>JARHVA010001811.1:1442500-1597500 GCA_037957365.1 Torreya grandis | reverse complement strand
GCATTGTTTGGAATAACCTTATCCCTTTATTGTAAAAATCCCATAAGGAATAACAATATTAAACTTTGTTAGTATAATATTGGTATATATATATATATATATATCAATTCTAGACTATGCATTGTTTGGAATAACCTTATCCCTTTATTGTAAAAATCCCATAAGGAATAAAAATATTAAACTTTGTTAGTATAATATTGGTAGTTAGATGAAAGAAATAAAATTTCAATTTATTTTCAACCTTCTTCATTTTCTTTTAATTGATTCTCAATATTGAAAAATAATTTTATTGAACTGTGTCTAGATTTCACTATTTGGAATAGTCAAGTTTGGGAAGGAGTTGTGTGAACGTCATAAAAAATAATAATTTAATGTGTTTTAGAAATTATATTTTTGGATAATTAAACATAACTATATTTTACTAATTTTTTTAATCAACATTTGAAAATAAGAAACAATAACACTATGAATTTTTGGACAACCAACTTTACCAAGTGTCATGTGAAAACCATAAAGAAGGGAAAAACCTAAAACTTGCAGAGATGATCCTAATAGGTAAATAAAGATGACCCATGTATAAAAATGTTTCCCATTTTAAAATTTTGTTTATAATAAATCATTTGAAAATGAGTTTTTAAAAGGGGGTAAATATTACTATAAAAACTTGGGTTGAGCTAAAATTGAACCCAATGTAACATGCAGTCTCATCTATGAATTTTCAATGGATATGATTTTGTATTAAGTTATACATGAGGTTATAAGTTTGTTATGATATATCCCTAAACTATAATCTCCAATCAGATGACCCTCATAGCTTTGGGTTGTTTCCAGTTACATTGTGTTTTAAATATGATTTGGTTATGCAGTTATAGCTTGGTTATGTGGCTATATGACTATGTTGTTGATTACAAATTTTAAGGTATCCTTAAGGTTCATTAATTATATCTAAAATATTATTAATGTTTATGATTAAATATTGGCTAAATAAAGTGTGACTTGATGACCAGTCTATAGAAATAGCTAAATAATGAAACCCATAACCTTGAACACTCAACCATGAGAAATTAAGATTGAAATAAATTATTTTATTATTTTTCCAATTGATGATGATTAAGGAACATTTATAGCATTACAATTGTCATTTTAAAATTACATTGATATTAGTATTAAGAAAATTGCATTATTATTTTATAATCATAAAATTTAACCTTCATGGTGGTAACTTGGAAACATGTTTAAAATTGATTTATAAATGGTTAGAATGCATGTGTGATAAACTTGTCAAACCTCATAGATTTAAATTAAGTCAGAAAAGGATTACTTGAAATAGTATATGTAACTAAATTTAAAGTTAAAATTTTTGTGGCATCCTTCAGAAAGATGAATTATTTTGTGTGCGATTTATTAGAAATGAGACTCTCACTACATTTAACTAAGTTTTAAAATGTTAATTTATAATTGAAAAACTTAACTACTTATTTATGTGATTTAAATGAGATGATTTTCTAAAGGTATTTATATTGGGTTTCTAAATTCATGCTTGTCTTATAAGACTTGAATATAATTTTGTTTTTGTTTGGTCCAAGCATTGTCTTAATTTTGTAGTTTTGCATTGGAATAAAAACCATATAAAACTTTTACATAGTTGTTTATTAATGTAAATTATTAGTGGAATGAATTTACACTATGAAATTTTCAAGTTGAGATCTCTTGGGAGAGACACAAATTCATGAACATGTTAGGATTAGGTTAAAAGCATAAACTACAAGGTATTGATTTTGCATGGGTAGATATATAGGCATCTTTGACAAGGGATTTTGGGTCCTAGTCACACACAAACATTAGGGTTTATACTTATTCTAAACCTTAGTTAAACTCTAGATATTATATGGAGTATATACCATTCAATATATGAAAAATATGATCATTGATATTAGTGGTTCATTTCCAACTAAACTCATGTGTTGAATGAAATTGAAGTATGGTTCCCCTAGTAGATTACCACCTACTTACTTGTTTATATTTTCTTGAGATGTATATGTATTTTAATGGTTTAAATGAGACCATCTGTGAAGTTATATGTTATTTTGTATTATATGGGTGGTATTTCTCCTAGATCTTTGTATGTTGTGATTGAATATGGATTGTTATGATCTAGATTCTTATGTTAACTATGTGATTTATTCCTTAGACATCCTCCCTAGTGTTTGTTAATAATAAATTACATGGAAAAAATGTTAAGGTAATTTTAGTAGAAAGGAAATGTATTAGTGTTACTCTCATAAATTATGGACATTGTAACTTGTTTGGTAGGAACATGTAAAATATTCTTGCTTCACTTCTAGTGTTGGTATGATCAACTGTGAAATTAAAAAAATAGCCTTATGTATAGGGTATGATAGAGATGTGTAAAGTGAATTTATGAATTCATTTTTTATATACTTTGATAATTAACCATGTCTATGATGTTTCTTCTATGGATTGTATCTTGTGCTCTATTTTTCATCATAGTATGTATACTAAATTTAAGATTTCCAAATGAGCTAGAGGTTTTATGATTTTTCATGTTTATATGTAATTATATTCCACTAATGGTATCCTTACATGAATGGATGGGGTGTAAATTTTTTTTGAGTGTACCTATTTATTTTATGAATGATGTATGTATATTATGCATGTGAATATAAAAAATTGTTCATTTTTTGCTTAATTTTTATTGGGAAAAGATGGTGGGCATGACAAATTCAAATATTTAATTAAAATTTCAAATTTCAAATTCATTATGGTAAAATTTTCTACTTGTAGCAATTAAAAAATTATTTCTAGGTATGTAGACAAATTTAGTGTAGATGGAACCTATTTTCAACAACATTCAATGACTTCATCCTTTCATAGGTAGGTGAAGGTGTGTACTTCAATTATTAATATTTTTATACTTTAATGCATACATGCATTCACTGACATATACACATAAAAAGTAAAAACATTATGTCAACACCTAATTTTGGTATGATATCCTTGTCCACTATGTTTTTCACTTGTTTTATCATATTTTTTATAATTATGTATAATTTATTGTTTCTAGGACTTATTTGATCCTATAATACTAGTCATGTGGAAATCTCATCAATCATGTCCATCATTTTTTGGTTTCCTTTACCTTTAACCATGTTCAATGTGCCTTAATTATCACTTATTACTATATCCCAGGTTGACCTAAGTGAAAATTATGTCATAAAGCATCCTATTTATATCATGTAATCCAAATACATTTAAACACATTAGAGAGAGAGAGAGAGAGAGAGAGAGAGAGAGAGAGAGAGAGAGAGAGAGAGAGAGAGAGAGAGAAATATAAGAAAGAGTGGAATCAAGAGTTTGTTATTTTTATACATAATTCAAGTTAGTTCCAACCTTTCCATATCTATTTTAACACTTACAATGGAGTTATCTTTGTGCATCACCCGCTTTTTCTAAAGAATGTTTAGGTGAATTTTCCTATAATTACATCTTCACATTCAAGAAGATGAGGTTCAAAGCCCTTGTTCAAGATTACATTAACACTTTATATAATTACATTGAGTTCTAGCTTTGGTGTGTAGGATACATAGCAGTAATCACATAGTGATGTCTTGACCCATAACTTTGTTTTCTTGTGATTTGATGACAAGCTAGGTTAATAACTATGAATTAATAATACATAATTTATATGTTTTATTTCCATAAGATCATAGAAATATAGATACATGAAGGTATAATGTCTAGTGGCACATAGGCACACAAAAATTAAAAATTTGAAAGTTAGTGTAGGATAGGTAGGTGTGTCAAGACATGATCATCAATTAAAATAGGTGATTGGCAATCCCATCTAGGGAAAAAATAGCAAAGGTATTTATCTCATCCCTACACAATCAAAAGCCCAAATTTTTCATATAGATATATTTATACTTACACACTCTATATCTATAGTTAAAAATCCATAAAACATTAGAATATGATCATTCTATCATATTATATCCATTTTCTTGTTTAGTTGTCAATTTAGTATTTTATATTTGCATGTTTAAATTTTATATCACTTAGGTAAAGTTTAAAGTATTGGTTTACATTTTTTAATGGTATATTTCCTTGGTGCATTTATTTTATTGTGTTTCATTTCTAAACACTTAAAATATAAAATAAAAGGATGTATAGGTTATGTATGATCATGGATTTACAATTGCTTCATAGTTTCATCATGTTTACACCCTATAATAAAATTACTTAGATAGATGAATAAAATTTGCTTAAATGGATGGAAATATAAATATAAAGAGTAGAGAAACAATAATAAGAGTATAATAGAGTATATCCACACTAAAAATTATAGTAAATAAAAATACTAAAAATATATGATTGAGCCACTTTGAGTGTCAACCTCCACAACCATGTAATAAGAATAAAATTCATAATATAATGATATAATAATAACCAATGTGTCTTATATATACTTTTATAAGGTTATATATACTCCATAGGCCAACATTATTACCAATTTAAAGATATTAAAATTATGATATGACTAAATAAAATTTTATGCTAGACACAATTTGGTCACACATATCCTAATACAAACTAATAGTTAAAGACATGGCATGCCATTCCTATTCAAAACAATGTTGTCTTAAATGTTTAAAAATATATAGGTTATTCCACATGAATCCTTCATCCTCCCATGTTGTATTCTTATTGGTCAAATTATTCTAATTGATTATATAATTTGTAATCATCCTCATGTGTAACCTATTTATGCATGTCTATATTATTTCCCTAGGTTCCAAAATGACTAATCCCTCTTCATCAAGCATTGGAAACTTTTTGGGATGAAATATTTATACAATGACATTATTCAAGCATAAAACATGAAGTAATTCATATATTTTCATTTACTTAGGTAACTTTAATTTATATATTACATTGTCAATCTTTTAAAAGACTTGATAGTGCTTTTAATACTTAGGTGAAAGCTTGTTATCATTTTTATTTTGATTAAAGTAAATTTATTAATATGGTTGTAATTTCACAAGAATAAAATCTCCTAATTTAAAATGTCTTTTTATATAATTTTGGTCAACTTGTTGCTTCATTTAGTTTTATGCCCTTGTCAAATTCTCTCTAGACTAGAGAGTACCTCATGTTGATGATTCAAGAAATAAACCATTAAATGACCTCTTAGAACCTCTTTTGTTGATTCCTTTATGATAATCCTAAGTAAATAAATTTGTATTTTGTACCCTTTCCTATCATCAATACTAAATGAATATGTTGTGTACATCTTTGGTGTTTTATGTCTAAAATTACTATTTTATGAATAAGTTTACATGATATAATGTTATTACTATTTTGGATATACTACTGATTCATTACATGCAAATATAAAGGATTATTTATGAAGTATAATTAACCAATAACTAGCCCATATAAATTGGGTAGCTAACCCATAACAACTATAAGCCAACTCATAACAATGGTAGGCTATTACTATGACCTATAGAAAGTACAAATACATCTAGTTTAACTGATAGCAACTATGAAAACATTTGGTGTAACACATATCCACAATAAAATATAACTATTTCAACATGTATCAATAATATCATATTTGTTCTATCCTGTAACATAACTATCAATGTTAAACTAATGTTTTTTAATTATTATGATTGTTGAGATGTAATGGTTAAGCTAAGCATGGAGATGTAGATACTAAAATTTAATTATCAAATATCCTCATACACTTGAAAAATATCACTCATGGCTCAACCCTTTAGTTTATGACCTTCTTGTTACCAAAAGGCTCACATTCACCATCTCATTATGCCTAAATGTTTAAATATCATATAGTCAAACCCTAAAATTTTGATTACCTAGATCACCTGTAGCCCAAATTCTACATAAAACCTAATTTATATCCTACACTAAAAGTTACAAATATTTATCAACTCTATATTCTCTTAGACACTACCATCCAAACTAGGACACTTTTTTATTTTAATGTCCCAGATCTAACACTAGTGTCTGAGCCTTATAAATAGTCAAATTGTCAAATCTTTCAACATGTATGGGTGGGCCTATTTGTATAAATTATCCATCCCATGAGATAATTTAAAAATTTGGTATAAATAAAAAACAAAATGTCATTCATTATCATCTATAAATTACCAATTAAAACACTTGTCAAGCTTACACTTAATCATTTTCACAACTCAGTTCTACTACCCTATTCTTTCCTATTTACAAATCAATCATAGAATCAGTCTTCTTATAGGTATAAATAATTAAAATAAAAACCCATGAGCATTAATTTTGAAGTTAAAATCTAGATCACTATATGCACTCATGTATATCATATTACATAATTTTTCACACACAAGCCCACATAAGGTAGAAAACTACATCTGTTTGAGGCCATCTTTAGAGTTTATGGATATGTAGGTAATACTCATAAATAGAGGGGTCTTTGAGGTGAGGTCAACTTAATTTTATCCCACTAATCCCCATTTTACAAGGTGACATGCCCAAGTTGGAATACTTAGGGTTTTGATCAAAAGATTAATATCTAAAACTTGTGCACATGATCCAAGTTGAAAATATGAAAGGTAATAGTGAACCCTAACATGCTTTGTTGGTCATTCCAAAAAAATGACACGTATTTTTTATTAGACATATGTGTTCAATTTGGGATAAAATCATCGATGGTAGTGTCCAGACTAACAAAAAATTAATATTTAGAATATGATGAATCACTAAGGAGCATCATCTTGTCTTCTCCTATACCTACATCTTCTAGATCCACTTGCACATCAGTAAATAATCTAATTATTTTTTATTCTTCATTTTACTACATTACTATTTGGCATTATACATTATATATTTATCTTACTTTCATAACTCAACATTGTATCAAAGTATTATGATTTTAAATTATTTAGTTGGCCTACTTTTATAATATATTAGCCATTTGTTTGATTAGGTTATTATCCCCCTAACCAATATAAAAGGTGTTAAACATTTGGTGAACCCAACCTATAAGTCCTCCTATACAACCATAGTTTATTATAGGGTTTTAAACTTTCTAGGGTTTCATATTTTATATTTAGTATATTATATTTTTTATTTTAATCTCACTCCAAATCATATAGATACTAAAGGTAAAAGGAAAACTTATTCCATGGACAAATTTTTGAAATAAATCATAACCTATGAGTAAGAAGAGTCATATATTTACAAATATATATATATGGATAAAAAAATTCAAAATGTCACTAAATTATCATCACTACAATACTGGATCATAAATTTTACAAAAATAATGTGGACAATAAGAGGCATGTTCAACACCTTTCATTGTCTCACCTACACTTAAGGCTTATAATAGTCATCATCCCACTTCCACTATTCATTCATGGCTTATATTGGATACCATAGACAATGATATTAATAACCAACAAAGTATGTCATCATATCATGAATATAATAAACTTGTGCCTCCTCCATCTAACATAACATAATTAGATAGACTTGTGCCCAATCTTCTTGTATTTAGTCATACAATTTTTTTTAACATTTATAGAGATATCATGGCTTCCTTAAAAACATCAAATAAGGTAAATGTTTTTTATTTGATAAGGTAAACTTGTGTTTTATAGGGACCCAAAACTAAAAAAATTGAGATAGAGAATAATAATCAGGACCCAAATGGCTAAATGAGCAAAAAATTAAGTCTAATCAATAAAAAAGAAAATAGACATAGAAAAACACTTTAATTAGGGGGATCCTCCTAGGTGTCCTCCATAGTATAATTATCCTTTATTGGGATGATGGACTTATCTTTCAATTCATTTGCTTTAGAATGATTCTTGGGACCCTTAACTTGTTCATTAGGAAAAATCATCCTTGGGTGCTTCTTGCCTTTCACCTGGGGGAAGGGATTCTTTGGGGGGACCCCAGGGGGAATTTAGGAGTCTTAATGGATTTGAAGACTAGGTAAAGGGGAGGGGATTGGGTAGACTACACCAACATTTGGACCATGGCCTCCACTTCCCATTGGAGCTCATTCTAATCCTAAATCAATTTAGCCAATCTGAGACCTACCTATTAGACTTTTACATTAAATTTTTCTAGTATTTATTTGTTTTTATCATGCTCTACTATTACAATGGCCTTACCATTTTGAGGGGAAGGCCATCTATAGGGGATTTAGATAAACTATTATTAGGGGAGTGTTCTAGGGTAGGGGGATCTTGAATAAGGGTCCTCCTTTGAGGGGTCCTCTAGGGAGTCCTCCTTGGAGGATGATCTTTCTAGAGGGAATTTTTTACCAAGCAAGGTTTGGTCATGTTTCACCAATAGAAGGATGAGGTCTTAGTACAAGATATAATTGGCATCATTTACTTGGTGAAGGAGTATAGTGATTTCCAAATATTTTAGGAGATATATGGAAGGTTGATCTTAAAATTGATGAAATGATTGAGCAACATGAAGTGGTATGAGAAAATCAAGGTGTACTTACTTCTAGGGTCATATATCTAATGACCTATAAGTATACTTTAGGATAATACTTGGGTAGGTCAATGTGAGGAAATCCCTTCTCAGTTTACATGAATTCATTAGTTTGAAAGAAGTGTTGTAAGGATTCCTACTTCTTGGATTGATCCTTATGTTCATTAGTTCTAGTACATGCCATGCTTGTGGCATCTACAATAATCTCCTCAGAAACATTTATGGAGATCTCCCTCATGGAAACCTTACTTTTCATCCAAGTAATAACAAATTCTCTAACCACCATAGGATAATGCTCAGTGATGTACTCCATGTACTCAATTAATCCTCCCTTCTTAAGCTTTTTCCACACCTTTTGCTCTTGAACATCTTTGCAGGATATAGGCTCCAACTAGTCTCTATCACCACCCATGTTATTAAGAGTTTCAAGGTTGGAGGGAGTAAGTTGAGGGTTTGGGTTAATATAAAAATAACTAGGGATTATGTTATGAGGAGTGCCTGCCAAAGTATCCTTATCATAATAGCATCCCCTTGCATTGAAATGAATATGGGTCTAAAAGGTCATGATTAGGCCCTTTGAGATGAAACACTACATGTGAAATGACATGATGTAATTAAGTGACATGTGTACCTTCTATATGGATGGCACTAAGCATCATAGGGGAATTCTACCTTTATTGTAATAGATAGTTAAACCTTGGAGATACACTCCAGTACTAGCCAGGGTGTTAGCCACCCCATTACCTTCCCTGTAAGTATGGTTGAGTTTAACTTGAGGAATTATGTCAAGACTTAAAATTAATTCAATATAGCCATGTTACCTTTGTTTTTTGGTCATTAATAACCTTCCAACCATGTAATTAAATATATGCATTCTTTTGTTCATTGGGCTAAAGATAGACACTTTTCATTGAAATTTTTCCATAGAAGCATTGTTAAGGTGTGGAGCCTAAAAGCTTCACATATGAGCGCATTACCAAAGTTGCAGGTTTACACAGTCACCGGCATCGGTCAGGAGCGACCGACGTCGGTCTGGTGTAGTTGAAGAGACATCGGCATCGGCAGATGATCGGCTGACATCGGTCACAGGCAAGTAGGTAGGAACCAGCGTCGGTTACCTGTGCATCCAAAATGTTATTTCTGAGGATAGAACCAAGTGTTTGCATGATGAGTTTAAGTCTTAGTCTTAAGTTCGCATTTCTATTATTAGTAAGATTATTTTTTAGAGCCCTTGTACAAGAGGCTTAACTGTTGGTTTTAAGTGCATGCTCAAGTTTCCTAATTCTATATGTAGAATTAGATCTTCTTAGCTTAGTGTGATTATTGTAGTAGTTCATTGTATGTGAATGTTGAAGAACTGTACAGAGTTGTATCAATCCAGGTTGTTGGAGTTGATTGTACTTGAGAGAAAGAGCTCTTAAGGGATAGAGATCTAGAGAGAGATCTTGTGCATCTGAGAGAGGTGTGGAAGAAAGAAGTTTCTTCAATTGTATTCCTTTTGTAAAGAGTTTAATACAAGTTTTTAGGGTGGTTTCTTGTATCTCATGTTCTTTACTATTATCTGATTCTAGTTACTTATCTATCTGATTTAATTCTGTGGTTTATTGCTTTCATAAGTGTAATCATATTGTTGGTTGATCCCCAACAAGTGGTATCAGAGCCTTAGTTGTAGGTTTAGAGTTTGATATCCAATAATTGGTATCAAAGCTCAGGTTCACTAATAGGTGGTTCAGATCTGTGTAGTGTGTATTGATTACAGGTTGCTCACAAGTGTTTCTGTAGGGATTTTTGTTTGAGTGGGAGAAGTAATGGCAGATGAAAGTAAACTAAGAATGGAGAAGTTCAATGGCAAAAACTATCAACATTGGAGAATGCTGATAGAGGACTATCTGTATCAGAAGGATCTATACTTACCGTTAGGTGGGATTGCAAAGAAGCCCACAGACATGGAGGATGAAGAATGGGAAGTTCTTGACAGAAAGGCTCTGGGGTCTATAAGACTGAGTCTAGCATCTACTGTGATATATAATTTATCATAGGCAAAAACAATGGTAGATTTGATTACTACTCTAGCAAATTTGTACAAAAAACCCTCAGCTTCTAATAAGGTATATCTTATGAAGCAACTATTTAATTTGCATATGCAGGAAGGTGGATCTGTATCTAATCACCTGAATGATTTCCATGGTATTGTAAATCAATTAAGTTCAGTCAAAATTGTATTTGATGATGAAATAAAATCTCTTTTAATATTATGTTCTTTGCCTGAAAGCTGGCATAGCTTAGTAATGGCAGTTAGCAATACTGCATCTGCATCAAATATTTTAAAAGTAGAGGATGTTGTTAGTGTTATCTTAAATGAGGTAATTCATAGGAAAAGCACAGAAGAGACATCTGGGAATGCTTTAAGTTTTGAGAGTAGGGGAAGGCAAAAAGAGAAGAGCAAGAAAGGGAGATCAAGATCTAAGTCTAAGGGGAGAGGTAGATCCAAATCCAAAAATGGTAGAAGGCCACAATGCTGGAATTATGGAAAGATGGGGCACATAAGCAGAGATTGTTGGTCAAAGCCTAAGGAGGACAATCAGCATGAAGGAAAATAAGAAGCAAAGGTTGCAGGTATTGCATAAGATGCTTTAATATTCTCTTTGCATAATAATATAGAATCTTGGGTGTTAGATTCTGGTGCATCTTTTCATGCTACCCCTAATAGGGAATATTTCTGTGACTATATCCATGGAGATTTTGGAATAGTATATCTAGGGGATGATGAACCTTGTAAAATAATTGGCAAAGGTAAAGTGCAGCTGAAAATGCAAAATGGCAACACATGGGTGTTGAGAGAAGTTATGCATGTTCCTAGCTTGAAGAGAAATTTGATTTCTGTAGGAAAGTTAGGGGATGAGGGTTGTACAGTAACTCTCATAGCAGAATCTTGGAAGGTGACCAAGGGTGCACTTGTTATGGCTAGAGGTAAGAGAGTAGGTACTCTCTATTTGTGTAATTGCGTTACTAACAATTCTCCTTCTGTATTATCTACTTCAGATGTGGATGCAAAATTGTGGCACTCAAGGCTTGGCCACATGAGCGAGAAGGGGATGTTAATTCTTAAGCCTAAAGGTAAGCTTTCAGATTTGAAAAGCATGGATCTAGAATTTTGTGAGAACTGTGTATTTGGAAAATAGAAAAGGGTTAGTTTTCTCAAGACTGGGTCTACAAAGAAGAAGCATAAGTTGCAGCTTGTTCACACAGATGTGTGGGGACCAGCTCAGGTAGCTTCGATTGGAGGATCACAGTACTATGTTTTGTTCATAGATGCTACAAGAAAGGTATGGATCTACTGTATTAAGAAGAAATCTGATGTATTTGAGACCTTTAAGATTTGGAAAGCTATGGTTGAGAATGAAATAGGCAAAATATTAAAGTGCCTGAGATCTGACAATGGTGGAGAGTTCTACAGTTATAAGTTCAACTGGTATTGTTACATGCATGGAATCCGTAGGCAAAGGACGGTTCCAAGGACACCTCAGTAGAATGGAATTGTTGAAAGGATGAACAGAACAATCATGGAGTGTGCAAGATGTATGAGATTGCATGCTGGTTTGCCCTTAGAGTTTTGGGTAGAAGCTGTTGACACTGCAGTGTACCTGATTAACAGAGGACCCTCTACAGCTCTAGATGGTGGAATTCCAGAAGAGGCTTGGATAGGTAAAAAGGTAGATCTCTCTTTTCTCAAATTTTTTGGTTGTGAAGCCTTTGTGCACGTAGATAAGGAAAATAGAAAGAAGATCGATGCTAAGTCTATGAGGTGCACATTTATAGGCTATGGCTTAGATGAATTTGGTTTCAAATTTTAGAATCTAGGAACTAACAAGATAATTAGGAGTTGTGACATTGTTTTCAATGAAAAAGTGATGTATAGTGATCAGCTGAAGAAGCTGAATCAATCTAGGTAGAGCAATAGTGAATTGGATGAGGTGACGGTCCAAAATGAGCTCGCGGGAAAAAGAAATAATCACTTGCAGGAAAACATAGAGACCAACGTTAGTAGGATAGGAACTGATGTCGGCAGAATAGAAATCGATGCCAGTCATACAGAGACTGATGTCGGTAGGACAGGCCCTGGCATCGGTCAGGCAAAATCGGCATCGGCCAGTAACAGGTCTGGAGGTGACCGAGGTCAGTCACTGTCAGAGAATTTGGGTGGATAGCGTGTTGTGAACGAGTCGCAGACACCCATCAGGAGGTCTAAAAGGGTAAGTAAGCCTCCAATTAGATATTCTCCTTCATTATTCTATTTATTGCTAACTGATGGTGAAGAACTAGAGAGTTTTGAAGAAGCAATACAGGTGGAGTCCAAGAGTCAGTGGGAGCGTGGCATGGTTGAGGAGATGGAGTCCTTAAGAGAGAACCAAACATGGGATTTGGTTGAATTACCAGCTGGTAAGAGGACACTGAAGAACAGATGGACCTACAGGTTGAAAGAAGGTGAGAATGGACAGATGAGATATAAGGCCAGATTGGTAGTGAAAGGATTTGCACAAAATCTAGGTATTGATTTTGGTGAGATTTTTTCTCCTGTTGTTAAAATGACTTCTATACGGATTGTACTATCTTTGGTTGTTGTTGAGGATTTGCATCTTGAGCAGCTAGATGTTAAGACAACATTTCCTCATGGAGATTTGGATGAGGAAATTTATATGGAATAGCTGGAAGGATTTGAGGTTAAAGGTAAGGAGAAGTTAGTGTACAGATTGAAGAAAAGCGTGTATGGCCTCAAGCAAGCTCCTAGACAGTGGTATTTGAAATTTGACAGGTTTATGACTGAGCATGGCTACAGTAGGTGTCAATCTAACCATTGTGTGTATTTTAAGAGATTGGATATCGGTAGATATATTATTCTATTGTTGTATGTAGATGATATGTTGGTTGCAGGATCACACATGCAGGATATCTCTGAGCTTAAGGTGAAATTAGCTCAAATGTTTGCTATGAAGGATTTGGGAGCAGCAAAGAAAATCCTTGGCATGAACATTAAGAGAGATAGGAAAAATCATAGGTTGATATTCTCTCAAGAGGATTATGTGGATAAGGTGTTGAAACGGTTCAATATGCAAGATGTTAAACCAGTAAGCACTCCTTTGGCTGGACATTTTAAGTTGAGTAAAGAAAAATGTCCTAATTCACATGATGAGATAGAGTACATGAGTAAGGTTCCATATTCTTTCGTAGTAGGGAGTTTGATGTATGCAATGGTGTGTACTAGATCGGATATTACCCAAGCAGTGGGAGTTGTAAGTATATGGCCAATCCAGGTAAGGAACATTGGAAAGCAGTTTAGTGGATCCTTAGATATCTGAGAGGAACCAATAGTAGGCACTTGTGCTATGGAGGTTCAGATACTTCTCTACATGGTTATGTAGATTCAGATATGGTATGTGATTTGGATGGTAGGAGGAGCACTACAGGTTATGTTTTCACTGTAGGTGGAATGGCGGTTAGCTGGATATCTAAGTTGTAGAAGGTTGTTGCCTTGTCAACTACAAAAGCAGAGTATATTGCAGCCACAGAAGCTAGCAAAGAGATGATATGGATGACACAGTTCATGGAAGAGCTTGGAAGGGAGCATGGGAGTTGCAGATTGTATAGTGACAGTTAGAGTGCAATCCATTTGGCTAAGAATTCAGCTCTTCATTCAAGAACCAAGCACATACTGCTAAGGTACCACTTCATACGGCAAGTATTGGAAGATGGTGATTTGAAGCTGGAGAAGATCCATATAGATAAGAATCCTGCTGATATGTTAACCAAGCCAGTTATAAAGGAGAAGTTGAATCTTCATTCAACTTCTGTTGGTCTTCATGATTGAGTTAAAGATGGAAGAGCTAGAAGATGTTGTTGTACAGGTACTGGTGCAACTGTTTATCTCCAAGTGGGAGATTGTTAAGGTGTGGAGCCTAAAAGCTTCACATATGAGTGCATTACCAAAGTTGCAGGTTTACATAGTCATCGACATTGGTCAGGAGCAACTGACTTCGGTCTGGTGCAGTTGAAGACACACCGGCATCGGCAGATGATCGATCGACGTCGGTCACAGGCAAGCAGGCAGCAACCGACGTTGGTTACCTGTGTGTCCAGAATGTTATTTCCAAGGATAGAAACAAGTGTTTGCATGATGAGTTTAAGTCTTAGTCTTAAGTTCATGTTTCTATTATTAGTAAGATTTTTTTTTAGAGCCCTTGTTCAAGAGGCTTAGCTGTTGGTTGTAAGTGCATGCTCAAGTTTCCTAATTCTATATGTAGAATTAGATCTTCTTAGCTTAGTGTGATTATTGTAGTAGTTCATTGTATGTGAATGTTGAAGAACTATACAGAGTTGTATCAATCTAGGTTGTTGGATTTGATTGTACTTGAGAGAGAGAGCTCTTAAGGGATAGAGATCTAGAGAGAGATCTTGTGCATCTGAGAGAGGTGTGGAAGAAAGAAGTTTCTTCAATTGTATTCCTTTTGTAAAGAGTTTAATACAAGTTTTCAGGGTGGTTTCTTGTATCTCTTGTTCTTTTCTATTATCTGATTCTAGTTACTTATCTATCTGATTTAATTCCATGGTTTATTACTTTCATAAGTGTAATCATATTGTTGGTTGATCCCCAACAAGCATAACACAAGAAGCTTGCAATTGGTTCTATACTCTTCCAAATGGTTCTCTATCCACTTTCAATTAATTATAAGACATTCTTATCTTATATTTTAATAAACATAATGTGCTAAAATTAACATTAGACCATTTTCAAACTTTAAATCAACATGATGATGAGTCTCTTCGGGATTATGCTATCTAATTTAATAATGCATCATACTCTTTAAAATTTTAACCTTAATATTTGGAATTATAATTCATTTTTATTAAATGTATTGTTTATACACTTAAATAAATATAATTACATAATCATTATATTTATTTTGATATATTATATCTAGATGTGCACAAGTATGCACATGATCTAATCAACAATAACAACTTTTGAAATCAAAAGATTTGTCAAAGATGCATACAATGAAAGTGAATTTCTAAGATAAGATAATTTAAAAAATAGTTGCATTCCAATTCCTTATATGAAACCTTTGCATAATCAATAAATAATGTCATAAAAATTGATAAACATATTGTGCAATCAATCCAAATTCAGCCACATCAAGATACACGTAAAAAAGTTTTACCGATGTTATTGGAAAATAAACTTATTACACTACCCACTTCTATACATCTAAAAATAAAATTCCATCTACATAATAAGTAAAATAATCTTATGCCTATCATCAAATTACAAGGCATGACATAGATAATTTTACTACATTACATGAACATATTCAAAAGTAAGAATAGAAGGGTATTATTAGCATAATACAAAATCAACAAATTCTTGGCATTGTAAACATTTAGCAAGCATCACCTGAAACTTTAATAAGTAATAATAATCCTCAAAAAATTGATTTAACAATTAAAATATTCATGTGTGGATCTTATTTTTAGCATAATCATATTAACTCTACACAACTAGACAATTATTATAATATAATAATGTTGTCAAAAAATGGGTATACTATCAAGGACTTACATCATAAGGTACATTGGAAGGACTCTTTGGATTACATCATATTGCCAATTGCTTTTAGACCCAAGGTTGTCCTTATAAAGGTTTGGATCATGCCTCATTCATATCAAAACCCCTATACATAATAAATTTTTTGGTTATACCAAATTTAGGCCACAATAGATCTTAACCAACAAGGAATTACATTTTCTTGTAAAGGATGCTTAATTCACATACCATATGATGGTGATATAAATCAACTATTAGACAAAGAATAAAAACATGGTATGTACCTACATGACTTCAAATTATTCAATCCTAATGAATATGATATATTCATCAATGATAATCATTACTTTATTTTAATTATTACAACAATTCAAAATTATGAAAAATTTGAAAAAAAATTAAAAACATTCAAATAAATCAAAAATACAAAAATATTTAAAATTTACATGTTTAGTAGCTTCTATATATGTTTTTTAATTTATGTTAGTATATATTCTATCATTTCCTTTTTATACACATAAATGTTTCATGGGTACTTGAGAGTGATACATGCATATATTGGATATATTATACATGAGCCTATAGATGTTGGGCCTTTCCTCTACCTACATGACACATTATAATAGGGGCATATGCTTATATTGATCAAGATTGATACAAGTGATATTATTTTATAATAAATTTAAATTATCATGTTGAGCTTATATACTAATATTAGTGTAGGTTTTTATTTTTCCCTATTTATTAATTAGGGAAATTGTATTTCTTGTGCCTACATGGAGTTTTCCTACATTTGTGGGATAGGTTAGCTTATGTGGAGGTGTGTGTCATAGACGTGTCATAAGAATGTCATAAGTAACTCCCTTGATGGGAGTTACTTCTCTATACTTAGCACCTTGTTACCACCTTTCATGGAGGAGTTATTGTCTATTATTGGGGTGCCTTGTCTACCTTTTGTGGAGGAGTTACTTACATACTCTCCTATATGTATTCCTCACTTTGGCCATCTCATGCTAATCAGATTTTGGTTTTATCCATTTTATCTTGTGCAATTTATCTTCTTGTGTTATTTTCAAATTGCTTTAGCATCTATGTGGTGTGCACTTATTCATCTTGTATGATCACGTCTCCATTACACTCACATTATCTAGATTCTGGCACCAACTCCGATATGGTATCAGAGCAAGAATGGTAATCATGTGTATGGTTATGCTTTTAGTTCATTTTGAAATCAAGAGGAGTGGAGTTCTCTTTGTTTTTTTTATTTTCTAGATTTGATCCAAAATAAAAAATATATATCACTTCTGGTTAGTTTCCTTGGAAATCCTTGGCCTTTGGGTGTGTTTTTTTTTGTGGAGCAGTAGAGGGAGGAGCTGAATTTGTTGCAAGCCTCTTCATACTACTGTGAGCTGCCTGCTAAGTTCCTTTTTTGGTTAGGGCACTGGAAACTCATCTGATAGAGCATACTTTTTGTTGTTATCCTTCCAGCTTCTACGCCTAGCTTCTTGTCTACAAGTCTACTTCTATCATTCTACCATGCCATAGCCATACAACATCCTAGCTTTAGCTATTATCTGTCTAGTAAAGCAAGGCACCTTTAACAAGCATTCAGTTCTGCCACAGGCCGTATGGTGCACCCTTCTGGTTAGCAGTTTGTGCCAAGTTCAGCCTCTATCCTTCCAGCAAAGTCAACAAATCATGACTACATTTTTTTGGTAAGAATTATACCATTTCTACTATTATTCTTCTAGCAAGGTGCCATCAGGCCATGTATGTCCAGCAGGTTTGCATATTTTTTTGTCTTTTCTTCTATCAAATTCTGGACTGTTCATTTTTGGATGCCCCTTCCTTACTTGGCATCCTATTTGGCACCCCTTGGACACATGGCTTCCATTATTCTATCTATGCTTCATTTGTTTTTAGTTAAAATTGACTTGATAAAACAAAAATTAGTCAATTTGTCTGAATATTCTATTTTATAGACAGTTTTGTAATTTGGGGGTTTTCAATTTAAAACTTGTATCTTCGACCTACGAAGACGAAGCGTGAGGCCCATGTTGGCAGCCAATTCCCCCTCAAAAAAAATTTCCTTTGTATTCCTCATTCCATGCTGAATCCAATGAGTGGTTGGAAGGCCACTTTCTCTCTCATGACAGGGATTTTTTGAATGTTTTAGTGCTTTTTTTGCAAAAACACTAGTTTATGGGAAAATTGAACCTTTAATATCTTGCAAACGGTAGCTCAAATTTGGGTGCAATTTTTTGCAAAAGTGTTTTTAATTCAATTCTCCACAGTGTAGGCTTGTTATTTTTCAAAAATGCACTAGTTTATAAAGTGCCAAAAATTTGGGTCTCTCAAGACGCATTTTCGGCTGAGTCCGACGTCCTATTTGGTTTAGTCTTGCACTGATTGCTCTAAGATGCATTCTCAGCTGAGTTTGACATATTATAAGCATGCATTTACATATTTAGTGGGGTCTCAATATTTTATGGGGGTGTGATTGCTTTTCACAACTTGAAAATCTTTGCTTTCATTCTCCTTTCTATATAATTTCACAACTTGCAATCAACACAACTTCACCTAAATTCAGCTAAAAATGGATTATTTTCAACTTAAACCCCTAACACCCTTCAACTATCATGAATGGAAGGTTAAAATGTCAATCATTCTTAGAATTAAAGGGTTGTATAGGATCACCATGGGTATTGAAGTAAAACCCAACATTGATGCTGAAAAGGTTAAGTGGTACAACCGTAGTGATGAAGCCTTTGGATTACTGAGCTTGTTTGTGTCTCCAAAACTTCTCTTCCATCAATAATCCACTTAGAATCCTAATGACATATGGGACACCTTAGAAAAGTTATTTGGGAAGCTTGATGAGATGAGAGGTCATGAGCTCAAAAATGAACTCATAAGTCAAAGTCCTAACAACTTTGACACCCTATAGGACTTCTTCACTAAGTTTAAGGCCCTTAGATTGCAATTTAAAGAATGTGGGATAGAGAAGAAAGATGATCAACTCATACTTTCTATTCTCACAAAGTTAGGTCCAAGCTATTCAGTATTTGTCTCCACTTTCCATGCCACAAAAAGTGCCCTTACCACTACATGGAAAATGCCTTCTTTGGATTCATTCATTGCCAACTTGACTAGGGAGCAAGATCAAGCTAATTCAAATGGGCACAATGAAGTCTACTCAACCCCAAGCTTTGATAGCTAGAAATGGTAAGGACAAGACTTAAACAAAGGAGAAGAAGAAAAAGAACAAGGACCAAGAGAAGAAGAAAGAAAACACCAATCCTACCAAAAACAACACTGAGTCTTCATCCTCCAATGCTAAACCTAAGAAGGAGAAGGTTAAGTGTGCCTATTTTAAAAAGATAGGGCATGATGAACACAAATGCATGAAAAAAAAATAGATCACCTAACTCATCTTCTAGAGAAGAACAACATAGGTGTTCTAGAGTCCATCAAGTAGAATTCATCTACCCAAGATTCTACCAAGGCAAAAGGCAAGGGTAAAGAGAAAGAAAAGGGCAAGGCCCTTGTAGCTACAACAGCTTCTACATCTTCATGGGTCATCGACTCAGGTGATTCTCACCACATGGGCTCTTCACTAATTGAGTTTTCATCTTTAGAGCCTTGTAGCATGACTTCAATTAGTTTGGGTGATGACACATCAATTTTCATTACAGGGAGAGGGTCAGTTGAAATGGAAGGAGGAACATTCAATAATGTTCTAAGTGTTCCTTCTCTTTTAACCAATCTCCTATCAGTGTACCAAATCACTCACATTGGTCAAGGTATGAGAGTTGAGTTTCACCAGATTCAGTCGCTATCAGGGAGTTGCATAGTGATACTATAGTGGCAATGGGTAGGGTAGATCACCAAGCTAGGTTATTCATCTTCTCACATTTTGCATCAAATTCTTCTCCAACAGCATTGCTGACTCATTCAAATAGAGTTAGAAAATTGTGGCATGAGCAGTTTGGCCACCTTAATACTGCTATCTTGAGCAACTTTGCAAAAATGACATGGTCATTAACTTGCCTCATGTCCAATTCTCAAAAGGACTTTGCAAGGGGTGCTCCCTTAGGAAGCATCGCAAAGCAAAATTTGACAAAGGCAAAGCTTGGAGGGCTTCAAAACCTTTGGATTTAGTCCATAGTGATGTATCAGGACCCTTTCCCAAACCATCTTTCACAAGGGCTAAGTACATCCTCACTTTCATTGATGATTTCTCTAGGTACACTTGGATATATTTTATCAAACAAAAGTCTGAAGTGTTTGAAAATTTTATAGACTTCAAGGCTCTTGTTGAGAAATAGAGTGAGAAATCCATCAAAGTCCTTCAAATTGATAATGGAGGGGAGTATGTCAACATCAGGTTTGAGTAGTTTTGCACCACATAGGGAATTGATTTGTAGCACATAGTCACTTACAGTCCTTCACAGAATAGGGTTGCAGAACACAAAAATAGGTTTTTGAAAGAGATGGGTAGCTGTATGATTCACTCTAAATCCTTAGCACCACATTACTGGGCCAAAGCCATCAATTATGCTTGCTACATTCAAAATAGGTTTCCTCACAAAGCTTTGAAAGGGATAACACCCTTTAAAGCTTGGTATAAAAGGAAACCTAATTTTGAGCACCTTAGGGTTTTTGGATCCCTAGCCATGGCTCTGCATTCTGAAGAAGAAATGCAAAGCTATGGAATGTCAGTCCAAGCCTTGCATCTTTTTAGGATATCCAGATGGTATTAAGGGGTATCTCCTTCTAGATCTAGTCATTCATGAGTTGATCGAGAGAAGTGTCCATTTTCAAGAGAGTCCTAGAGACTCAACACTTGACACTTATTCTCCCTCATCGGATCTACTTCTTCATGATGATTCCTCATCAGATTCAAATCAGCCACAATAGGTTATTGAGCCAGAGACATCTTCTTATTCTTTGAGTTCAGATAGTGAGGATAGTGATGCAAAGTCATCTAGCTCTAGTCAGTTAGAAGATGAGGAATTAGAACCTGACTCACCTACTTCTGGGCCACTTTGGGATAGACAAACACTTGAGAGCATTGGCACTTGGGCAGGAGATCCCACAGATGACAAATGTACTAGGGGGGATTTTTAGAGAGATCCACATGCCTTCTTTGCTACAATTTTAGATCCATAGACTTTTTGAGAGGCATCAGGGGTACCTGAGTGGGATAGTGCTATGGAGGAAGAATATTTTTCCTTAATCAAAAATCACACTTGGGATTTGACTTCACTTCCTAAGGGAAGAAAGATGGTTTGATGTAGGTGGATATATTAGACCAAGTTTACAGCAAATGGGTCGGTTGATAAGTACAAGGCATGATTGGTCACTAAGGGTTTCTCACAAGTGGCAGGCATTGACTACTTAGAGACCTTTGCACCCATTACAAAGATGACTTCTATCTAACTCACCTTGGCTATTGCCGCAGCACATGGTTAGGATGTGCATCAGATAGATGTGAAGAGTGTCTTTCTTCACAGAGACCTAGAGGAGGAGATCTACATGGAGCAGCCACCAATATTTGTTCAAGATACTTCCTTAGTATGTAGACTTAGGAAATATATCTATGGCCTCAAACAAGCCCCTCAGACTTGGTATGCCAAGATGGATTCCTTCCTTCTCACAGTAGGTTTCACTAGGTGCCATTCTGATCCCAATGTCTACTTCTTGTGGCAAGATGATTTGCTCTTGATTTTGGTTCTATATGTTGATGACCTTTTGATCACCAGGAGTTCTTCATCGGCTATTGTAGTGGTGAAGGCATCTCTCCAAGATATATTTGACATGACAGACTTGGGTTTGTTGCACTACTTCCTTAGCATCGAGATCTCACAGTCAGATTCAGGGATTTCTCTTACACAGCCTAAGTATGCTCTTGAGTTATTGGCTCAGTTTCACATGGCTGATTTTTGACTTCTACCAAGCTTGGTTGATGCCACCATCGGTATTCGACAACTTATTAGTAGTCTCATCTACTTGACTCACACTAGGCCTGACATATCATATATAATGGGACTTGTCTCCAGATTCATGTAGGAACCTCATGAGATGCATTAGAAAGTAGCTAAGAGGATCTTGCATTACATATAGGGTTCACACAAATACGAGATTCATTACAAATTTGGCATAGAGGTTGACTTGGTTGGATATATAGATTCTGACTGAGCTGGTGATTCACAAACTCACAAGTCTACTTTTGGTTACAGTTTCTCTCTAGGTTCTGGTCATATCAGTTGGTCTAACAAGAAGCAAAATGCTATTGCTATATCATCCACAGAGGCAGAGTACAAGGGAGATGTTAATGCATCTACTGAGGATATTTGGCTTTAGGGGATACTTTTTGAGTTTGGCATTCCTATCAGGTAGCCTACCATCATTTATTGTGACTAGAGTACCATTCAGATTTGCAAGAATCCAGTTTAGCACCAACAGACCAAGCACATAGAGATTCACATGCATTTCATTCGGGAGCTTATTCATAGTTAGGTCATTGACTTGATATTTTTCTAGTCTTTGGAGCAAGTTTTAGACATCTTCACTAAACCTTTCACTAATGAGCAAGTTCATTCATCTACGAGCTCTTCTTGGGGTGCGGTCCACATCTGTAGTAGCATCATCTTTAGGGGGCCTTCTAGCCTCTTCTTTTCTTCTATGTCTCTCTTTTGGAGGGGAGTTTTTTCCTACGGGTTTTCTCCTTTTCTCTATCTTATGGGAGATTGCATTTATACATGGGTACCTCATCAGGCCTAGTTGTCGAGACCCATTTTTATATTTCCACACTGTCCACCTAAGCTACGCTTATGGGGGGTATTAGTGTAGGTTTTTATTTTTCCCTATTTATTAATTAGGGAAATTGTATTTCTTGTGCCTACATGGAGTTTTCCTACATTTGTGGGATAGGCTAGCTTATGTGGAGGTGTGTGTCATAGATGTGTCATAGGTGTCATAAGAATGTCATAAGTAACTCCCTTGATGGGAGTTACTTCTCTATTCTTAGCACCTTGTCACCACCTTTCATGGAGGATTTATTGTCTATTCTTGGGGTGCCTTATCCACATTTTGTGGAGGAGTTACTTATGTACTCTCCTATATGTATTCCTCACTTTGGCCATCTCATGCTAATCAGATTTTGGTTTTCTCCATTTTGTCTTGTGCAATTTATCTTCTTATGTTATTTTCAAATTGCTTTAGCATCTATGTGGTGTGCACTTGTTCATCTTGTGTGATCATGTCTCCATTACACTTGCGTTATCTAGATTCTGGCAACAACTCCAATAACTAATTCTTACACATATCTATGTTCATGTTTACATATTTTGCAATGTGTTAGATATGCTACACTACAAGAAATTTTTCTTACATGTATGCAATGACTAGTATGATATGCTTATGTCAGTTACTTATATTTCACTTATTAATATTTTCACCTACATTACTCAAGTGTATTTCTTATTTTATACCTTGTTTTGATTGTGTAACATTTGAACATGTTTCTTATTTATTGGCCATAGTTTCCTGAGTGTTATTTCTTTAGTGTGCAGACATTTGAACATGTCCTCTCCTTCGAGTGTGTGACATTTGAACATTACCCTTATTTTTGGTCTCCTTAGAACCATTTTGTGTGACATTGAGTGATCTTATGTGAGTGTGCTTGATTATTTTATGAATTTTTTATTGTTACTTATAGACATTGTTATGATCCATATCATGCATCTTAGCGCTTATTGTGATTGAATATTACAAGCTTCATTGATACATAAAATTTAACATGATAATACTATATGATTAATTACTACATGTTGATATAGATATTTCATGGTTATATTATACTTTTTAGATAAGATGACTATCATGTTGAATTCCCCTCACCTCAAAAATGGGGGGCATATCATAGAGACATGAGTCCACAAACACATAGCTAGCAGAATTAGAAGAATTTGATACACTTTACATGATTTATATATACACATGAGTTATAATTTTATACATTTGATAGATATTTTCACACATTTGAGATAAATTTTCACATAGTTGGGAAAAATTAATTTTCCTGCTTTCTAATGAACTATGTGAATTCTATATGCACAACTATGTTATTCTTAATGACCTAGAATGGAACCCAAATTTATATTTGGGGGATGTACTACTAGATATTTTTATTCTTAACTTGAAAATGAGAGGAAAAGAGGTAAGGAAATAGAATATTATCATGAGTAATAGAAATAAATTGCATT
Organism: Torreya grandis; assembly: GCA_037957365.1. NCBI lineage: Eukaryota > Viridiplantae > Streptophyta > Pinopsida > Cupressales > Taxaceae > Torreya > Torreya grandis. The sequence goes on along the minus strand of JARHVA010001811.1, from coordinate 1,573,095 downwards.
AATGATTAGACCAGAGGTTACTAGGCTTGATAAAATAGAAGTAAAATTCATTAAGCTAATGAATAAAAGACATATAGCTCAAGAACTAGGAAAGAGAAAATAGAATACCAAAACTAGTATATGACCTTACTGACATAAATTGCCTAAGAAACCTTCAATTCATGTATAACTATATGGAATGAGCTCACCCTTATAACTATAAAATAAAAAAACATTTTCAAGATACAATTTTAGGGAAGCTCTAAAGAGAATCACTAGATATACTGATGTTTCAAGGAGAAAGAGACTAAGATAGAGATTCATAACCTATCAACCTCCTATTTTATATTTTCCCATTCCTTATTAGAGTGAAAAATAATAATATGATGAAAGACATGAATATAAGAGATGGATAAATGTAGAAAAAAATTGGGATTTATACAAAATAGGTAATAGGTGCAACATAACCATTTGATTTTATAATACTATGCTCTTATGTATAGATATTTTCATTACTTGAAGACTAGGAAAAAGTTTATATGGGGGTGTGATGAGTCAATAAATAAACCATTGAATGCCCTCCTAGAACCTCTTTTATTGATTCCCTTATGATAATCCTGATTACATAAAGTTGTCTTTTGTACCCTTTTCTATCAATAGTACTAATTGAATATGATGTGCATATCTTTGGTAGTTATGTCTGAAACTATTATTTTATGAATAAGTTTTCATCATATAATTTCATTACTATTTTGGTTATACTACTAATTTGATACATGAAAATCTCAAGGATGAGTTATGAAGTAACATGAGGTAATAAATAACATGTATTAATTGGGTAGCTAACTCATAACTGTGATTAGTTCTTACTACAACTTGTAGCAACTGTAGAGACATCTAGCTTAACCCATAAAAACTACACGAACATTTAGTGTAACTCATAGCCACTATAAAAAATAATTATTGTAACTTATAGCAACAATATCAGAGTTGTTCTAGCCTATAACATAACTATAATGGTTAAACTTTAGTTCTCTATTGTTATGAATGTTGAGATATAACACTTAAGCTATGCATGGAGAACAGATCCTACAATCTATGCAAAGTTAGATCAATGACCAATACATCATTAACGCTTTCTTCTATATGGATCATGCTTCTAAAACTATTGAAACCATGCAACATTCTTTTTTGATCTCTATTATAACTGACTATTAAGTGATTGATTTATCATGTAGCATGAATAGGTTATTTCCATAGATTATTTTGTAACTAGATATTAACAATAAATAACCTATCTTCTCTATTAAATAGGAGATAGTAGTGCATTGAGGATAATGAATTTTTTAAATATTAAAATGCAAAGAAGATAGATAAGATTGTTTGAACCTTTTGTAATCTTTGTTGTATAAATACTTACATTGCTTTAGGATTCATTAATGCAAGAATAATTGATTTAAAGTAAATTAGTCATACTCAAGTAAATGATTGGAACTCAAACCTAACCAAAGAGGGGCCCATCACAAGGATTATGATGAAGAACTTGATCCATTAATTAGTTATTATTCTATATGTGTGATCATTTATAGTTTCAATTTTATGTGTGTTTCTATCATATCATAAGTTTATTTCAATAGAATCAATTTGTATTTGTGTTAACATTCTTAGTTTTGTATTAACAAGATTCCAAAGCATGAATTAACAAATCAATTCCTTTTAGTAATTTAATTCCTACAAGTTTGATTTCATTTCTAGTACTTTATTTCCATGTAATTTACTCTATACAAGTGTGTTTCCTATATGTAACCTATAGCTTATCAATATCTGAAAATAACTAGTGTTTCACATATATTATTAACATCTTGGGTTTATAATTAATGAAAGTAGTAGGATTAATAAACCAAGTGACTACCTTATCCCATCATTGATAGGTAAGTTTATACATAAGTATTAATCATCTATGTCAAGTTTAATTGGTGGTTTAAATCTACCAATAATTTTGGCATCATTGTCAGTGATAGGTGTCAATCATTATATCTCAAGAAGGTTGGTTATATTTCTCACTTTCCTAACTTGAAAATTTCCTAATTTCTAGCTTAAATTTTTCTTGCTTTCATAGACTAAATTCTCTTACTTCCATAGATTAATTTTCCCACTTTCCAAATTAATACTTTTAGTTTTCTATAAATTATAGTAATCAAAACAATAAAAAAAAATATCATTTCAAACTAACACTATGTAGGATAGGTTAGGCATAATCCCAAGTAATATTCCATGTAATGATTATGTTATTCAAGTAGAATCTTACCTAGATGGTTTGAATTTTATATGGGGGAAGAATCACCACCTATATTAATCATAAGGCATGAAATAATTCTAGCATACACTTCATGATTGTCACCTCAAAATCTAGATGAGACAACAATAAAGGAGTTCTTGGCTGAGTTGGTAAAATAGTCCAAGAATAAGGAAAAGAAAGATCCTCATACCCTTGAGAAGGACATATTTTTACCATTCCAAAGAGTTCATATTGTCTATCTAGAACAACAAACATGCTCTGATTCCACCTCCTAGTTGGGATCTTGCTCCTCAGAAAGAGTATGATTACCAAATATAAGCATTGAATATGCAAATAACCAGAAACACAAGTAACTAGAATTCACCAATAGCACAGAATATGAGAGACAATACACTATTTGTATTAACACTGAAAAGAATACAACAAAGAGCCGCCACACTCTTTCACCTTACAGAGATTCGCCACACCTCAAGTGTTCAGTAATTCTTCTCACACACACTCTCCTACACAAAAACGGTCCCAACAACCAACTATTGGTGTTCACCTCACCAACCAGTCAGTAATAACCCTTACATCAAGCACTATAGCACTTCAAGGATCTTCATGAACCTGCAACCTGCAATTCAAAGACCAAACTTACATGTAGATCCCCAATGAGCTTGTAACAACCTGCAACTCACAGATCTTACAACTAGAAGGAACTCTTCCTTTCTATCTCATGCTTATACAATACATGCCAATGGGTCTATAAATAGATCCCTAACTCAAACACTAACTTAGACTCTTAATTTAGACAATAGTCAGCACAAGACTCTAACTGGTCTCAACATGCAAACTCTTCATTTACTTAACTAATTGTCCGTGAAACGGGCAGTTCTGGAACACACAGGTGACCGACGTCGGTCCCTGCTTGTCTGGTTCTGCCGACGTCGACTGACTTCCTGCCGTTGCCGGTGGCATTCTTCACTGGTCTCTGCCGTCGTCGGTCCTGCTGCCGATGCCGGTTCCTGTAGAACTCAGCAACCATCTGTTCCTCAGTTTGTAAAGGTTGAAGCTTTTAGCTCCACAACCTAACAATCTCCCACTTGGAGATAAACAGCTGCAACCTGTACATGTACCTGTACACCGTCTAGTTTGTTACCTTGGCTATGTATCCATCTTCAAAATCACCCTTGAAGACCAACCACCACAAAATCTGTGGTGCAAAACCTGTCATCCAAATTACCTGTCACATCCACATCTACAACCATGTAGAAAAAGAACTTGACCCTGCATAGCAAGTGCACCTGCTGCTGGTCCCACTGAACTGCCCTTCAGTATTACTTTCCTGGATTGACTCCAAACTTGTGACAACTCCCACTGCTTGGGAAAACTCAGGTTTAGTACATACCATGCACTCAACCTCATTATGTAATCAGATTTTCGTAGAACTGTCCAACCATCGGCGTGCAAACCGGTTTACACAATCATCCTGAAACAAAGTCAACACATGACCTTCCATGTCTCTAGAACACACTCTTGCCAAAGAATCTTGCTGCTCCCAAATTCTCCATGACAAACACCTGAACTAGCTTTACCTTTAGTTCAGCAATACCTGTATATGTAACCCTGCAACAAGCACATCATACAGAAAATAGGATAGTGTAGCTAATACTATCCAACTTAAAGAGAAACACAATGAACAAACCTCCATTGCTCAGCTAATACAAGATCAAATACCCTGATCTTCCATCTCACGTATCTATTTCCGCTCTTCTTCATCCTTAACATCCATTCGTCTCTCAGTGCTTACTTCTAGCTGGCAACACTACCCAAAATGTTTGGTTCTCCTCCAAGGAATCACATCCTCATCCATGCCTAGCTCCCACTGTTTCCTGGATCTACCTGTTCTGCTTCTTCAATAACTTCCTGGTCCTATGCCATAAGTGAGCAACAAGTAGTGTATTGATGACCTTACTTACACCTTCAGTCCTCCATATGGGCGCTTGAGACTCCATGACAGCTTGCTGTCCACCCAAAATTTGTCTCAGTGACCGATGCCAGTACATCTCAGTCTACAGCCGACCGATGTCGGTTCCCTGCGACTACCTCTCTGCCGACGTCGTTTTCCCCTGGCTGACGCCGGTCTCTGTCTTCCCCGAGTCACCGACGTCGGGCTGCACATAGCCGACATCGGTCCCTGTCTGGACACCGATGCCATTTTTCCTGCCGACGTCGGTTTCTGTGTTTTTCTTGTGAGACCTGACTTTTTCCCGCGAGCTCCTTTTGGATCAAACCCTTGTCCAAATCACCCTTGCTCTGCTCAGAATTCCTCTGCATCTTGTGCTGAACTCTGTCTGTCACTTTCTCCTTGAAAACCAAGGCTTTCCTGTTCTTGTCATTAACTCGGATTCCTAAGAAACCTTACCTTCTTCTTCTGCATATAGAAATCATGATCCATGCCTTCCAAATCCGAAAGCATATCCTTTGACTCAAGAACCAGCATCTCCTTCTTATCTATGTGACCAAGCCTATCAAGCCACATCTCTGAATCTACAACTGAAGTAGGATAACCCAGAAAGACAATCAGTTAAACAAGTAGATAGATAAAGCATACCTACTTTCTTACCTTAGCTACAACAAGTGTACCCTTGGTAACCTTCCAAGAGTCCGCTGCGAAGTTACTGTGCAACCCTCTTCACCCAAACTTCTAACAGAAATCAGATTCCGCTTCAGAACTGGGACGTGCATGACCTCCTTTAACACCCATGTGTTACCTGTCTGTAGTTTCAGCTTCACTTTGCCTTTGCCAACAATCTGACAAGGCTTACCATCCCCTACACAAATTTCTCCAAAATCTCCCTGGACATACTCATGAAAAAATTCCCTATGTGGGGATGCATGAAAAGAGGCACCAGAATCTAATACCCAAGATTCTACTTTATCCAAAGAACATACCAGAGCATCCTGTGCAATGTAACCCGCAACATCTGCTTCTTCTTCATGTTCTTCATGCTGATCTGCACCCGATCTGCAATCTCTCTTTAAGTGCCCTTGCTTTCCACATTTCCAGCAGGTTATTCTGCCATACCTAGACTTGGATCTCTTGCCCGTCTTCGACCTTGATCTCCCACGCTCTATCTTCTCTCTTGGCCTTCCTCTTCCTTCAACACTCAAAGCATCTCCAGATGATTCCCCTGTGCTTTTCCTGCGTATCTCTTCGTTCAAGATTACATGCAATATCATCCACTTTTAAGACTTTTGAAGGAGACACAGTATTAGAAACTGCCATTACCAAACCTTCCCAACTTTCAGGTAATAACACAAGATTAAGAGAGCTCTTATTTGATCATCAAATACAATATTGACTGAACTTAACTAGTTTACTAAACCATGGAAATCACTAAGATGGCTATGAACAGATCCACCTTCCAACATTTGCAAATTAAATAAATGCTTATAAGAAATACCTTATTCGAAGCTGAGGGTTTTTCATATAAATTTGCCAAAGATTCCATCAACTCCACCGTTGTCTTACACTGTGATAAGCTGGAAATCATAGATGATTCAAGACTCAATCTAACAGATCCCAGAGCCTTCCGATCAAGAACCTCCCATTCTTCATCTTTCATATCCGAGGGTTTGCTAGCAACCCCACCCAACGGTAAGTACAAATCTTTCTGATACAGATAGTCCTCAATCTGCATCCTCCATAATTGAGTTCTTGCCATTGAACTTTTCCATTCATAGTTGACTACTTTTTGTCATTGCTCAACTCCCACTCAAACAGAAACCCTGTGAGTAACCTGTAATCAAAACACACTACCCAGATCTACACCAATCTGTTAGTATCCCAACCTAAAGCTCTGATATTGATGGTATCAAGCTTAAGAACCTACAACCAAGGCTCTGATTTGATGGTATCAGGCTTAAGAACCTACAACCAGGCTCTGATACCAGGTTGGTATCGTGCTTAAGAACCTACAACCAGGCTCTGATACCAGTTGTCAGGGGAGATATCTAGAACAACAAACATGCTCTGATTCCACCTCCTAGTTGGGATTTGCTCCTCAGAAAGAGCACAGTATGATTACCAAATATAAGCAATTGAATATGCGGAAATAACCAAAAACACAAGTAACTAGAATTCACCAATAACACAGAATATGAGAGACAATACACTATCTTGTATTAACACTAACAGAAAAGAATACAACAAAGAGCCGCCACACTCTACCTTACAGAATTCGCCACACCTCAAGTGTTCAGTAATTCTTCTCACACACACTCTCCTACACAAAAATGGTCCCAACAACCAACTCACACATAGAATTGGTGTTCACCTCACCAACCAGTCAGTAATAACCCTGCCGGTAATCAAGCACTCTATAGCACTTCAAGCTGATCTCTCATGAACTTGCAACCTGTAATTCAAAGACCAAACTTACATGTAGATCCCCAATGAGCTTGCAACAACCTACAACTCAAATCTTACAACTAGAAGGAACTCTTCCTTTCTATCTCATGCTTATACAATACATGCCAATGGGTCTATAAATAGATCCCTAACTCAAACACTAACTTAGACTCTTAATTTAGACAATAGTCCTCGTAGCACAAGACTCTAACTAGTCTCAACATGCAAACTCTTCGTTTATTAACTAACTGTCCGTGAAATGGGCAGTTCTGGAACACACAGGCGACTGACGTCGGTCCCTGCTTGTCTGGTTCTGCCGACGTCGGCCGACTTCCTGCCGTCGCCGGTGGCATTCTTCACTGGTCTCTGCCGTCGTCGGTCCTGCTGCCGACGCCGGTTCCTGTAGAACTCAGCAACCATCTGTTCCTCAGTTTGCAAAGGTTGAAGCTTTTAGCTCCACAACTAACACATATTTAACCACCCTATGCTCATGAATCTATTATTCATCTCCCTCCACCCTTGGCCAAATCCATCTCTAAAAGATAACTTAGAGCCATTATATCCCCAAAAATAAAAAATAGAACTACAGAACTTTATTAACCCACTAAACCAGTTGAAAAAGAAATTATTGTCAAACTTTTGGAAGAGATTCTAAGAAGTCCCACCCCATCACCCCAATTCATAGGTAATCCTCTCCCTTATACAAATTCAAATCCACCATTCATTACACATTTTGGGATAAAATTAACAAAGGACTTAAAGAGTGGGTAACATAAATATATGGTTTACAAGTAGTTCTAAAGACCACACAAGATTTCCAAGGATAAAAAACTACTAGAAAAGCCATAACCTTAAAATTTCCCATTAGTACCCCTATAGGTAATTCACCCATGAAAAATATTCTTCTCTTTATTTTACCCAACTTCATAGAAATGCCTAGTGAGGATCTAGATATGTTCTTATTTGAGTTTGATGTCATGTGCAATAGCTATGACTACAACCAAGATGCTCAGAATATAAAACTATTTCCAACCACTCTCAAAGACATAACCCTAATATGATTTATTAGATTAGGAATATATCTAATCTCCACTTGTTAAGAAATGAAGGGAAATTTTCTCTATAAATACCAAGATTAGTATGAGAAGAAGAGACTAGACAAATAAATGACATATTTAGAATGTCACAAAATGGAGATGAACCATTGGAAGACTACCTCAATAGATGCATGTTTATCTTGCATAAATATAAATAGGTTATGTTGGATCAATATTTCATCAAATGGTATTATTTAAATGAATTAGGGATGAATGTCTTAACTCACTAGATCTGATGAGTAGTGGTGACATATCACTTTGACATTTAAGTATATCACTCTCTTATGTAGAAACTAATTGAGGTTTATGATTAATAAGAGCTCAATAAAAACAATTGCCTTCATCATCCAATAATGGATGTTCACAGAGGGAGGTAAGAAATTTTTTACAAGACATGAAATAATATATCATTTGTCATCTGGCTACATAATTAGACATGCTACATAGATGAAAGAAGTAAGAAGAAACAAAGTAGGCCTTGACTATTTATTATCTAGATTTCTATAAAAAGATAAAAAAATTGTAAATTCTATGTTTTTTGGAAAAATAACAAGCATAATAGAGGATAACCTTGAGGTAGTAGAGCTTCATGCTATCATATGAGACAAAGAGAAAATTTTCTCTGTGGCTCAATGAAAACCCAAGAATGCCAACAAAATTTTCATTCTTTAATTCTTAACTTTTAGTTGTCCTCATAATTGGTATGGATCTCATCCTTGGACCCAAACACCACCCTAAGGCCAAAATTGGTCATAAAAAACTTTTGAACCCTAACTAATTGGTATCAGCCTTAAAATTAGTTATGAAAGTAATATCCAAACCAACCATGATTGTCTCAAAATAAAAATCAGCCATGGTAGTCTCAAAACCAAAATCAATAATGGCATTACCCTTATAACCAATGAAAAAAGTCTCAAAATGAAAATCATCCATGGTTTAGTCCATATGTCATTTTTTCACAATTATAAAAACCAAAACAGTGAGCCTTAAAGCCTAACAACTAGCCAACCTTAATGCTTAATAACCAACAAACTCCTCAACAAACATAATTACATGCCTAACATATACCAAACCACAAAAATAATTTAGTTCAACTAACACATAGTAATGAAATAATGTAATAACCCACTTCTTCTAAAGATGTAGAAGAAGTATAGTTTTATTCAAGGCAAATTCTCCCACAAACCACCTCCTCCATAATAATGGAACCTATTAAAAAAGTATTTGATTTTTTCCTTCATGTTGTCACTAACTTGTAGTCATTTAATTAAATCCCCACCACTAAATCAAACACATATATGATTCAATAAGGACCTAACACCCCTCATTTTCCTAGGATATTAAACCTTAAAAAATAAGAACATGATTATAAATTTGATTTTTTAGGACAACTTAAAAATGATTGCATTAAAATCCCACTATTTTAAGAAATAAATACATACCCATCTATACTAAAGTTGTCTAATAATTATGCTAAAATAATCTTGGCTTGAAGAGGAATATCCTAAGAGTATCCAATTAGTTGAATAACTTTCAAACATCATGTTTGGAAATGTAGTAGTACTCTAACCTAGGCATCCCAATGGTTGATGTCCATCTCTATGGTAACCTCATCTAGAATACATTAATATACTTGGGGACAACTATTAATGTAATGACCAAGGAAATGATGAAAAAACTTGGCCTTAAATTTATTATCCCAACTCCCACCATTTTGTAAATGGAAAATAGATCAATAGTTAAACTAGAAGGGTTATTGAAGACCTAGTCATTATTATGGATTCATGGAAATACTCAACTGAATTTATCACCTTACAGCCAAAATCCAACTTATGAGGATACGCATTATCCTAGGAAGACCATGGTTGGATATAATTTATGCATTCATTTGTTTTATAGTAGGGAACATGTTGATCTTGAATGGAAGCACTACAAAAAAATTGGTTCTCTACCCACCAGCTCAGTCTTCATATGAAGAATAATCATGTTGGATAGAAGATGAGGATAATGAACAAATATTAATTATATAATTTAATAATTATTGAATGTATCCCATAATTTAAATGTCAATATGATGACATAATCATTTCCAATGTCCTACAAAATGTGTATCAGATCAGCCCATAAATTAAAAACCTATTACAATGCATACCATGCCCTCTCACCCATACATTTCTAATGGAATAAACCTTGTATATCATATGATACATTACCATTTTTGAATCAAATAATAACACACCATTTTAACCTCAATGTACTATTGGGTAATGTATAATCCATGGTGTTCTTATCTAAGCAAGTAAAAATTCTATGTAGACATCCTCTCAATATCAATAATAAGTTGGACTCTAAACAAGAAAATTAGTTAGTGACCATAATTCAAAGACACAAAACCACCTTCACATAGGATTACCCTAACATGAGAGGCATACCCATGGATCTATGCATGTACCACATATATATCAAGGAGTAATGCAAACCCATCTACCAACCACAAAGATTGATGAACCTTATTATTAAGGATGGTGAAAATAAAACTATAAAAACTCCTAAATGTAGGATTTATCTACCCTATATACAATATTTAGTGGGTTTCACCCCTTGTTATTGTGAAAAAAAAAGGTGGCAAATGGTGTATTTTCATAAATTATAGATAACTTAATGCAGCCATGAGCAAATATCACTTTCCTCTTCATTTCATTAACTAAATACTTGACACATTGGCTAGAAAGAAAATTTTCTCCTATCTCGATGGGTTTAGTGGTTAAAATTAGATTGGAATATCTCCTAAGGATCTGGTTAAAACTACCTTAATATGTCTTTAGGGTACCTATTCATACTATGTACTATTATTCATATTATGCAATGCTCGTGCCACCTTCTAAAGGGCTGTGTTGAGCATTTTTTTTTACTATCTCATGATTGTGTAGAAGTTTACATGAATGAATTTATAGTCTATGGGGACACATATGAAGAATCCATTAATAAATTCAAGAAATGCCTTCAATTTTATCAAGAAAACCTATTGTCTTTAATTCACAATAAATGTTATCCATTGATGAAGGAAGGCATTATACTAGGCCACCACATCTCAACTATAGGAATAGAGGTATATCCTACCAAAATAAATGTAATAAAAAACATAGTAACCTCATAAAAACAAAAGGAGGTTCAAATTTTCCTAGGAAATGTTGGTTACTATCATAGAGTCATTAAGGATTTTCATAAAATAGTAACACCTTTTTTTTGTTTTACTTTCTAAACATGCTAACTTTATATAGAATGATGCATGTGAAAAAACAATCCAAGACCTAAAAAATATACTAGTATCAACTCTAGTGTTGTGTGGACCAAACTAGAAGTTATCATTCCACATCCATATATGTACTTGTGATAGCATGCAAGGCATTTCCCTTAAACAAAAGGAAGGGTCCTTGAGCTATTCCATTTAATTTATATGTAAAATTATTTATAGAGTAGAGATCAACTACACCATGATAGAAAATGAAATTCTTACAATTGTATGTGCCATAAAAAAATTAGACATTATATTCTAGTTTATGATGTTTTATTTACATTGACCATGCTAAAATAAGGTATTTAAGTAATAAAGTATTAATTAGTGGGTAAATAATTGATGGTTATTACTCTTGTAAAATGTGACATCACTATTTTAGATAGACCAGGTAAAGATAATGCATCATAGACTTTTTATCATGACTAATATATTTATAATATGGTCTAGTAGTAGATTATTCTTTTTCAGATGAACATATTTTTGCTTTATCAATTAACACTCCCTAGTTTTTAAAAATTGATAATTATTTGATTATAGGTTTTATCCCATAACATTTCTCTCTAAAATAAATACACCACTTGGTGGAGAAAATAGGTCCATACTCATCTATATTAGGGCATATATTTTACACAAGACCTGATTTAATCATGTGTCAATGAATAAGGGAGGATGAAGTAGTTGACATCCTCTGAGCATGTCATGATGAAACTATTAACACTCAAGAGTGCACCCTTATGAGAATGTGTTCTTTTTTTCACTCATGCTTACAAAATCTAAACTCTCCAAGGTGTGGGTGGACTTATATTAGAGATAATCTCTACATTAAGGGATGGTTACCTTTGGTACACTCACCTAATTCACTCTAAACTATCTAGTTTAGTGATTTCTTGACTAGGAAAAGGGTAAAAGGAGCAATAATGTTTCATACTTTGCATACATTTTGCTTAATAGACCATGGTGGCTCCCAACCACAAATCAATATAAATATTGTGGAATAGTCTACTTGCTCTACCTTTATTTCATCAAAGATATTCCAATTATCAAAACTTAAAACTCATGCTTTGAATTTATTGAATTCTAAAATAGTAAGTGTTCTTTAAACACTATGATCACCTATGATACACGTAGAGGCATCAACACTAGTGTGAATTTTTAACAAGACCTTTGTATGAAACACTGATGTAAGAATCATTGTGTGAAGATGAAATGAATGTGTGCAAATTATTTAGCTTCCAAAGTGTGTCATGTATAGGCATAATTGACTATAACATTAGTGCATCACCCTAAAATTTCAATTTTCATGTTTAATTTTAATTTTAGTGTATCACCCTAAATCTTCACACAATGATTCTTACATTAGTGTTTCATACAAAGGTCTTGATAAACATTCACACTAGTGTTGATGCCTCTACGTGTATCATAGGTGATCATAGTGTTTAAAGAACACTTATTATTTTAGAATTTAGTAAATTCAAAGCATGAGTTTTAAGTTTTGATAATTGGAATATCTTTGATTAAATAAAGGTAGAGCAAGTATAATATTCCACAATATTTATATTTATTGGTGGTTGGGAGCCACCATGGTCTATTGAGCAAAATGTATGCAAAGTATGAAACATCTATTCTATAATTAGTGAATTATGAAAAAACTCTAAAATAAATATTGATCTAAATGAATATTTAAAATGGGGCTTAAACTAGGGTGATCTAGTTAAAAAATAAGCAAAAAGGAAAGGCAGGGAAGAAATAAAGTATGTGATTGTTGATATTTGTCTCAAACATCATGGCAAGGTTTAAATTCAAACTGGACATGCATTTAACCAATGTATAATGTAAAATAGAATATTTTCAAATCCCACTACATACAAGTCAAGTATTTAAGGATAATATAAGGAAATATAAGTAAAAACTAATTTTTCTTTAAATATCTACTATTGTAATCAAATACCATTTGCACGTCTTTACGTAGAGAAAATAAAATGAAACAAATTCAAAGACAATCAACTAATCTGGTGTTGGCCTAAATTAGAAAACTTGTATTGAAGATACACATCTATAATTCTTAAAAAAACCTTTAAATCTAAGACCTAGAATAGATAATTGAGAGAGAATCCATGATAGTAATTCACACAAATAATTAAGACAAACTTTGTAGTATTCCCTACTTGTATTAAATTTCTCCAAAAGTTACAAAGTATTTTTAACTCTTAAAACTCTCCCCCTTTTTATAAAAAATAATAGTCCTTTTATAGAATGAAAAGAAGCATATCGGTCAATTAAATCAACTTACAAGTGTATAAAGTAAGGACAATTTTCCTTTTTACAAAGTTTATAGAATACACTAGATTTTTCCAAATGACCTAACATTTAGGCAAATGTGCTAACAAATTTTCACATGACTTTACAAGATAATATTCCATTTTTTTAAATGTTATAAAATTTATATGGAATAAAATATTTATAAATGGATGGTGGGCCCTATGTTGATGCAATTTCTTGCTTTTGCTGAAGGATCTTCAGTCTATAGTGTTGGTTGCTAATAAACTAAAGATCAATTACTAGTTTTAATAAAATATCATGTCCAAGGTATCCTAAGTCTTTAAGGTCATTTTCAACCTTTTACATAGTTTTTTTGATGCCCCTAATATCCTCTATTTTCTCTTGAGAGGAGAGAAGTATACCCATGACTTTTCTATTACCTTCAGTTGTTTAGTTTTGTCATTATTTTCTTACTTCTTACATGAATTTTAAGGTCCTTTGTTTGAAATCTTCATCTCCTAAGAGATCAAGTGGGCCAACAACTATGGGATTTTTGATCAAGCTATGTAGGATATGAGACATATCACCTTCCAACTACTTGAAGTATTTAGCAAGGTTTTCCATATCCTTGGACTAGATATCTAGGGCCTCAATTTTATCAACCAATATGGCCATGGCCATATTCAAATGTGCCTTATTGATAGTTATAAAACTTGGGACTAGATTCTTAGATAGGTCCTTAATTAGTTCCTTCACTTGGAAGCTTATAACCTACCATTAGCCAACTTGGCCTATTATTTTAGAGATTTACATCCCTATTTCCTTTTGTCTTGTTCATGTTGTTTTCAAGGATCTAAATAGTCCTACCATGACATCCTCAAATTTATTAAACCTATCTACATGAATGGATAACACAATAGCCTCTTTTAAATGGTTGTTTTCTTGTAGTAGACTATTGATCATTATTTACAACTAATCATTTTGAGCTTGGAATACTTTAAGGACATTTTCTTCAAATATCTTTTCATGTCCTATATTTTTTATAGCTACTAAATTTAAACTAACAAATGGTTCAACCTTTTGGAAGGTAAACTATACACCTCCTACCATAACCATTTTCTTAATCACTCATTCTATTCTGGCAAATTATGGATTAAACTTGACCCCTACTGATGATTCAATAATTTTTTGAGTAGGGATCTAAACTTGTGCCTCACTTGAAGTTTTAGAAGTATCTATTTGAGTGCCACCTGACCCCCTAGGGGTAGGCATATTTCTCTCTTTCTCTTATTATTATATCTCCATAATCCAAGGTTTGAGTTCCTCATGAACATGAATGTTTACTAACTTTGTGACTGCCTAATGGTGGTGCATGGTTGGTATATTTTGTAGCTTTCCATATAGAAACCACTCAAAAATAGTTGGTACATGAATTAGGTTCTCATCACTAAAGATATTGACCTCACTCAATGGATGAGTGAAGGTTAGTCTAGGTCTCTTTGGTACTATAGATACCAGTGTTAGTTTGGCCTTTCTCTTATGTGGGGGAGTAATGGGAACTAGGTATAATGTTATCTCTTTTCCTTTATCATTTTCTATCTTTGATTTATCCTCAGTTTAGAGCTGAAGTTCTTCCATTTATTCCCATTATTCATCTAAACCATAGGCATTGGCCAATGTTTGTAATGTATCTTCCACTATTTTACATAGATCCAATGAAATTATGTCTATCTATTCAATAGGAGACTCTGGTCTTTTAGGTTGGGCTAAATATTATGCCCCTTCACTAGGCCTACTTTCTTAAAGCCTTTGTTTAATTTTAACTTCAAGTTTTTGTGTGAATTGTGTCTTTCACTTCTTTGTTTCTATATGTTGTGTTAGAGGAGGTCTAAAATATTGATCCCCCAATAGGTGGTACTACCTCAGACTAAGTTTCCAAATGTCATCATTTCCCTTCTGATGTATCATCAACCTTACTTTTGGGTTGATGGTGAGTTATTTCAACCTTGTTAGGACTTCATAGAAGGATGATTTTTTTGTGTACATACAATAATAAGCACCTAGGTGATGCTCATGAAGCACATTTATTTGTTTTTCCTTTAAATTCTTTGTGACCTTATCATTTGGGTCCCATTGCCTCAAGTCATCATGCTACAATTTGAAAGAGGCTCTATGTCTAAAATCATCTTAAATGTTATTCCAATACTGAAATATAGTCCTTCTAATATCTAAGGGTATAATATGTACAAATCCTTTCTTTTTCTCTCTAAAAACACCATCTATACCACTGCATATTTTAAATGCAACTTCCTACTCAACTAATTTATTTGGAACATGGACTGGTACCCTTAATAGAGTTCATTGTCTTCCTTTAATCTAGATGGTTGTGTAGTTCAAGTAAAACCATATGTCCCAAATGGATTCAATGGATTTCTTTTCCAATGGGATAATCCTTGGCATAGGGTTCCCTATTATGGCCTTAGTCAAATGAGGATAGATAAAATCACATATAAAATGAATATGGTCTTTGTATTTGAAGATGTGTATCTTGGAGTAAAACTAGGACACTATTTGTGTCCTCTCAAGAGACCATCCCCTAAAGTTAGAAATTTCAATTATGGTAAGGCATCCAAGAGGTAAGACATCATATATAACTCTCTCCTGGTACATTTCTTGATTACAAAGATATGTCTACATAATCATGTGTTAATAAGTTAACCAATAGGAGGAGTTAGCTCCTTTTCAATCATATAATAGACCAAGGGCACCCATATACTATCAACATAAGTGATTATGGGGATTCCATATATTTTGTTCATCAAGGTCATTATTACTCTAATTCTAAGTTAGAATTAGTTGATGGGAATGTTCCCACTAGGGTTAGAAAACACATGGTGTTTAGAATATAACCATGGTTCAAGGATGGTTTTGAGGTCATTTTCCTTAGCCCATTCAATGAATGTGGGCACATCTACCCAGGGATTAGGAATCTTGTTTTAATTATCAAATTCAATAGGGGACACATAAATAATTAATTTATGAGTACTCTCATTAATTAGCATGCCTTTTTTAATTTTACATTCTTTAAAAATAAGGAGAAGGACATCTATATAGTGAAGTACCTGTGGTTTAGCTATTGCATGTTTAAGGATTGTCATTTGTGTTGAAATTAGTTCATAATACCTTAACTTGAAGGATGTAATCTTCTCATCTTATTTGGTTATGGGTTACAATTCCTTAATTATCCAAAATATCTTAGACCAATTATTTTCTCTAGTGTTCAAGGACACGGTGTCAAGTACTATGTATTTAAATACCCTTCTAAGTTCATGGTCAAATATACCTCAATGTGCTCTCTATGTTTCTTCTAGGCTCTGATGATTGTGAGTTTTTCAAATTTCTAACTAGTGGTCTACAAATTATCTCTAGATCAATTTGCACTTGCTTAGACAATAGTTGGGTTCTTTCTGGTTTGAATATGGTTAATATGGGATCAAATTATGGCTTTAAGTAGAGGCTAGGTATTTTATAAAACTTTAGTTTTGATGGTCTAATTGGACTTAGGATATTTCATGCCTTAGATTTGATTTAAACCTTTATATTTATATGTTTGCTTTTATGAGCCCACAAAATTTCAAGTTTTTTCATCTTGTGCCCATGTGGCATCTATGTGGCATCCTACTAGTATATTTCACAACATTTTTTCATAATGATTTTAAATAATTAACCATTGCCTTTCCAAATATGCCCTTTATTTCATACCATATAATCTTCATGCATCGCTCAACATAGACCATTGATCTTGATCCTGAGACTTATACATTATTGGTCCTTATTTGTATCAAGATTTATGATTGTGCCACTTGGTAGTTCTATAGGTCTTTGGATCTCTATACATTGCTAGTTTAACATGCTTCCACCATGTGGTGGTCTCATGCTTACTCAAATCTTTGTTGAAAATTCCATCCTAGTTTTAGGCCATTCAATCTTCCTTATCTGATCACATGTGAGCCATAGATATTGAAAATGTACATGAAATTTGATTAGTATCAGGACATAAATAACTTTAGCTAAATACTTTAGGCTATATTTATATTTTTTTAATAAAAATGAAACAAACTTTAGACCAAAGTTTTTTAGGTTAAGTTTAAAACACATTAAAAGGGGGGCTCGAATAACAAAAGGATCTAATGTAAGGTTTTAACCTAGGGTTTTACTATGTTAATGAACATGATAAAAATTTAGATTAAAATTTTTAAGATACATTTTATGGTAATGGGACCTTTCATTAAACTAAACCCATTAGGCTCAAAATACCATGGGGTATATATAATCTAAGGTTTGAGTCAATGTTTAAAAAATGACTAGATTCTAGCATGATAATCAAGCTTAGCCTATAAAAATATAAACCTAGCTTAAGGATATTGAATATAGACATGGCTTTAGATAAACCCAATTAATCTATGGAAGATCAATTTTGACATTGAGCTGTAAGTCTTAAGCACATTTATCTTTTGAGTGAAATTAGCTCTTGACCTAAATTTTGATAGTCTTGCAGATGTTAATGATGGCCTCGTGGGCATCAATAAAATTTGTGTGAACATAAAAATTAATCTCTAATAACTTTTCATATAGGTTTAAAATTTTATGGCCTCATAAATGTCAATGATGGCCTTGTGGTCATTAAATAATGGGCAAAAGAGCATCAAATTTAAGTCCTAACTGTAGTTGGTTCTATAGAAGCTTGGGTTTAATATGATCTATCATATTATCTCTTGTGAGTAAGCACAAATCATAGATCATGATCCAAATAAATGCATGTTATTTTTCCCTATAGTCATAAAGTGGATTGAGCTAGCGTAGGGCCATATATAAAAATTAGACTAAGTCATAAGCCTAAGTCTTTGAAACATAATAAAGTGATGACCCCTTGAATAATTAAAAAACATAACACAAGATCTTATCCCAAGGTCTTTTTGATATTGAGTTCAAATGTGAGAGTGCCACATGGTAACTCCATGAGTCTCCTGAGCTTTGACTCTATTAACCCTGTGAAGAGTCCATAGAGCATTAATCTTTGTATGGGCTCCTACAAGCCATTTTTTTGTGATTTTAGTATTTGAGATAGATTGGATTGATGGATCAAAGTGTTTTTTGTCTAGTCTCTTTTGCTCCATCTGATCAATGTTTCCTGATGAAGCGTGAACCATCAATCCTATGAAGAAGAAAGATATTTAAGCTAGGGCTCAAGAAAACATAAAAACTTAGGCTAAAGTCTTAGAGATAAGGTCTTATTTATGTTAAAAAATATGAACAGGGTCTTAGGACTAGGATTTTAGGCTAGATACTAAGAGGGACCATGAAACATAAAGTGATGCCAAGCTAGAAAATTAAAGGACCCTGCAAACATAAAAGTTAGACCTAATTTTAAAACAAAAGGGAATCAGGGAGGGTGAAATATAAAGGGATCAAACATGATTTTTAGACTAGGGCTTGGTCATGTTTTAAAAAACAAAATTATTAAGTTTTAGCATAAAAATTAAACTTATTTCACTGCATCTTTTAAAGTGCTCCCGTCAATTTTACTCCCATGAAATTTGGATTTAAACTAAAGGATCTAAGCAAGGGTTTTCTAAAGAGGGTTTCAAGGAATTTATAAAATGGATTTAATCTTGAGTTTCTATAGACCAAAGGCTATTAAAATCCCAAATGAGGATTAATCTATATAATTCAAGTGTAATCCACTTGATGAGGGTCCCATGAAGCCTATAACTGAAGCATGAAGATCCACTATTAGAAATATTAAGCAAAGTTAAAGTAGGATCATGAATAAATAGGCCAACCTTATCAATCATGGATGATTATCAAATCTAAATAATCTACAAAACATGACAAGTTTTTAGTGTTAAAGTTTAGAGTTGCATAAGGGTCCCCATTTTTCAAAAATGGGGGTATGTTGACCTCAACAACTAGCATAGAAGGAATGGACATTGGTTAAATTCACTTCCAAATTAGGTATAAATCATACTTAGACACTTTATATGACCTACCAAAATTCTTATATGTTGCATAAAAGTGAAAAATCTAGACATAAACATAGGACATTTAATCATTCACTAAGTTACATAAATGAACAGCCTGAATATGGAGGAAAATCAACTTAATATTGTACCTTAAGAGTTCAAAGAGTAAAAATTTTGTATATTAGTCTCTTTTTAGTCCAAATAAAAAAACATAAAGGCTAACAATTCACTAAGACTAAACACCCTTACCTAAGAACTAGGGGGTATAACATAGTAAGCAAGATCATAAAATAGAGATGAAGACAATATAATTTTCTTACCTCCTTATCAAATTTTAAGCTTAATTTTTATCATAAGGATGTTCATGCTCAGCATATTACTATTGTATTCTTATATCAATGCTCATCCATTGTGGTAGCATCTCTCTGATAGTCATTTGTGGCTTGGTGTTAAACTTGGCATAAATTGGGCATTATAACACTAATCTCAAAGGCTTCAAGAAGGTATTCCAATAGAATAACCTTACACACAAAATATTGTTAAATAATGGTGTGGGAACTTGTATTTATAGCTCAAATAACTAACTCTAACCCTAGGTAGGTTAAGTTAAATTCTAACTTGGGTTGAGTCTAAATTAACCTAAATTGAGTCAATCTAACTCTGGGTGGGTTAAGGTGCTCATGAAATTTTGACACCTTAGTTTCAGATATTTGTGAATCATGACAATGAAATTTAGATATTTATGAGTTTTAAGTCATATTTTGAATATTTAAGAGATAATAAATCACTTTATTAACTCATTTGACATTTGACTTTATATTTGGCTAAAAATTCTTTTTTTTGGTAAATTAAATTCACTAATTTGATTTAGAATTTTTGTTTAGGTAAGCTAATTAGGATTTTCAATATAATTCATCTTGTTTAGTGTTTTTTTTCTTTTGGAAATTGTTTTAAATAATTTGAATTAATAGCTTGACATGCCAAAAGTGTCAAATTACTGGGTTGTAATTTGACTAGGGTTAGAACTAAATTTAGTGATGTATACAAGGTAATAGACTAAATAAGATAACCTCATCATATTTATAGGAAATTAAATCCCTTAAATAGATGAATTTAGGAAATTTAGGTGATTTCTAAGCTAAAAATATGTCATTTTCTATAAATTGCACTGAATGCTAGTTTAGCCATGAAAGTGGCCAAAACTAAGTGTCTACAATTTTTCCATGTTTGATAAGGCATTATGAGACATAGACATAATAATGTATTTTAAAATAATTAAAAAAATAATTAATATAAATATTTCATACCCAAAATTTAAATTTATGATCCCTTTATTCCCCTTGAAAGGAGTGGGCAACAAAATAGAGTTATCAAACACTCCCTCAAAATGAATAAAATGACATTATCTATATGGTAATAGGGGTGGATATATATATTTTTCCAAAGGAAGTTATAAATATTAATAATTATGGAGTCAAAAATTTACCCAAATTTGGTTATAATTGATAATTAAGGGTGTGACACTAGTTTTCCCAAATGTGGTTATAAGCAATGACATAGAAAAACACCCTAATAGGGCAGTGGATAGATATTGCTTTATCCAAAGGTGGTCATAATCATCAACAAAATGGGAATCATTGATTTACCCAAAGGAGGCTATAATAAATAATTTAAAAGTGGGAAACACTAATTTTCCCAAAGTAAATTATAATTAGTAACAAAAAATCATAAAATATTGATTTTCCCAAAGGTAGTTATAATCAAGAACAGAAATATGGGAAACATTGATTTTCCCACAAGTGGTTATAATCAAGAATATAAGCATTACCATAAAATATTAGGTTTAATGGATAAAAATAAATATTTTCCCATGGGAATTTATAATCATTAGCACAAGATTCAAAAATAATCATTTTCCCATAGGTAGTTATAATCATTAAATTTGTCAAAAATATAATATGCCACAATGGGGCAAATTAGCAAGGGTGGTGTTATTATAAAATTATGCACCCTTGGAGGATGTGGTTTACACCTATCCAAACTTGGATAACATGGGATTACCCTTATACCTATGGGTTATTTATAATAGGGGTAAACCTCTAGATTATGGACTAGCTCCCTTGATTTATCCTATAGAATCACACACTACACTAGACTTATCACTTATTGTGGGTGAACAAGGAATAAAGAAACTAAAATCAACCTAAACTAATGGAGGTGATACACCAAATATAAATCCACAAACATACTTGCATTTTTATTAAGAAAGAAGACTGTTAAAACTAACCTCAACTCAATGTTCTTCTAGCATAAGTGTTTCTACATGGAGGCATATTGATATGCATATCAAGAGGTGGGTGAAAAAGAGGTCTGGTATTAGACACTAATAGTCTCTATCACACTTCAAAACATACTTAAAAAACACACACACTTCATGATACATGTTATAATAAATTTTAATACTCACACAATGCATACAATAGCAAAATGAAAGCAAGGAGAAGACATTCATAACTTGTCATCCAAATACACTACTTGACATACTTAGGAAAGAGTTATAGAGAAAAAATCAAATTCATAACTTTATTAAAAGACAAATCAAGATGTAAAACTAGTAGGGATTCTCCATAGCAATTTTGGATTCTTTTTCAATTCAAAAATGGCTTGAATATATAAAGCATAAGAGAGGAGACAAGAAGAGAAGTTGGGCAGTCATAAGGCCAAGTGTCAAGATGTGAAAACCAGTCAATATAAAAGGAAGAGTTAGGAAAACATGTCATGAGGTAATCTTATAAAATTTTCCTATTTTATCCTAAACTTTCGCCCTATATAATTCAATTATACCTTCTCAAGTTTAGGACAACATGGAACTATCTCCTTTCATAGACAAACCACTACAAGAGATAGATCTCTAGGTTTGAAAGGGCTAGCTCCTTTGATTTATCCTTAATGCTCACACTAAACTAAGATAATAAATATTGGGGGTGAAAATTTAAGAATTAGACATAAAATAAACCTATGATAATGAGGTGATACAGTAAGATAACTCCACATAACACACATTTGCAATTAAGATATAAGTCTACTCAAATAGAATTCAACCTTATGTCCTTCTAGCATAAGTATTTCTCATAGAGGTAGATTGCTATGAATAAATAGAGGTGGTTGAAAATTAGGTATAATACAATACACTATTATTCCTTCTCACACTTCAAGACACACTCAGTAAATAATACACTTTATGAAACCTGTTAGAAGAGATCTCATTCACACAAGCATGCAAGAGCAGACATAGAAGCAAGGAGAACATATTCATCACTTTTCAACCACACAGACCACTTAACACATTCAAGTAAGATATTTTATATAATGAATAAAATTTATAAAAATTTATTCAAAGGCAAATTAGGTGTCAAAACCATCAAGGCTTTTCCATAAAAAATTGTGGATCCATTACAAAACCAAAAAGGCTTGAATAAATAGACATAGGATAAGAGAGAAAAGAAGTGAAGATGAAGGATCACAAGAAAAAGTTTAAAAATATATAAAATAGTTATAATTCCCATGGAATGAAGTGTAAAATAATTTATGAGGTTTTCACGAAAATGTGCCAATCTAAAACAAAGCACCTTCCTCAAGTTGTCATAGACCTTTCATTACCTTACTTTGAAATTGCCTTTATGATGGTGAAGGTTTCACTTGATTATAAAAAAATGAAATAATAATCCTTGACACATATTATTTGATATGAGAAGGTAGATATGAGGTTATTTTATTTCATTTATGCTTCCCTAACTGATGTATTCACTCTTGTCACCTGTCATTCACTACTTGCAGTCATTCATCATTAATCCCCTAGGTCTATCCTCACACTTGTCATCAAAGTGACTTGTAGTTTCTAAAATAAATGTGTTGAAGAGGTGTTATTAAACTCAAATAGATATAATTTTTCCTCTATTCTATCAAAAGACCCTAATAACACTTCTCACTTCCAATCCTTGACATTTATTTTACCTTTTCATTGTCTGTTTAGACTGCCTATGATGAATGAGATAGAAGAGATATTTTCATGTTCAATCAAGGTTAGAAATGAGTTTTATAAGTTATTAAAAGTCTCTCAATACATCCCACAATGGTTGCCACTTTTCCATCCCCCTCTATAGCTAAAAAACAACTCAAATCCTACAAGAAACTTAGAATTAACCATGTCCACACAAGTGATAGTATAGAAAAAGTGGATGTCAATGTACCTGGCAGAGTTCTAGACATGTTTAAATCACTTTCATGGCTAGATAACCCCTTTTTAATTCATTACTCTCTACATCTTATCTATTAGGTCCAAACCAATTTTTTGAGAGGGTTTTTGGTCATTTTGACTCTTATGGATGATTCATAAAAACTATACATCTAACTTGAAAAAAAATTCCATTAAAAAAATGTATGACCCATTTAAACTATTATTATCTCTTTGAGGCACCATTAAGTTAGTCTATACAGATATGAGCACTTAAAGTTGCTTCTCGAGCTCTCTCATACATTTTGGATAGGTCTGAGATGGTTTTGGGTCAAAATGACCAACTTGGTGTAACTCTCTATAAACCAATGGTTCAAATCATCCCTAAACTCTCATATGAATGTCATCAAGGTGGTTGGGAAGTATTTCATGTTCATATGCATAGAGTTAGGCATCTTTAGTGTTTAGACCTAATAGGACTAACTGTACTTTTTGTGTGTTTGACCCACTTACATGTGATCCAATAGATGTAATACTTTTTCCATAACTTTGTATATATTGATTTAAATTGTATAAAACATCCCACATCCATCCAAAATTTCTCATTTCACCCCTTCTTCATCAACACATTCTACCTATAGTTTTGTCTTGATTAAGAGTGCCCTTTATCTAAGACAAAATAAAGGGCACTTCCCATATTTGTTTGTCTTGACTGATATTATGGATGGATATAATAGGTATTTAATACCACCTATACAAAATATCATCATTGTATCATTCTTATAGATTCCTTAGCATCATAATTTCCTCAAGGCTTCTTGAACCTAGTGACTACACAGGGTTTTGGGTTGATTATATGTTAAGGCTAAAAACCTAGTCTCTGCTCTACCTCGTTCATCTAAGAGTCATATGAAATTGATATTACCATTATGAGAGTGGTCTCAATATTTTCATCCACCCAATGCCTTAGTATTTTATCCAATTCCCTTTACTAGCATGAGCTAGTCTATGACTATAGTAGATTATAAATATTTACCTTAGGAAAATGGAATTCTAGTAGGTTTATGTTTATGTTTGAACATTGTATCTTATGACATAAGATCCTCTTGAGGTAACCAAGACCATACTATAGTTATTTCAACTCATTCCTACCTTATTTATATGCTATCATTCAAACTACCTCTCTCTAAAAGCTAGAATGATTCTACTATATGTACTGAATGTAGGTGGTAATTTAGGGGAAACAATGGCTCTTATAGGTGATGATTCATTGTTTAGGCACTATGTTTACACTTTTAAACTCTCTTGAATTTACCAGTGTCATGTTTAACTCAAACAAAATCACCTTATCTTGATTCATACAACCATTGTGTCATTGTTGTGTTGTAAGATCATTTTAGCTTAATGCATTTTGGCTTTCACTAAATATTTTTAGTGTGAATTGGATTGGGTTGAAATCATTCAACCATCACCTTATTTTAATCTAAAATTTTTATCTTTATGTCAAGATACTATATATATGTTTGGGCTACATGAGAGAAACCATTGGACCTATCTAGACCTCAAGACACCTCAGTATGGGATGACATAGTGTATGAACAAACGCCTTATTCGGAGAAGCTAAGGTAAAAATTCTCAATAGAAAATTTTCAAACTAAGAACAAAGACTTAGGTTTGTTTACAATATAATTGTTTTACCATTTTCACCTTGATCTTATCTATGGTCTTAAACCTAATTTAAGGTCTCCATTGAGCTCAAACATCTCCCATTCAACATTACTCTACCTCTTGAGGATTAAACTCAAGCCACTATTAGAGACTGCCTATAGGTCTACATGATGTAAGACTATGTATGTGGAATAAATTCTCACAACTAATATATTAGTCCTATATTTAACTTTGGTAATCCTCTCATAATCTTAAATCTTCTTGTTTCATCCTCATGACTATTCAAATACTCTATTTAACTATAGGTGGTTATAGCAAGGAGATCTTGACTATGATTGTGTTTCTAGACCCTTTCACTCGATTAATGATACCTTTGAGACTAAAAATTTTATTGGAGAGTTGATCACCATGCCATAAGGAGTTTAACACCAATGAATTACCTTTTTTTTCAAGGCCAATATAGGAAGATAAGCCTCTGCAACTGAAAACAAAAATTTGTAGACCATTGATGGTGTTCACTCAAAACTCAAGTATGATCCTACCTATAAATTTATTCTTACATGTGAAAATATGTTATAAATAACATGGAAAGGAATAAAATTATCTACAAGATCATGTTCACTACTTAGAAACATAGAATAATTGTAAATAGATAGGAAAATTGGAGGTGCAAGGGTTGTACAGGTAGATTGAAATCACTAACATTCTTAAGGATAGTTAGTTCATAGAATATAGTACACCAATATAAAAACTATTTCCATGGAAAGGGAGTGCAAATGGAATACTAATATACATCAAATGCATTTAGTCCAATTCCTTCCCTCTTGTCTGTAATAATTGTTGATAATTTTGACCTTATGGGTCAACTTATCACCCCTATCATTCAAAACTTTTCTTATCATATTATTTTGTCCTTTTGGTCAGTAGGTTAGTCTTTAAATTCCTTAAATTTATCATTTTAAGACTTTATTAATAGGTCTTAAGGTTGATTAGGTGAGTTGAGGTTTTGTCCTTCATTTGTCTTATGTTTCTCTAGTCATTTTTTAGCCTTTTTGAGCAATTTTTAGTGGTGAGAAGAGTCTAGAGTGTATTTATGAGTTTCATATCATGTTTAAAGGTCATTTTATGCCTAAAATATGAACAATTAGGTTGATCACATTTTGGACAAACTTCATGACTCATTTTCATGCAATTTTGACCATTTTGTGACCTCCACGGAAGGTTTTGTAAGGTTTTGATAGTATCTAATCAGGAAAAAGCTCAATTTCATTATGTTACACCTAGTCAGACATTTTTAGGACTCAATAATACATTTTATAGCATTTCAATTAGGTCTCCTTAGCAATTTTGGCTTTTTAGTGTAAAAATAGACCTTTTTGTTGGATTCATATACATTTTAGAGGGTTTTGTGTGAAAATCATCTTAGATACTTAATTTATTCCCCATAATTTTAGATAAATGGTTTTTATTAGGCTATAGGTGAAAAAATGGCAAAACCCTACTTTGTTCCTATATCACCCTTCTTGGACAGCTCTAGGAAGGCCTAAGGTTTTCACTCGGTACAACCAAGAGAGAGAGTTGAGTCATAATATCTTGGGTAATAGTATGGAACCTATTGGAATTTAAATTTTTTGTATTGTTTGTCAAGCTCATATCCCCATTTTTATGAATAATCACTAATAGTGTAGGGGTGTCTAGATGGCCTA
This sequence comes from Torreya grandis, assembly GCA_037957365.1. Taxonomy (NCBI): domain Eukaryota; kingdom Viridiplantae; phylum Streptophyta; class Pinopsida; order Cupressales; family Taxaceae; genus Torreya; species Torreya grandis. The sequence continues at coordinate 1,546,136 of JARHVA010001811.1, read as the reverse complement.
TTCGTCTAAATAATGTCCAAGTTTTCTTCTATTTCTTCACTTCAAAATTCAATGAAGAAGAATGGTTTTAGGGGAATAATTAAAAGGTCAAATAAGACCCAATCCACTTGGTTTAATTAGGTAAATCCTTCCAATAATTTACTTATAACATAAAACCTTTTTCTTACATTATCTTTGTGAATGGTCTTTTGGGTTAGTTTTGGAGGAGAAACTGTGTTGTTAAGAAAATGTATTCATCTTATGGAGTTATAAATTTAATGTTTAAGTATTTTTCACACCTCATTCATTCAAGAAGATGTTTTTGAGCCTTTAAGATAAATGCAGCCTCCTTTGGGACATTCTGGTAAATGAGTCTTCATTTCAAGGTGACAAAGGTTTGAGTATTATTTTGATGTATCTTAGGAAGCTCATTTCAATATCATGGACACTCAACTTCCTTATGTCACTTAAACTTACTCAAGTGAGCATTTCTAATCAAGCCTTAGTAGTTCATCAAAGACTTGATAAGTCAAATGAGGACTAATCTTATATGACAAAATACCATCTACAATAGTCTTAGCCCTATCTTAGAATGAAAAGAGGTAATGAGTGGTTTTAAGGGTTAATTTAAGTGAAATTCATGAGCACAAAGTGATGAGATCATTATCTATTTAAAATTATCAATTAAAATGTCTATATCCAATCATGAAAATTTTGTCTTGATTTAAAAACAACCTTACAAAACCCTTATTAACAAAGATTAAGGTATTTTTGAGTTGTTTAAGGTAATTGGATGTGTCATAAAGGGTCAATAAGAATAAACTATAGTAGTATGTATGGTGATTTGATGCTTCCTCAAGTTAATGATATGTCGTAAAGGGTCAATCAAGTTCTCAAGACATATTTTGTCTTTATGACTAACCTCTCACTTATTAGCAATCTGCACACAGGGAGACATGGACACCTACAACAAGATTCACTCATGAAGACACTTCAAAGATACCTTGGTTGGTCTTGAGAGGAATTTTTTAAATGGAATAATATCCAAGATGGATAGTGAGTAGTTTCCAAACACTCAATTAACACCATGTATTTGTCTTAAAACCTCCATCTTATGACTCTAATTTAACTGTAGCAATCCTTACAATAGGGTCATTAAAGTCTTTCAATGTTTGAGTTTTAAGATGAAAATAAAAGTTTAGTCTCAAGTAAGTTTTTAAAGTTAAGTAGTTATAAAATTATGGTGATAAATTTAAATCAAGTTCATATCCAACCCACCATGTATCTCTACACAACCCAATGTCTCAAGACTTCATGAATGTTAACCTACAACCATCCTCTTTGGGAAAAAATGATATGAATCAAAAGTTGAATTTGAGGTGGCTACAAGATTAGTGATATTTTATTAAACATAATAGGGATCCATCAAGTTTATAAAGTTACAATTAAGGTTTTAAGTCACTTTGTCTCTCTTGTTACCAACTTTCCACCTACACTCAGTTCTTATACTCAGTCATAATAATGACCTACAGTAGCTACTTATGAAGATACTTCAAGATGCCTTAGAGGTGAGCAAGCAAGTGAGGGAAAAAATGAAAGAGGATTATCAAACTTAAAGGGTGATTATTATTTCAAAGGTTTTATGTATAATAATACCTCAACTTTATGTAGTCTATAAGGATTTTTAGGAGTATGTATAACAAGAATTTAAGTCTTACAATGACCAAGTTTTTTAGGTGAAGCTCAAGTTTCATCATGGTTATTATTAGAGAAATCAAGGAGTTAAAAATTAATATTGAATATCTTTAATTTATGATTCATCACCACCCACCCCACATATTTATGCAACTCACTATCAAATGCAATACCCCATGGACACCAATAACCATCTTCATATGGCTCAAACACAGTATTGACATTGATCTTGGATTTCATAGGTATTATAAGTTGAGGAAGGTTTTTGAAGCATTTTGTAGGGTCATAAAATGTTTTAATACACATTAATATGGTTCAAATATTAATTGTGATAGTCCCTAACTTAGTCAAAGTCACAAAAATACCACCTACTGCTATCATGATGATAGGGACTAGTTTGTAATAAGGCTAGAGTTCTAAGTTAATAGTGGAGTGAGGTTTCAAGATAGTATTAAGGTTATATAATCTTAATTAATCATTAAAAACAATAATTAAAACCTTTAAAAATATCCTAGATTCTAATACAACCCCTTATTTGTCCTCAATCCAAAAAAGGACCAATATACAACTATAGGTTGCCTTAATGATAGCAGATCTCAAGTTAAGAAGAAATGGTACAGGGAGATTCTTAAAGAATAAAATAGTGAATAAAGATCAATGAGGAGTATAAAACTATAGTTTTAAGTGTACATAAAGTGGTTCAATGGCATTCACCTTCTGTCATACTTGAAAATATTTTCATAGTTCATGCATCAGAGTTTTGAAGCTCATTATGACTGATTTTTGAGGTGAGAATCTAGTTTTGATCTTAGGATAGGTTGGATGCTATATTAGGTAGAGATTATTAAGGTTTTAAAATTAAATTTGGTTTTAAATAAATCTAAAAACACCTATGACTCTTCCCACAGCTAGGTGCATAGTGGCAATCTTCACCTACATCCAATGCTTGAAAGGTGTGACCTAGAAGGAAGAGATGCAAAGATATAGCACTTTGATATCTTGTAGAGGATGTGAGGAAACTTAGAATAATGGGAATTATTTTTTTATGATTAAAAATTCCTTATAAAATATTCATTTTCACTCTCAAACCCAAACACAAGAGTGACAAAACAACTGTCATAGACTTATTGAAAACTCAAGCAGCCAACTAGTTAGTTTCAGGAAATTTGAGTTTTGAGGTCTCTATAGGCATGATCTAGATATTAAATTTGGTAAAATTTGTGTTAATTAGTGGATTTAATTTTAAATTTTAATGTAAATTTTATATCAATAGTGTACATATCTATTATTTTATCTCAGACCTGGTCCACTTCATTTGCATGGTCTAGTTAAGAGACTTAGAGGTCTACTTGAGTTCAAGAACACAAGTCAAGAATTTAAGAACTCATGAATGGATTTTATGGTATTAAAAATTAATTTTAATGATATAAATAAAATATTAGGTGAAAAAAAACTTCATTTATCATTTTAAGTTCCGTTTAGGGCTTGAAAAAGTAAGTCTCAAACCCCAAGCACCCTGACTAGTCACCAAATGCATATAAAGGAATGTTAAACACTTATAAAGAATGTATAACAAAGGATGGGATTTATTTTAAGTTTTATTATATTATCCTAGTAGTGGGAAAGAATTATAATACCCAAAACTCATTTTGACACATCTCACATTCAAAGAAAGCTAAGACAGTCACTAGAGGAGCAACTTCAGATGATCGTACCATCTCTCACACTTTGCATGGGGAGTTAGACTTTTTTATAGTTTATTAGGTATAATAATAATTTTTTCAAATTGGAATGAGGTAAATTTTATGTCCCAATTTTATGTAAAATCATTAAGACCTTATATAGGTTTTAAACCCTCCTAAAACCCCATTTATGAATAGTCTGTAGAGAAAGGATTCAAATGCACATAAAATTCCACAAATTGAACATAAAAATTACCATAGGTTATATAAAAATCTCATAGGATCCTCCACATTATTTTTTATGTACCTTCACTTGTATGAAATAGTACAAAAACTATACTTTTTCATGTTTTTGAGCTAAAAGAGGGGTTATGGAGAGTGTGAATTGATGTCAATCAATGGATAAGGTATATAAAGAGATTTTTTTACTATAAAAGATTAAAAATAAATAGGAACTCACTTATAATTTCTCAAACCATTTATATCTTTTGGGCCAATCAAAAAAATCCCCAAAAGAGCAAGCTTGTCAATGGCCATTTCAAGGTGTTTATACCTTCATAGTGTTCTAGACCATAAAAATTGACATGGATCATGGTGAAAACATGGGTAAAATGAATCAAATGTTTTTTGAGTATTTTACACTTTTGGTGGGTCCCAATAGTAAGTTTTCACTTTATAGGCCTAGGAGGGCTAATTATGCCTAATTTGACTGAAAGAATGAGCTAGAAAGTATATCTACACTTAGAGTTAATCTACCAAATTTTGTGTGGAGATGTAAGGGGATATAGGGTATCTTTAAATGTTCTCATTTTCTTTTTATCTTCTCTATATTCTCCTAGACAATGAGATTTTTTGAAAAAAGGCAATAAAGAATTATGAAGGAATTCATGGTTTTGGTGAAAAGTTGAGTATTTTTGAGTGATTTAGGTCCTCAAAGGCCTTTTTATAGGTATTATATACTATTTAAAGATAATACATGAAATATATTTTCAGACATGAAGAGAAACTCTACCTTTTCCTTCTATGCCATATTAGAAATGAGCTTTTCAAGGAGCCTAAAGACTAAAACATTGTATAAATGCTTCATATAAGATTCTCCAAGGATAATATACATATTACATGAAAAATATGAATATATAATAAGTCATATTTTATTGGAGGAAGTTTTCAAAGGTGGAAAAGGTCTTAAAGACTCTAAAAATGCCTTCTCTCCTTCCAATGCCTAGGCTTGTTGAATGAGTCAAAATTGCACTTTAAGGCTTATAACAGCCCATGGATCATGTAAGGACCTAATAAATTTCCTAAAATAATGTTTCAATGAATATTAAATGAGGACATAAAGTCCTATTTTTAAGGGGGAAGACCAATTCTTCAATAAAGACATAGGACCTAGTATCTAATAGCTCTAACAAGGATCTAGGCACTCTCCAAGTGATCAAGGCTTGACCAATAATTATTAAAATGTTCCAAAGTCCCGAAAAAAAAAAAAACTCTATCTTCTATGCCACCCTAGGAAATATCAATGTTTTAAATGGTTGAATAAGTGCTACGTAATACTTAAGGAGGAAGAAGACCAATGTTATTTTGGGGTTGATTTATCTCCAAGAATTTTTTTTTCTATTTGAACTCATTTTCTAGAATGTAATTAATAATTATTTTATTTTATTTTATAAATGTATTCCAAAAATTTTACTCACCTTTTGAGAGAAATAAGAAGCTTTTGTTCATCTATTTTTAGGTTTTTTGAGTGAAGTGTATGTGTTTTCCATTGATATAACCTATTGAAGCATTTATTTTCCTATGTTATTATCTGGTTATTATACCTTCATAAAATATATTTTATGTTATCAAAGTCATATTGAGTGTCTATATCATATTTATTCCAAGCATTGAATGTGATTTTAGTTCTTTTACATTCCTTACATAAACTAAGTTTGTCAAGTCCTTCTGAAACACTTTTATAGAAGCCATTCCTGAGTGTAGATAATGTGTGAAAGTTTATCCATTTGATAAGAGTGTTAATTTTAATAATAATTGGCCATAAAACATTGGTTCATCTAGAACTTGTCAAATCTCTATCATGAATTCCAATTCTCTCATCAACCACTATTTAAACACTCCTACATAGTCTTGTAGGTGACTGTTTCAGGATTCCTTAACTGTATCAGATGTCATGGACTTACTTTCCTTCATTGATCTTATTGAATACAAAATTTCAATGGAAAAACTAATCACCATGCTCTAAGGGGTTGAACGTAGGCATGTTATCCTTGACTTGAAGCTACTTATAGGAGAAAAAACATTGTAACTACCAAAACATATTTTTCAGACCATTGGTACTCACTTCTATCATAATGAAATGTTTCTACTTATTATTTCATAATCATGCATGCTAAATTAGTTTAATTCAACATGGAAATTAATAACATGCTCTATTAACCTACATGCATCACTTGATTCGCATATATCAATGTAAATAGATGAGGAAACTGAAGCCATTAGGGTAATGTAGGTAATTTGAAGGTACTAACAATATTAGTGATTATTCATAAATCATAAACCACTTATTAAAAATCCATAACCATGAAATGGAAGGCCATTAAAACTACTAACGACCACCAAGTTCACTTATTCTAACTCTTCTTTTCCTATACATACCAAGTGTAAATAATTTGACCTTGTTAACTTGCCCAAGAGAGTGATGAGAGAGAGAGAGAGAGAGAGAGAGAGAGAGAGAGAGAGAGAGAGAGATCAGTTTTCATCAGAATTGAACCTATTAAATCCACTTGAGCCTAGAAAAGACTTCTGGAGATATTAATAATCTTTCTTGAATCCTCACATGTGTTAGGTGAATTCACTCAGTCTGTACAACTATCATAAACTAACCTTTTTAGATGATCTTATTTTTACATTATACCTACAGCCTTTTCAGTTTCAAATTATCTTATGAAACCTACCTAACATGTGGTACATTATATTTCACTTTGACACAATTGTATTTAGTTTAAAATCATACATTCTCCTTAAAATAACCAAAAGATGGCCAAAAAAGGATTTTAAGATAAGTGACAAATATCACAAGGTTATAACATATGAAATGACCTTAAAAATATGAATTAAGCTCATTGATGACCATGGGACTAATTCAAACCTAGAGTGACCCTATAAAATTTTGCATGTGTAACTGGGTTGACTTAATTTTACCTAGGGGTAAAATTAGTCAACATTTTAGTGATTTCTTAGGGGTAGCATGCCTACTATGCTAAATACCTGTTGCATTCTCTAATCCTTTGGAAATAGAGTCACCATATAATGTACATGGCACTTAAATTCCTCTAGATAGACACTAACATAATAAGGAAACAAACACATAAAGCAAGACATCAAAACACACACTTGTGCTCACAAGCACTTAGGGAAAACACACAAACAACTTAAGTAAACAAGGCTATGTACAAAATAACCTAAATAAAACCTTATCCTCTTATATTAAAGGGAAAATTTTCACCATATATTGATCCATGAGATGGAGTGCATAAATCAAGTTGTCCTTTGAGAATTAGCTTTGATGTCTTAAATTTCTTGATGTTTGCCAATCTCTTTGGCATGATCTTCAATGCAACCATAGTAGCTGCAAACATATCACCTATGAAGGTCAAATCTTCTTGCACTTCCAAAATATTAATCTTCTTATGAGACCCCTTAGCTAAAACTTCCAATGATGCTTCATTCAAGCATGATTCCTTGACCTCCATGGTACTTTGAGTGAGATCAAATTTCTTACCAGCTACAAGCTTATCAAGATCTTCAAGGAGATTTGTATAGTCAATCCAATCTTCATCATTATCCTCCATTATTAAATCTTGATCTATCTTCTTGTGCACTTGACTTTCAACCTTGAAAGGTCCTCAACTTCTTGGAGAAGTTAAATATGTTATTGCCAATAATCTTTGCCTTATTTTTCCTTAAGAATCACAACCTCTTCAAACTCATCTTCTTAACCATGTTCATGAATGTCATAATCATCACATATTTATCCATCACGTATCTTAAAATGTTGGTGATGTTCTTCAAGACATTTTTGTTCAATAGGAACCTTGCATTCCTCATCAACAATCTCATTTTGCTTTCCTAGAATTACTAAATTCTTAAGACCTTCATATTCCTTGAACATGTGCAAATAGGTCTACCACATTTCTCTCACACCTCTTTGAACCTACTCATAAAACTCAACAAACTCATTCAATATGATGTCTTTCTCAAGCACCTCCTCTCTCATGTCTTGATCAAGATATTTATGAACATCTACAACATGATCTAGATATTTTATTTCTTCACTCAAGAAGATTAGAATGTTCTTGCTACACCAAGGGGAGTCCCCATAGTGAAATGTTCCTCATATACACTTGATTCATCTTATTTACTAGATAAAACTTGATCTTGCTCTTCTTTGCTTACCTTCCATAGGATGGGTTTTCCTTCAATAAGGGATGAGGTAGGAGGTTGGTTAACAATTTCATGAGTTAGAGAGGGATAACGAGGTGTGATGGAGGGATTATGAATGGACATGGGGATGAAAGGAGAAACTTGAAATATTTCTTGGAGGGAGATAATATTTTTTGGGATATAGACATTTCATTTTCTTCATCAACCACCTCATCCTTCTCATTATCTTCTTGAAGTTCATTATCAGCTATAACTCTATCTTCCACCTTCTCAACTAATACCTCTTTTTCATGTTGAAAATATTATTATATATACCTCCAAGATGGACAAGCTATAAGTTATTGAGGAGAAGGCAATGGGTCTTGAACAAACACAAGGTTTTATTTATTGACATCAACTTCTTGGTCCTTACTCTCTTCATCTTTGTTTCCCCAAGACTTCACTACTTGGTTCCAAGTTGGAACTTTGAGGCTATTAGTCTCTTTTAAGGATTTAATTGGATTTTTATGATGATAAGGAACATGAGAAAACTAATGTGTAATATAAGAATATTTTTTAGTATGGGAGGGAGAAACTCGTTCTTCAACCAAATTTTCACCTTCTTTATAGCCTTCTTGAGGACCTTCAATAGCTATAATTTAATCCTCAACTTCTTGGTTTTCCCACCTTTATAATATATCTACACACCATTGGATATATCATCTCATTTCATGAAAATCTTTATTCATGACATAATTATCTTCCTCTTCAACCAACCTCCACTCATTCATAAAAAAATGAACTGACTTTCTCAACTTCTCTATGAGATGGATAGGGATCACATCAAGTTCCTTATCCCATTTTTTCATCACCCTTTTTTATCTTATAATATTTGGCATGAGTTCCAATAATAATTTATATTGAGGTGGAATTTAAGTAGGAGTATAGGAGTAGGGGTTTTGATGATCTCCTAATTATTGAGTTAGTTGCCTTTGGTATTGACCTTGAAAAGGTTGTCTAGGAGTTTGAGGAAGACTACCTCCAAGAATTTACATCTTAATATATTTTATCTTTTTTTAATATTCTTAAGCATATCTTTTTGATATCCTTTGGTTTCAACCTCACCTAGTTTACAAACTCAGGCTACCTTCCCAATATGTCACTTCCATCCAATGGTCTTGTCAAATGATGAAATTTTTGAAAAAAAAACTTATTCATCAAATATTACCTCATAAATACACTTCATACATCTTAACATGCTTATATGCATCCATTAAGATCATTAATCCTTTGGTAAAAGGCTTAAAACTCTTAGTTTACCTGTAGGCTAGTTAATCTTCCATGTAACCCTACAAACCCTAATTTTTGACCATATCTTTCTTCTCATTATCTCAATTAATGTAAAAACACTTTTTCGTACCCATTAATCCCTTATATAACCTACCTAATAATCTCATGAGGTTACTTTGTACAGATTAGCACATCCTTCTTTAGGCCCTACTCTAACTAGCCCTCTTTTTGTGCAAACCTCCTTGTCCAAAACATTATACAGACTTCCTAATCAAACTAATAACCATTATATATAACCATTACCTCATTAAAAGTGAATAATTTTTTTTTATTTCACTTCCTTAGATAAAACCAACTTTTCTATATAGGCCTGCTCTTTCTTAGCTTGCATACAACTAGATCTCACTTTGCAATTGTCCTTTTCTATACTTATCCATACTCCCCAAGTTTTAAACCACCTTAAATATTTTAATAACACATAAAATATAAATATCAAAAAAATTTAGTCAATTTTATTAGTTATAACTCATTTTAGAGGACAAAACCTAGTTATAGGGCTTTTCAGAACCTGTACAGGCCGAGAGCATAGATAATTGAACTAGGAGGGTTATAGAATGTTTCAAGGAATCTAGTTAGGTGTTTGAGGTCTAAAAATTTTCCATTAATCTTTTACATTCATCTAATAATCCATACTAACCTCTTGTACCTTATAAATAAAGTAATTTTGGTTTGTCTAGACTATGTTTTGATGACAGTCAATAGGGTTTCAATGTTTCTTTACAAATTCATATGGTAGATAGACTATTTAATCACTCCACCAATAAATTATTACCTTATTAAATATAAAATATTTCCCATACCCTTTATCTCATAAAAAAATCAATCTAATTCTTCATCAAAATTTGCAAAACTTGGTATACTTACCTGTCTATATCACCTACAGGTTTGAGAGCAAAGTTTTATGAATCTTAAGGCATTTAGTGGGTTTTATGTCTTTCTTTATCCTCATAAAAGCTCTTATTGACATCACAGACCTATTTCATATCTTATTTAAGTCTCATTCAATCATTTTCACATGGATCTATCTTTGAAGTAGTGGACTGTGTGTTTGGTTTGAATACCCTGTCCATACCCTGTTCATGACTCTTTTCACATTCCAACCACCTTAATCTTCTTTGCAACAAAATAAAAGTATTAAATTTTTTCCTAATTCAATTATTATAGAATTATTATACAATTTTATGACAATATATGTTTTTTTATTATCCTAAACTCTTAAAAAGACACTCACATAGGCCTATTTACTATCTAGGCCAGAATTCCACCAATGAACTCATTATTTGCATAACATAAGCATGTGAATCAAAATATTCATTATTTCATAAATCAATAAAGATACTTACAATTCAATTCTTTTATGATTCATGGCTTCCAAGCCTTATTTGGCCTTCACACCTTCTTATCTTTATATGCAATCTCCTCCTTCCTCTTCACTCTTACATTCTTGAGTGAGATCCTCCCTCACTATTTATCATCTCCTTCCCCTTAAATTCTCTCTCCTTAAATTATATGTCATCCCTCTCTTCTATTTACATTCCTCTTGACTGAGCTCTCTTTTTTTAATGTTCTTTCTTTGAATGAGCTCCTCTCTCTTGAATGGTTTTTACAAAATACATATACTACTCTTAATGAAGAGTCTCCTTCTCTCTCCCTATGCCAAAATTGTTCTCAAGACAAAATAAATAAGATTTTATAAAACTAATATGCTAAGTTGAGAATATATTCTCAAAAAAATTCTGTGGTTGAAATATTTCAACCATCTCCCCCTTATTTTCTCAACAAGCCTCCAACATGGGGATTCCTCTTAACAAAATTTTACCCTTTTTCACTCTTTCACTTTTCACTTTTTATTTTTTTAAATTTAAATTTACATTTACTCATCCTCACAAGACAACATTTGGAGGGAAAATACAATAGTTTGAATTCAAAACCATACTAAGACATGACTTAAAATTTGCATGCATAATGGTTTCCATATTTGACCATGTCCTCATGGAGATGTTTTTAGATGTTCCTACATCATACTCTCCCTCTAGAAATAAATTTAACCTTATTTCAAATGAGATTCTCCTACATGATTTACTCTTTACTAATTTTTGGATCCCAAGGTCTTGTTGCCAATGCCAATGCTTTTCTTTCTTTGAGGTAAGTTTTGCTTTTCATCTTGCTTTTCTTATTATTTTGATATGTCCTTATCATCTCCTTCTTAGCTAAAACCTCTTATCTCCATTCTTCTTCATCTCCATATAAGTCTTCAATATCTTCTTGATCTTATTGTTACAAGATCTTTTCCATTGAAATATGGACTTTATCTATATTCATCTCTCCACAACTTGCATACAAAATGTCAAAAGCCACCTTAGAATCAAAATATTGAGGCCATAAAGCCTCTTGGATATATTTACTCTCTTTTTCCTTGATCAAAACTATCCTTGTCTCTTATTTTTGTTTTTTTCTTGCTTCATTCTCACCAATGGTGTTCCCATCATGGCTTGTGTCTCTATATAATTATCTTGAAGAACTAAAGAGTTCTTCCAACATTCTCAACTCCTCCTTTAGTGAGTTCTCATCTATCTCACCATTCTCTTCATCAAACTTCGTTTCATCATTCTTAAGGATTACTTGTCCTTTACTCTTCATCTCATCCTCTCTTAGCCTGTCTTCATGCAAACCAACTTCTTCATTAGTGCACTTATCAAAACTAATTGAAACATCATTACCTTGTGTCTCCTTACTCTCATTAGCTTATCCTTAAAACCATCATTTTTATCCTTTGCCTTCAATGAGGCATTTCTTAGATATATGCTCACTTCTTTCCTCATTATCCATCCATTTTGAACTTTCTCCTTGATGCATGTTATTCCACATAGACATATTCCATTAGTCCTTTCTCATGAAAATATCATTAAAGGATTAAAAAACATCACCATTTAATTAATTACAAATAATTATCTTATCTTTCAATTCCTTGGTATGCCTTTCAAAAAAAATTCCTTCATAAAATTCCTCTTCCATGCTCACCATCTCATCTTCATTATCTTTGTTGCTTGCATCAACTTCCACATTCCTCCATTGACTTCTTAGTGTTTTTATCTCAACACTCACATCTTCACTCTTTACCTTCTTAGGCACCCATACTTATTTCTCCTTCTTATCATTTGGCTTCTTAAACCATCTAGGTATCCTACATCCATGCTCGTGTGCCAACACTTCCTGTTGCTTGGGAGTTTACTTCTTCCACCATTTAAGAATCACATATCCATGGTTAATTTAGAACTCCACCTTTCTCTCTGATTTTATAACCTATATATCAATAGCTTCATGCTTATGAAAATTTAATAAAATCAACTTTTGAATTCACCCTTACCTCCTTAATGAGATGTTCCATTAGTTCTTTGACTTGCATAGCTTCTTGATTATTTATATTTTCCTCTTCCTTTATGCTTGGATATTATCTTTCCTCTTCTTAGATTTCAATGACATCATGGAATTTATCTTCATCTTCCATCTCTTCTCTTTCTTGTATGGGATCTTCAACACCTTCCTCATACATTAACCAATGCATCTCTCCTTCTTTATCAACAACAGCAAACTTACTTTCTCTCTTGCACATTCACTTGTGCACTTTGTGTCTCCTCTTGCACCAATATTTTCACTTTCCAAGGCCTTTCTCTTGATATTCATAAGGCTGCTCATACCTACAATTACCCATTCAAAGACAACATTAGATATAAAAAAAAGAGACCACAAGGTCCCTATGAGTGTTCTCTTCACCAACACTCTCATCTTCTCAAGTGCTCTTCATGTCACTTCATCTTCTCTTTCTTATATTTTATTTTTCTCCACAATGAGAACCTTATTCACAATCTCTTCTTATTGTTGCTCACTTGGAAACCTTATTATCTTCTTCAATCCTCTATGGGATTCTCTCTTCTTGGAAATCTCTTTTTGCCTTCTTCTCCACTTCATTAGGAGATTTATTGGCCACTTCAACCTCTTCTTCATTGGCCATATCCATGCTTGCCTTTTCATCTACATCTAAGACCCATATCTATCTATAAAATTAGCTAAATCTTTCTTCAAACTAGCAATCTCTTTATCAATTTCATTACTAGTCATACCACTCTTCTTTTGGATGCTTTCTTTCTCCTTTATATTCTCATGTACTTTGTTGTTCTACATTCTTCTCAAAAATATCTCCATATCTAAGATATTCACCCAAGTCTTTTCCACCTTGGTCTCTTAGTCTCTTCAGGTCCTCACCTATGTCTTTTTCACCCTAGTCTTTTGGTCCCCTTGTCTCACCCAAGCCTTTCTCCTTGCCTGATCTTTTGATAAGTTTTCATTTCTCACCTAGGCCTTTTGCATCTTAGTCTCTTGATCTATTACGTGACCTATTGATTCCTTGTTCAAATCCTACAACAACTCATTAGCAATCATAATCATCAACAATTTATCAAATTCCCAAGATCTTCATGATCTAATACCAAAACTGGTGCCAACCTCACCTAGTTTACAAACTCAGGTTACCTTCCCATTATGTCACTTCCTTCAAATGGTCTTGTCAAATGATGAACTTTATGAAAAAACAACTTCTTCAATCAATATGACGTCATAGAGACACTTCATACATATTATCATGCTTATACATATCCATTAAGATCATTCATGCTTTGGTAGAAGGCTTAAAACTCTTAGTTTACCTGTAGGTTGGTTTATCTTCCTTGTAGCCCTATAAACCCTAATTTTTTACCATATATTTATTCTCATTATCTTTATAATTAATGTAAAAACACTTTTTAGTACCCATTAATCCCTTATATACCATACCTAATAATCTCATGAGGTTAATTTGTATGGATTAGCAATTCCTTCTTTAGGCCCTGCTCTAATTAGCCCTCCTTTCGTATAAACCTCCTTGTAAAAAATGTTATATAGACTTATTGATCAAAATAATAACAATTATAGATACCCATTACCTCCTTACAGGTTAATCAAATGATTTTTAGTGCACTTCTTTGGAGAAAACTAACTTTTTTACATATGCCTACTCTTTTTTAGTTTGCATACACCTAGATCTCACTTTGAAATTGTCATTTTCCATAATTATCCATATTCCCCATGTTTTAAACCACCTTAAATAGTTTATTAATAAATAAAATATCAATATCCCAAATTTTCAAGCAATTTTATTGGTTATAACTCATTTTAGAGGATAAACCCTAATTTTAGGGCTTTCCAAACCCTATATAGGTTGAGAGCATAGATAATTGAACTGGGAGTGTTTTAAAATGTTTCAAGGAATATATTTAGGTTTTTTAGGTCTGAAAATTTTTCCTTAACCTTCTCCATTCATATAATAATCCATACTAACCTCTTGTACCTTCTAAACAAAGTAATTTTGGTTTGTCTAGACTATGTTTTGATGACAGTCAATATGGTTTCAATGTTTATTTAAAAATTATTGTGGTAAATAGACTATCCAATCACTCCAAAAATTAATTATTACCTTATTCAATCTAAAATTTTTCCCATACCCTTGATCTCATACAAAAATCAATCCAATTCTTCATCAAAACTTGCAAAACTTAGTATACTTACCTATCTCTATCACCTACAGGCCCAAGAGTAGGGTTTTATGGATCTTAAGGAATTTAATGGGTTTTATGTATTTATTTATTCTCATAAAATCTCCTATTAACCTCACAAACCTATTCCTCATCTTATTTAAGTTTCATGAAATCATTCTCACGTGGATCTATCTTTTAAATAGTGGACTGTGTGTTTGGTTTGAAAACGTTGCCCATACCCTATTCATGACTCTTTTCACATTCCAACCACCTTAATATTCTTTGAAATAGGATACAAGTCTTAAATTTTTTTCTAATTCAATGCTTAGAGAATTATTATATAATTTTTATGACAATAGATGTTTGTTACTATCCTAAACTCTTAAAAACACACTCACACATGCCTATTTACTATCTAGGCCAGAATTCCACCAATGAACTCATTCTTTGCATAACACAAACATGTGAATAAAAATATTCATTCTTTCTTAGGTCAATAAAGAGACTTAAAATTTAGTTCTTTTATGATTCATGGCTTCCAGGCCTTATTTGCCCTTCACACCTTCTTATCTTTATATGCAATCTCCTCCTTCCTCTTCACTCTTACATTCTTGAGTGAGGTTCTCCCTCACTATTTATCATCTCCTTCCCATTAAATTTTCTCTCCTTTAATTATAGGTCCCCCCTCTCTTCTACTTACATTCCTCTTGACTGATCTCTCTTTTTTTTAACATTGTTTCTTTGAATGAGCTACTCTCTCTTGAATGATTTTTACAAAATACATATACTACTCTTAATGAAGAGTCTCCTTCTCTCTCCCTATGCCAAAATTGGGCTCAAGACAAAACAAATAAGATTTTTTAAAACTAATATGCTAAGTTGAGAAGATATTATAATAAATTTTCTTTGGTTGAAATATTTCAACCATATCCCCCTTATTTTCTCAGCAAGCCTCCAACGTGGGGATTCCTCTTAACAAACTTTTACCCATTTTCACTCTTTCACTTTTCAATTTTTATTTTTTTACATTGAAATTTATATTTACTCCTCCTCACAAGACAACATTTGGAGGGAAAATAAAATATTTCAAATTCAAACCCATACTAAGACATGACTTAAACTTTACATGCTTAATGGTTTCCATCTTTGACCATGTCCTCATGGAGATGTTTTGAGATGCTCCCACATCATCTTTCATCATAAGCTTCTTCATAAGACTACTTAACAACATCATGATAATGTGGAGAAGGAGCTAGATGACCATAAGGTTGATGACAACTTTGATAGGGCTATTGAAGACCATATTATGGGTCATGACAAGTTGATAAGGAGGTGTATATTAGGAAATATCAACATATCTAGCCATATAAACTTCATTATTCAAATGAAACACAATATTTAATAAAAATATTTTACAATAAGTAACTAGGATACTTATAACTAGCTGATTACATTTGGAGTTACCATTGGTGTTTTCTTGAATGTTTTCAAAAGCTAATAGTAGGAAGAACACACCAAAAATCATTCCACTCTTTTGACCTTAGTCCCACCAGGTGTGCCAGAACTATTGTATCCAAATTATGAAACCTTAGAGGAGGTGGTTTATACCTCTCCAAACTTGGTTAACATGGCATTACCCCTAGCCTTTGGGTTGTCTATAACAGGGGTAAACCTCTAGATTATGGGCTAGCTCCCTTGATTTATATTTTAGGCTCACACACTACACTAGAATAATCACTTGTTGAGGTTGAAAAGGGAAGAATGAAACTAAAATTAAACTACACTAATGGAGGTGAAACATCAAAGATAACTCCATAAACATACTTGCATTTACACTAAGAAAAAATACTATTAAAACTGACCTCAACTCAATGTTCTTCTAGCATAAGTGTTTCTACATGGAGGTAGATTTATATGCATATCCAAATGTAGGTGAAAAATAGGTCTAGTATTTGACACTAATATTATCTGTCACACTTTAAAACACACTTAACAAACACATACACTTCTTAATACCTATTAAAATAAATGTTACTACTCACACAATGCATACAAGAGCATAATGAAAGAAAAGGATAAGACATTTATCACTTATCATCCAAATATGATAATTGACATACTTAGGAAATATTTGTAGAGACAAAATAAAATTCAAAACTTTATTAAAAGACAAAACATGATATCAAACCATCAAGGATTTTCCATACCAATTGTGGAATCCTTTACAATGACAAAATGGCTTGAATATATAAAGCATAGGAGAGGAGAGAGAATAGAAGTTAGACAGTCATAAGGCCAAGTGTCAAAATGTGAAAACTAGTTAAAATTAAAGAAGAAGAGTTGGGAAAATAGTTCATGAGTCCCTCTTATACAAGTGCCCATCTAAAACATGAGACCGTCTTAAAGGTTGGTGTAGAGATCTTCATTGTCTTTCTTGGAAATTGCCTTGATGATTAGGAGTCCACTTGACTATTCAGAACTTCCATAAAAGTCATTACCACATATACTCTAACCTAAAAATATGGAAACAAGAATTTGACAGTAATTATACCTTCCATAAATGATAGCTTTTTCCTTGTCACTTGTCATTCACTTCCTTATAGCTACTTACAATCCCTCTAAGCCTCAATCTTCACAATTTTCACTGTGGTGGCTTGAATTTATTCAATAAGTTTTGTTGCATAAGTTTTATACAACCCATTTATACCTTATTTGTCCTTTGATCTATCATATAAACCTCAATGAAGCTCAAAACACACTTCTCATTATCAACTTTGGCAGTCACATTTATTCTCACTATGTTATTCAAGGCATCCTATAATGACCAACCTAATAGAGGAGTTTATAGGTGTAGTCATATAAAATGCAAAAATTGGTAACTTGAACATGGATAATGACACCCAACCCATAGGTGCCTCTTGCTTTCTCTCATGACCCTTCTAGGCTTATTTTCTCTAATTCTTAGTCATTTGTAGCCTTCCAAACTTGATCCTAGCTAATCCAAGACCCTTTTTTCATGACCAATCCATCCCCCTAGGTCCCATCTACCAAGGAAAATAGCACCACACTAGGACAGGAGCATCAGTGACACTCTTTTCCACTTTTAACTCTTTTTTTCAAGTTCATTTCTATCCCTAATGGTTAATTCCTTCTGGTTCCCCATCCTTTTCCTTGTCATCCTAACATGAGCAAAATCAATCCATGACCAATGGATCCATATAAAATCTCATTTAAAGATAATTTAGAAAGGGTTGGAAAATTTTATCAAGCAAGCAAGAATATAAGTGATACCACTCAGGCAATCTTCCCTATTCTCTACATATGACCATCTAGTACAATCTTAAGCACCTGTAAATATCTACAATAGTCCCTAATCATCTCAAGAACACCTATTTTAGCATTTCTTTGGATTCTCATATCAAAATTACACCAAACACTTTCATAGGGAGAACTACATATGGCTTGATCCCTCTTTGGGGTATTGGTATGTAGGTAGCATGCCCACACATGAGGTGTGAAGCATTCTAGTGCATCTTACACACACTAACCCCTCCCCCTCTGTCTTACTCAAAATTTGTCAAAGCATAATGAAAGATAGGGTTTGAAGAAATAATCTACTCTATAGTGAGCTCTATTGACTTCTAGCCTCTAAAATTTGGTACATAGACTCATAAAGACCTATTGAACAAAACCCAAAAAGCTTAGACTCTCAGGACAATAGAAATAAATAATCCCTATAGTGCTAGTGCCACTCTTGTCCACTTTTGATGCTCTTGTCTAATCAAAAAATGAAACCCAGAATCCTATTTATGATAGTATCTTAGGCCTACACACAAATTTCTAGGCCCTATTTCAGTTAGATCAACATAAAATAAGATAAGTTTAATTTTCTCTCTCTCACACTATTTTTATAAAATTTATAAATATAAATAAATTTCACAAATTAGTAGATTTAATTTAGAATATTATGTACTAATTTTCTCTTACTCCAAACCCCTTATAATTTAGGAACTAAACAGTAATTTACCCAAAAATAATAAATCAACAAGCATGAACAATGTGAGAATTGAGTTTTAGGAGTTGAAATACATATCTACACAATCCCTATAATGGTTTTCACCTATCCATTCCCTTATTCACCTTTAATTCAACTCAAAACCTATAGAAAACACATTTTTTGGCCTATCTATACAAGTGATAGTATAAACTGACTGAGTAGTGAGGATCTTAGAAGATTTATAAATAGGTTAAATTCACTTCTAAGGTCAACTGACCACTTTTGGATGCATATCCCTTCATCTTTTATTCATCAAGTTCATGAGAGGGTTATAGGAGGGTTAGCTTGTTAATAATGATTCATAAAAGTTAGATTCTCAACCATTTAACTAATTCCATGAAGATCAATTTTAGGACCCCCCTCAAATATCTCTAAATACTTGAGGCACCATGTACACCATCCATATAGATATGAGCAAAATAAATTGGCTCCTTGAGCTCCTACTTGCATTTTGGGTAGGCCTAAGAGAGAATTAAGCTAAAAATGGCCAATTTGAGTTGTCTTCTAAAAAATTATGGGTCTTATCAATCCTCCACTCTCCCATAAATTTTATCAAACTAATATTAACGATCATATGGTTATAAGAGTGAAGTTAGAATCCATGAGGGTTTATGATTAGTTTTAGGCCTAGTCTATAAGACTATGTTTCCTAAGTATGTGACCCTTTTGAGTAGTCTTGATGGTTTTATATCCTTATAAAACTCTAATAACCTTTATTTAAATGATAATAATCATCCCATAATTCATTCAATCCTTTTCATTCATATATTCACCATATATTTATTATGCCTATAGGTTAGATTAATCGTAGAGTGTCTCACCTATGATAAAACAAAGGACACTTCCCCTATTCACTTGACCCAAGTGAGACCATTTCAGCATATATTAGGTCATAATTAAATTATAAACTAATTTTCATAATTATATCCTAGCTCTAGATAACTCAAACCTTCAAATTGCTCAAGACTAGTTTTTAGGTTTTGACTGTGTGCAGGGTTGACTGAATATGAGATTGGAGACCAGTTTGCTTCATCTTTATTCTATCTCCTTTGCCTATTAAGATTACATGAAAATATATTATCATCACTATGATAATTATTTCAAGATGCTCATTCATTTCATAATTTTTTCCACCAACTAAGCATATATATGTCATGATTTTAGGCTAGTTTGCATACTATCTTCAAATTGTAAGTGCTCATATTAGAGAAATAGGATATTATTGTATCTATATATGCTTGATTATTGTGTTCCACACCTTTTATTTCCTTTGAGATAATTATTCCATTACATATGTGGGTTAACTCACCCCTACCTTGAGACTAAATAGTTGTTCCACTATCAATGCACTAGGTGAGTCTATAAGTTTTTCCAAGTTCATTTGGGATCAAAGACACTATAATTCACTAAATATTCTTAATACAGAACTTGACTAAGTTAGAACCATTCAACCATCATTATCCTTTGACCAAAAAATATCATTCTTAAATTAGCATGTTATTACTATGTCTAGGTTGTAATAATGGAGCCATAGGGTTTACTTAGACCTCAGTTCTTTACCATGAGAGGACACTTTGTGAGACAAGATCCTCTTTCAAAGAAATTAATGTAAATCATCTCATTTGTAACTTTCTCATAATTTTCATCTATGTAAGTGTCAATATAAGGTCTGAGTGAATTTTTTACTATGTTAAGGCTTCTAGACCATCAATCCAATCTCAAACTTTTCAAATCTTTATCATGAAGTCCAAGTCTCTCATCAACCACTATCTAAACACTCTTACATAGTTTTTTAGGTGACTATTTTAAGATTACTTGATTGTATCAGATTTCATGGACTTACCTTCCATTAATAATCTTCTTGAATACAATCTTTAAATAGAGAAACCAATCACCATGCTTTCAAAGGTTGAACATAGGTGTGTTAGCCATGACCTTAATCTAATTACAAGATAAAAAATTCTATAACTACCAAAACACATTTTGTAGACCATTAGTGCTCACTCCTAGACAATGAGATGTTTTTTTCTTTTCTTTCATGACTACACAAGACAAATCAGTTGAATCTAGCATGGAAATGAATAACATGCTCGGTTCGCCTACATACATCACTTGATTCACATAGATCAATGTAAATATATGAGGAAACTAAATCCATTAGGGTTATGTAGGTAGTTTATAGGTAATAAAAATCTTATTTATTGTTTATGAAGCACACACCACTAATCTAATAACCATGACCATGAAATAGAAGGCCATAAAGACTACCAACATCCACCAAGTACACTTAGTCCAACTCTTCTCCTCCTATCCATACCAAGTGTAACCCATTTGACCTTCTTGACCTACCAAAGAGAGAGATGAGAGAGAGATATTAGTTTTCATCAAACTTGAACCTATTGCATCCACTTGAGTCTATAAAATACATTTGGAGATCTTAATACACCATCATGAATCCTCACATGTGCTAGGTGAGTTCCCTCAGTTTGTACAACTATTTCAAACTAAATTTAATAGATGATATTCTTGTTTGTACATTATACCTACAACATTTTTAGTTTTAAACTATCTTCTGACACCTACCTAACATGTCATATGTTAGATTTCACTTTGAAACATTTGTCTTTAGTAGAAAATCGTACATTCTCCTTAGAATGACTAAAATATGGCCCAAAATGGATTTCAAGATAAGTGATAAATATGATAAGGTCAAAACATATAAAGTGACCTTAAAACTATGATTTAACCTCATTGATGATAATGGTTACTAATTCAAACCTATAGGGAACTTATAAAAGTTTACATATGCAGGGGGTTGACTTAATTTAAACTAAGGGCAAAATTAGTCAATGGGTAGCTTATGCAAAAAATCTAAAAATTAGATTTATGATGAGCTGGTAAAGGATAACAACCAATTTCTAGCCTAAATGTGAGTTCAAATATGCACATTAAAAAAAACATGAGATATAGGTCGAAAAATCATACTGTTAAATGGGTCTCAGAGGAGACCTATAAAGATTGTGTAGTTTATGAGATATGTCATTGGTTATCATTTGATTATGTTGTATGACTCATATGGATGCTTATTTAGATATGCTCATCTATATAAACATATAATAAATCATTTTTTACTCTTATTTAATACTCATAGATTCAAGTATGTTTTTAGGTAGTTGTCTAGTTTTTTGATATATCAGAGAGATTTTGTCATTATTGATAGAATAGACTCATGTGACCATGATTTTGCTTTAGTTTGTGATATTATTTATGATATTTATGCATAACTAGATTGGTAATATATATCTTAAGCATGGAAAACTTGATTTAAATGTAAATATAAACAACTTGGGAATAAGATATGAATAATCAAATCCCAAGTGTGAATAGAACAAATAAATTAAGTGTAATACTAAATACAAAAATTCATAACTGAAGTACATGATATGGATAGTCAAGACTTAAGTGTAAACAAAATGTAATAATCTTACAACAACTGAGAAAATAAAGGTAAGATAAAGAACAAAACAAACAAATAAAATAAACAAATAGATAAAAAAACAAAAATTTAAAAAAAAAACACACCAATAAACAAAATGAAAAAAATAATCAAAACAACTAAACAGTCTAAAGTAAATAAAAATGTAGTAAACAAACTACTCTAAACACATAAAAATAAACAAATGAAGCTAAAAAAAAGCAATAACAAAACAATGGTTAATCACAATTTTAGTGCAAACATAAAACTAATTATTTGTGTATGTGTAATAAAGGTATTGCTCTAGGTGATAGGGTGACCCCTAAGCAAAGTAGTATTGACATTGGTAAAATAACATAGGAACAAAAGACAAATTATTTCCCCTATATTATATGGAAACAATGACACAAACAAGATGACAAACATTGCCCCTAGATCATAGAATATAATGACACAAGATAAATAAAGTGGGGGGGATAGAAGAAAAGGAAGGGGTAGCCGAGATGACTCTAGACACACTAGGCAAGTGTACACTTCCTACATAGTTCCATGGACACAATATCCAATGTAAACTTTGGGCCAAATGTAGTTTTCCTAGGATGTGGGATAGAATAAAATGGATGATAATAAAATATGATTAATGTGTAGAAGAAAATAGGAGTGATCTCATAAAATGGAAAGTGTATGAGAAAAGAGGGGATGACATTCCACAATCATGAAAATGTCAATAGAAATAAATTGCACAAGTGTGAGAGTATGGTTGAGGCTAAAACCACTCTAAAATTCAAGAGATGAGTATCCACTATTTAGATGAATTGGTAATCCATATTGTCTACTATATTTAAGGCTTGGAATGAGAAGGAGCTTGCAAAAAGGTGAGAGTGTTAAGACAAAGAGTACTCATAAAATGGTGAGAGAATAAGATGAATATTAATCATAAAATGGTGATAACGTAAGATGGAGCCAAGTGGTAATTAGTGTATTAAATCCAAATACACAATGCTCAATATTGACTCATAAAATGGTGATAGCATTGGTTAAGGCCAACAAAGAAGGGGAAACTAAATGACAAGTGCTTACTCATGAAATAGTTAATGATCCTAGAATCCTTAAGGCAAACAAGTGATCTAAAAATAAAGGAAGATATGACAAATCTACCCTAGATACCCCATGTATCTAAGTGTTGCCTACATAGTCTGTGCAGACCTCAAGCTAATGTAGTTATCTCAGAAATAGGAGGAAAAAGACCAATGTGGTCTAAAAATAAAATAAATAGATAAGATGGCCCATACCAAAAAAAATTGATGAATTTATATCTCACATGTAAATTCTAAGCTAATTTTCATGATTTTATTATTTTTAGAATTTTTAAGATCTTTACAAATGTTTAGGGGTTTTGAAACTATTATAAATGTTTTTGTAATTTTCTAGGCATCTCAACCAAGAATTATGAGACATCAAATAGTCCAAATCAAAAAATGATGAGAGTGTGGTTTAGTTGTTCACAAAATGGAAAGAGTATGGTTTAATTTTATCTCAAAATGGTGAGATCATGGAAAAGGGGTGATTGAGTTGACCTCAACATAAATTGAACGATGCCTACAGTCCTGCTTGACCTCAAGTCACTATAGTTATGCCTTCAGTGGTGAAGGTGGTAAATTTCTTCCAATGTTTTTGGTGATTTTGGTATCTCAAATCAATAGATAATTACAATATATAACATGATCTAAACTCATAAAATGGTGAGAGCGTGGGAAAAGGGTAACTAAGCTGACCTCAATGTGAATTGAGCACTACCTACATAGTCCCATAGGACCTTAAGTAACTATAATTCTACCTTCAAAAAATACATCCAAACCAACAAGTTCAGGTAAAAGGAAAATGACAAGGAAAATGATAATAGTAATGGAAAGGTGATGTGACAATGCATGGTAAAGGTGTTATCCCAAATTTTCCCATAGGAATTTATAATAAGTAAACAATGGAAAAGGGTCATTGGTACTAATTTTCCTATAGGTGGTTATAATTAGTAGTATGAGGTGGGACACTAATTTGCCCAAAGCTGGTTATAATTAGTGGTACTAGTCAAATGTAACAATAAATGATGTAATTTCCAAAACCACTGTCATACTACTTTCATATACTACCATTCAAACATGTAATTCTAAAAAAACTACCATAATAAATGTGCCATTAACCATTGAAAATTCCTTAAGTAAAATTAACCAAAACCAAGGCCACATGTTACAGGTAGGGTTAAGTAAAAATTACTAATTGGCAAATAGTTAAGGGTATAGTAGAATGATAAGGGGTATAGTACAAAGAATAGGTATAATGTGGCATAACATAGATGATCATTGTAGACAATAATATGAATCCTTAAAGCATAGAAATTCTTGAGTTGAATTATGTTCATCGGTTCATAAATTTCATCTCCTTCTTATATATCAATCTTGTATGCTCCAAAACCATAGTTAGAAACAATTACATAGGGACCTAACTAGTTTGGTTAGAACTTTCCATTTTCTTTGATTTAGCGTTAACATTTTCTTATTCTCTTTTAGTACCAAGGTGCCAATCTCAAATTCATTATGCTTAATGTGCCTATTATATTTGCATTTGAGTTGGTTCTTATAATCCTAGAGATTATTCAAGGTAGCCAAGTGTTTATCATTGATCAGGTCTAGCTCTTACCAGCAAGCCACTCTATAGTCTTCATCATCTATGATATGTTGCAACAAAATGAGGAGATAATTTAACTTGACCTCAACAAGGATAATGTATTTAGTTCCAAAAACAATTAAATAGTGTGTAACTCTTTTTGGATTACAAAATGTGGTATAATATGCCCAAAAGGCATTAAATAGATACAAGTGCTAATTATAACCAACATCATTGCCAATCTTCTTTAGAATATTGATAATGGTTTTATTAGAAGCCTCAACTTGGCCATTGCCTTGAAGATAGTAAGTGGTAGATAAATGTTATTTGATGTGGTATTCAGAACAAAGTGATTTCACATATTTATTCTTAAATGATCTTCCATTATCAGATATAATATCATAAGGCATACCATAGCATTAAATGAGATGGTTGAATATGAGCTTGGAAATCTAATTACCAGTTATGTAAGTGAGGGGATTGGCTTCTACCCACTTATTAAAGTATGAATTAGTAGTCAATATGTGTTTATAACCATCTAAATATGTTGGATTGATCTTCTCAACAAGGTCAATTTCCACATTGAGAATGACCATGATGTTGTCAATGGTTTAAGTTTCTTGGCTAGATCATTAATTAGATTGGCATGCTTATGACCCTTGACACACCTCTTCACATATGCAATTATATATTCTTCCATATTTATATAGTAAAAACTAGTATGTAGTATCATTTTGGCTAAGATTACCCCATTGGTGTGGGATCCACACACTCCTTCATGGACTTCCCTCAATGCTAGTCTAAATTCTTTTGAAGGTAAACAATGAATCAAAGTTATATAATAGATTATGTGATAATTAGGGTATAAAGAGAGGATTTATGAGCAAAGGCTTTTGATTTTTTGCATGATAAATTAGGAGGTATGGTTTGGTCTTGAAGATAGGCATATATATCTAAGTACCAGGGAGATGTGGGACCAATAATGTCACAAACCATCTTGATAACTGATTATTCATGTTCCATCAATATGAGATCTTTAATAAGAAATTGATAATCCCTAGCTCTATTAGTGATCTAGATCATGGAACCAATAGTGTCCATAGCATTTTTTGTTCTATTTTTGGCTTGATTTATTCTCTCAAATTAGATGTTGGCAATCTATTGCTTGAAAGTATCAACCATATCTTTATAGGTTACCAACTTCTCATCCTTCATTTGGTATTGATCTATGGCATGATTGATGATTGAATAAGAATCAGTGTACACTAGTATATGTTGAATATTCCATTTTAATGCTTGACAAATCCTTTCAATGAGTGCTTCATACTCAGCCTTGTTATTGGTACAAAGAAATCCAATATGAAAGGACTTGGGAATGAGATCCCCTTATGTCATAACAAATAATATTTTGGCCCCTATTCCATGAGTCATGAATGATCCATCATAGTGCATCTTCCATTTTTTGGCCTTAGGAGGTGTACCTACTTATTCAATAGTCATGATGGCCTCATCTAGAAATTTAAATGTAAGAGGTTGAGTATCTTGAAGACAAAATTTAGTAAGTTTATCTATGAGTAATTTACCTTTAATGGATTTCTAAATGGTATATTGAATTTTAAACTTGCTTAATAGCATGATCCATTTTATCATACGCCCCAATAGAGCTGATTTAGAAAGTAGATACTTGAATTGATCTATTATGGTGATAATAATGGTCTTGTTTTTTATCATATAATGATGTAATTTTTGGGATTTGAACACCATTTATAAATAAGCATTTTCAATTAGTGTATAGTTATATTCATCCATGACCAATGTTTGACTCAGATAATATATGGTAATCTCTTCCTTATTCATTGTGTTGTGCCAAAAGTGCCCCTAGGGTATTTTTGATTGCTGACAAGTAAATAAGTAATAGCTTGTTTGGCATTAGTGGCAATAAAAATGTGGGTTATAAATATATTATTTAAGCTAACCAAATACTTTTTAAAACTCTTCATTCCAAGAGAATGTAACACCTTTCTTAAGTAAGTGAATAAATAGATGGTATTTATCATCTAATTATGAGATTAAGCATTTGATAAATTTAATCTTGTCTTACAAAATGTGGAGCTACTTCAAGGTAGATAATGGTGGAATTTTTGTAATTGCATAAACTTTGGCTAGGTTAACTTTAATGCCCTTGTGAGAGATAATGAAACCTAATAATTTTCTAGAAGTGACACCAAATAAACATTTCTTTGGATTAATCTTGAAATTATACTCGTGAAGTATCTCAAATATTCTTTATAGCAAGGTTGGGTAATCGACATGGGTCTTTTATTTACCTAAGATATCATTGACATAGTCCTTAATAATGTTGTACATCATGTCATGAAAAATCAATGCCATGTCTCTTTGGTAAGTGGCTCTAGCATTCTTAAGTCCAAAAATCATTACTTGATGACAAAACATTCCCCATGG
The DNA here is from genome assembly GCA_037957365.1 of Torreya grandis. Lineage (NCBI taxonomy): Eukaryota > Viridiplantae > Streptophyta > Pinopsida > Cupressales > Taxaceae > Torreya > Torreya grandis. Next base: position 1,518,779 of record JARHVA010001811.1, on the reverse strand, counting down.
AGTGGTGAATGTTGTCTTGTACTGGTCTTCAGGTGTGATCCTGATCTATTTATGTCCTAAAAAGCCATCCATTAGAGAGAGCATTTCATAGCCATCCATTTAGTTGACTATCATATCAATATTAGGTAAAGGGAAGTCATATTTTAAGTAATATTTTTTTATATCTTTGTAATCATTACATATCCTAATACCTTCTAGTTTCTTTCTCACTAGCATAATGCTTGAAATCCACTTAGAATAGTCAATTAGCCTGATGCATTTTTCATCTAAGATTTTTTCTAACTCTTTATTTACTAACATAGTAATGCAAGGATGCATCTTACATGATTTCTATCTAACAGACTTGGCATCAAGATGTACAATGAGATGGTGTATAACCAAGGAAGGGTCTAAACCTGGCATGTCCAAATAGGCCCATGTGAATATTCTAATTAATTCCCTCAAAATGGATATAAAATATTCACAATCCTCCTCAGTGAGGGATATGCCTAGTTTATTCCACTTTGATTCCTTTGGAGTCCCAATATTTTCCCCTGAAGTTTCCTCCACCAAAAGTGTAAAACCAACATCTATAATAATTGGTAATGAGTTGAACTAATTGGAAATGGAAATGTCTTCTAGATGGACTATCTCATCTAATTCTCATAAACAAGATGAATTAAAATCTCCTATTACTAGCATCAGCCATGATACAAATACCTTAGGGCACTCTTGAATAATTTGTAAAAAAATACTACCATTCCTTAGTACTAATATCTAATTCATGAATAGACTATGGCATATTAGTCTCTTATACTAAATAGGAAAAGGGGTGAATATCCCTATCTAATGGCATTAAAAACTACTTTTCACCAAGAGACTTGCCTTTCTCTTTACATTTTCCCCGGTCAAAAAGTACCCCAAAGAGGTTTTCACTTTCAGACCTTAATGTTTGATATTATTTTTGTTTTTGGCAGGGAAGTTCACCCACTCTCCAAAGTAGGCATTAGGATCCAATCTAATAACAAAGATCTGATTGTGGCCTCTAAGAGGTATGTGAATCCTTAATCCCATAAATTTGTATATGACCTCATCATTTTTTAACTCATCTAATGGCATTATTGACTCTTGCTAGTCCTATTCTATCGATTGTGAATGATAAAGGGTTAAATATGAAGTTTGATAAATAGGTCTAATAGTGAAAATGACATGGGGTTAAATAAATTGGTAGCATCAACATCATCATAGATTTTATAATCAGACCCTACATCACTATTGACATCATCATCATTAGTCATTGGTGTTGGAATGTGAATAAGATATGTGAGGTCACCACTAGGTAGTTTAAATATAATACCATACGTTCCTTTATATTCAGTTATTATTATTAGTTTGATCATGCCTTTTTGAATTAGCCTAAGGTCTCAACCTTCATAATTTAGGTGATCCATAATCTAGTTGGGAATAGGATACTTTATGCTTTGGTAACAATCGGTCAATTCATCATTGTAGAGCCATGAATCATCTTCTGCTAAGGGGTCATGTTTTAGGCTAGAAGATGGTTTTAAAACAATGATCTTGTTCAACTGAGATTTTCCTTTAGTTTTCCATGCCATATGAGTAGTCTTGGCTATAGGTCTCCCATAAGTTATAGTATTTTTAGGCAATTTGAAAATATGGAATGCATTACAGGTGCTATATTCTCCAAGAACTTTGTCAGTGACATAGAAGTGGTTGGAAATATTTGGTGGAGGCATGGCTGAGGTAGAAGCTAAGTTGTCTAGGTTAATGTAATTGACTTATGGGCCTAATTTAAAGGAGTTTCCTTTTTCATATTTTTATCTATCTACTTTAGGTATATGATTCATGCCAAACTGGTAATTGTAGCTTTTATACTCAACCTTAAGGCATTTATAATATTGGTATGGCTGAAGATCAGTATGTATAGTCACTTCCATTCCTGAATGTGGAAATTTTATACACTAATGTAGTGTAGAAGGTATATCCCTAATTTCATAGATCCAAGGTCAACCCAATAATAGATTTTAAGATAGTTTTAACTCTAAAACATGGCACAAAGTATCATTAACAATGGTCTAATGACCAATAGCAAGTTGATGGTACCTTGAGATTCCCATTCTTTATTATCATATGCCTTGATAAAAATGGTATCTAAATGCAAGTTTTCTATTGTATATATAAGATGTTTGATCAAATTTAAACACACAATGTTGAGACTCAAACCATTGTCTACAAAGAAACATTTAACTTTCTGGTTTATTATACCAAATTCAATATACAATGGGTTATTATGTAGAGGGCCTAGGTAAGACATATCACTTTAGTCAAAGGTGAGACATTATCCAAGGGACAAGTATCCTACCATGGCTTGGATTTTGTCTAGAGTGATATCATTTAGCATAAGGGATTGGTTCAAATACTCATTTAGGATGTCTTTATGGATGGTAGCTGTACACAAAAAATCCATGATGGATATGTGTGTAATTTTTCATCAATTATTCCATAATATCATAGGTTTTCCCCTCAATTTTGTCAATTTATTTATTTTAGATAGGAATAGAAGGTTGATTAGGCTCATTTGTAGTATTTATATATGGTTCTCTAATAGTGACCCTAGCTCATTGAGTTGTGATTGTGTAATATCAATCCAAAACTTAGCTTTGGTAGTTGGGTAGATAGGTAATGAGGTTTGGAATGATGATCCTAAGATGGTATGGTGTTTGATTTTCAACATGGCCCATATAAAGAGCACTAGCATAAGGAGGATGGTACGTATTGGTTGGCAAATAGGCATCATTGGGTGAAATTTTGGGTCTATTTGTAGTTGGTATAGGGTTAATAGTGATGGTGGAAACATGATCACCCAAAATGTGTCCTACAACATTTTTATAGGTATACACAATGGCATGATGACCTCCTTGGTTAGTTTGATCATTTATCCCTTGGTTTTAGTCTTTCTAGTATTGTTGTCATGGATAACATTGTTGTTGTTGATTTTATGGTGAATTTCACTACCACTATTGTTATTATTGGTAATGCTACTAGTTGTTATTATTTTTATGTTATGGAAATGGAGTCTGGTAAATACCCAAGTTATGATTATTTTTAAGAGCATGAGTGTATCTTTCTATCTCTCTACTTTCTAACCTATTCTCAATCAGATGTCTAAGGTAGATACACCATCTTATAGAATGTCCTCTAACATGATGGTACTCACAAAATGCATGGTCCTTATACCAATAAAGAAATGGAATCCCTTTAGGAAATGGATTTGTGATCATATTTTCTTGAACCAATCTTCAAAACATAAACTCAATAGGCTCATCAAGGTCACTGAATTGTTAGGAGGTGGGTGGTCTTCTCCTCAGAGGAGTAGTTTGTAATTAGTTTTGATTTTGTGATAATTGGTTTTGTTGAGGTCCTGGTTAAATATATGAAGTGGTTAACAAGTGGGTAGAGTTATATGGATAGCCAGTGTTTGAACCATCTAAATATGGTGTGATTCAGTAATCACATTACCAAAAACATTCTTATTATGGTTTTAGGGTTTAGGTCTCTCATTGTTGTTGGCTTGAGTTGGCATTGAAGATGGTATTTGAGTTTAGTTTTTATTATGGCTCTATCCTTGGTTCTATTTTTGGTTCCAATTAGAAGAGGATAGCTTGATTATTCCTTTGTTGACAAGGGATTTCTCAATATATTTTCCTTTTTCTATAACTTCTTTGAACATATGAGCACATTGAAACTTGATATGGTAGGATATATCACTATGTAAACTCCTAGTATCTATTGTGGCCAACTATTTATCTAGTATATTGTGTGTAAATTGGCTTACTAGGGATCTTCAACATTGCAAGTATGCAAAAAAGTTTTCACTAGTTTTTTGTTTAGCTTAGACTAGATTCATAACAATAATCTCGTGTTCTAGATTATATGAAAAGTGTTGTACAAACTTCTCTAAAAGACCATTGAAGTTAGGTGCATAGCTCTTTAGTAACTTCAATATCCATTCCAAGGTTTATCCAAGTAGACTCCTTGGGAAGAGTAGAAGTAGGTATATATCTTTATAGGCCATTGGCTAGTAAAAAATAAAGAATTCATCTAAATGATCTCTAGGGTCACCTCTACTTTTTTATTTTTCAAATTTAGGTGGCTCATAACATGAAAGAATGGTATTTTCAAACATTCTTTGTTAAATTGGTAAGATTATATCTCCCCCAGTTTTAATTTCTTTATATATTTTCCAACCTATATCACTTAAAATATATCATCCATCTATTTCAACCCTTGGGAAAAGAAATCAAAGGGAGTGTCCTATTACTATGAAAGTTGTGTAATCAGAGGTAAATTAATTTGATCAGGGTATGTATATTATGGGATGCTATTTGAATTGGCCAAACAGTTAGGTATGAACATCTATTCATTAGGATTATATTGTGGGTGTGGAATACATTACTTTTGAAGCATGTTTTGGTTTAAGTTGGCTACATAACCCTAGTAAGTGAATTGTGGTTGTGGTAATGACATTTGGCTATGTAGAACGTCTTGGTATTGTTGGGCTTGGGAGTGAACTTGTTGTCTAATTTTTGAACCCTTTTGTATATAGGAAACACATTGTTGACTAGATACTTACTATAGAAGGTGTTGATAGTTGTATCCTTGTTTCATGTGTGATACCCATTGGGTGAAAAGAAATTGTTTCCTAGCACTTAGTACATGTTGTGTATAAGAACCTTTTTATTGGCTAAACACCTATTATTAGATCAGTATTTGTTGTTAAATAGGAAATTTTTATTTAAGTGGCACTTGTTGGAGGTTTGGCAATTGTTAGTTTGGCAAGTGTTGGGGGTTTTACATTTATTGGTTTAGAAATTGTTATTTTTGACCAACTAGCACATTATGATGAATAGTAATATGTTTTTAATTAGAAAATTTTTGCAATGGATAAGATACATTGGTATGTTCTTGTTGTGGTATAATATTCATTATCACATATTGAGGTGGTGTAGTGTTCTGCACTTGTTATGGTCGTAAGTTGGTATGGTGTTGGCTTATTTCCCCTTATTGTACATTCAAAGAAGTAGCTAGTTGGGGATTGGAGGTTGCTTATTGATTTTGGTAAATATGCATACCTAACCCATATTATTGCAATCCACTCATGGCATTATTTAGAGGAATTTGTTATGTATTACTTAGTGGTAAATTAGACCCACTTTGGTTTAAATTGGAATGCACTTTCATGATATTCATAAAATTTTGGGTGTGGTATTCCATTTAATCAATATTATATTTTGTTAAAATATGAACATTATACATATCACCAACCAACATGATTTGTCTAAATGGTTCTATGTTTTGGCTTATGTAGTTTGAGGTATCTATTTGTTAGCCTATTGATGGAGCTATCTCAATAAGTCAGTGTGTGTGTACTATAAATAACCCTTGCATTGAGGTTATGAGCTAGGTTTAGATAGGTTTGGTACACTTTTTATACCTATTCCATTTATTAATCCATAATACCTTTCCCTTTTTTAAGCGTATTATGGTCTTGTTGTGGCATTTTGACTAGATCTTGGCTATAACTAGTATATGCTTGTTTGAATGGTTGAATTTCTAGTGCATTATTAGGTTTTCTAATCAAATTGCTTATATTTTCATATGGGAATTATAGAAAAAACTTGGATCCTACTTAGATAGATATAACTATAACTTTTTCTTTATTTTCTAACAAATAACATTCAAACAAGTATAGATCATAGCTTGTTTGTATTGGTATCATAACATAGTAGGGATCTTATTATTGGCAAATTATTAGGCATTATTTGAGAAAGGTATTGCACCATTTTCTCTAGTTTTTGGCCTAGATAAGGAGGCAAATTTACCAAATATTATGTTAAAGGAGTCATGCCTTTTTTCAATGTGTGGTATGTTATAATATGGAAAAGGATCCATCTCATTCGTTGGTCATAAAGTTCCCATAGCCAAGATTATATAGAGTACCACTACATGTGTAATGAGGCAAGTTTAGATCCAAGGATAGGTCATGTGAAAAATAAAGGGTCCAAAAGTAATAAATAACCAAGCTCTAAAAACAAAGGACTTTTGGCTCTATAAAAGAGGCACAAAGAGATAAACAAATAAACAAGGCAAAGGTAGAACAAAACAAGCACAAGACCAGTCTAACAAAATAATATTTATTTTACCAAAGGTAGTTATAATTGGTGTAAAAAGTAACACAAAGTCTCAAACTCATTTATGTCTAAAGTACCTATTTTCCCAAAAGTAGCTATAATCAGTGACGAGTGCCTAAATAAAGGAGAAGAATTATGAACTAGGATCAAAAGATAACAATGATTTACCTAATGTCAGTTATAATAATTCTAATGGGAAAAAAAATCTAGACTCAAAAACATAAAACTTGATTAAGAAATCAAAAGCAAACTAAACTAAGGTAATTAGCTCAAACAACACTCGGTAATTAGATCACTTAATACTAGATATTTGACTCATGAAAACTATTTGGAATAATGAAACTAAGACACTCAAAAATCAGCACAATAAAGTTAAAACAAAATATGTGGCAATAACTTGGATGCAAAAGGGATGCTCTAAATAAGTTAAAAAATAAACAACAATCACTAGGTCTAAAAAAAGGGGTCCTTTAGATCAAATAGGAAATCAACCCAAGTAACACAATACAAACACAAAAGGTAAACAACCTAAGCCCAAATTAGATCAAGCTTTGGCATAAACCTAATTGGTTTAGTATTTTCACTTTGAAAGGTTGATTTTTAGATTCAATGTAGAAAATACTCAAATGTTCTAAGGCATAAGGGATAGACATAAACTGGTAGCATACTATGCATTTAAAACAATAGAGGTAAAAAAAATTATTGGAACTTGGTTTCAAAAGTGACAAGAGATTGGAATAATTTAGGCAGCGTAGCAATACTCCTTCAAACAAATGTCATGGTAACTAGTTTTTGGACTAGAATATCCAAGGCAAAATTTTGAGACAAAATGACAATGTAACAATGCCCCATTTAAACAAGAGACACACAAATGGTTTTGGAAAAAATGTCTAAATTAATAAGTGTGACACAAATGGATAGATTAAAACCTCTTAGGCTAAAGGGGTGTGAAAACAACATGATGTTTTGGACTTGTTTTGATGTGATAACATAAATAAATAATTTTAGGCTAGAAACACACATGTAAATCAAAGAAAATATAAGTAACACTAATATCCCATCTTATATCTAAAAACTAACATGGGTGTGCATATATTATGCCAAATTTTTCATCAAAATATCAATATTTGTGACGAATTAAGTGTTAATCCAAAAATTAAAGTACAAGTGTGGGTATAGTTTTTATGCCCCCCTCTATCTCTCAAGAATTGATACGTGGAATGAATTTAGATTGAGGAACACTCAACATTTTGGTAAGAACTTCCATGGTAAGTGGGGTTTTGACTAAAATCTATAAATCTCAAATGTACTATATGGTCCCAAGTGTGTCTAACACTAGGGCACAATCATGTTAAATAAATCCAAACCACCTAGTTTAATATTTAAGGGTCTATTCCTTTGCATAGTGACTCCAATTTTTTACTACTTAGTGGATTTGGGTACCCATTAGGATGGTCAAGCTAACCACTCACCACAATCCCATCCAATAATTTACCCAATTTGTATAACCCACTATGGACTGGGGTTGGTATGATGTTGGGAGATGAAACCCTAGGTAAATGCACCCCTAAATAACTCATGGGGAGGTGATGAACTCATGTCTATAATCCAAATGCATAAAAGAAATAAATGAAAAAGTAAATATTTTAGAGGTCATTTCTAGGTTAGCCAATTCACTCAAAGATTTGGGAGAGCATACACAACATTCTTTTTGACACAACTTTTCAAACAATGAAAATAAACTAAGCACTTTTGGTCACATATGTTTCCTAAAGGGGATGGGGGAGAGTAACATGCAATAGCTTGTAATTTGCCAAAAACAAAGAAACTAGTCTAATTAACTTTAAAATTTAACTAATAATGAAATAAAAAAAGTGAAAAATCTCTTAAGAGTTCTAACTAAGATGTATGTTACTTTTAATAGCACTAAATCAAAGTGTGATTAAAATTTTGGCCCCTTGGCCTTATTTGCACTTGTAAAAACTTAAAAAACAACTAAAATAAAAATACAACTAAGTGGATTTTAAGAAACAAACAAAATGTATGTGATATTTTAACAATGCTTAGATTTTTCTCTCTCCACCTTAGGTTCTACAAAATGTTAGGGGTTTATCTACTTAGAATCCCAAAAGAAAGTGAGTTAACAATAATTTATTTTGAGCTCTCAGGTTTCTATTTTTGTATTAAAGAAAAATCATCACCAATTACATAGATATCAATGTCAATTATTTAAATTGATGTTAATTTTATCATATCATCAATGTTTCCTATCAACAAACAAAATAAACATATTTTGAAATAAAAATGGTTAGTAAACAAGGTTAAAAACTCAAATTTCTCATTGTCCTGCAAGGAAAAGATAACAAAGGCAATAAATAGGTTGTTAAATACAAAAAGGAAATAAAGCATATCAATAAAAACCAATTTCTAATATTTTCATAGCTTACTCTATTTTTAGACAAATATCATCATTGATCCTTACAATTGGTGATGATTTACACAATCATCGTTGATCCTATTAGGTTTATCCTAAGGGGTGATTAATTCACCATTTGAAAATAAATGTAATTGAGTAATATTTTATTACTCATATTAGTTAGGATATTTAAATAATATTAGTCAAACTTTTTATAATTTTTTTATATCTCTTGTATAATATTAGAAAGTTTGCATAGCTTTTGGATTAGGATAAGATAATACCTATCCTATTATATAGGGAATATTTTTGACATTAATATTTGTATAAATTTATAAGATTTTAAATGTTTTCATTGAATGTAATAAATATCACTATTATTCCTCCTTAACAGCTAGTATCATAGCTACCATATAGGTTCTACACCTGTAAGAAACCTAGGAGAAGCCTGTGTACTCCACAGATACTTATTTTATGCACTTTTCATATTATTGTATATAGTAAAACAAGTAGACAAGTTGTAAGATGGTGATTAAAATTAGATATGATCAATTACATAGTCATTTACATTTAATAATAAGCATCTCTCATAAGGACTTATCTCTATAGCTCTTTAGATACAAAATCATCCCTATGTCCTTTATTGTATAAAAATCTACAAGCTATAGTAGGTCAATTTTTTGCCATAATTTGAAGATCATTTATCAAAGGGTCCTAAATATTTTATGGGATGTGTGAAAATAATTTTTTAAGCTTCTCATAATAGGACATATAATTTTTTATCATGTCATACCATTCTTATGATGCCTTCAAATAGTTCATTCATAATCTATACAGACAAGTCAATTTTTTCTAATTTTGGGTCGTACAGGTTAAATTTTTTAGTGTCATTTTTTACATAGTTTTTTTCAATTTTTGATGGTGCTTACCAATTTTTTTTGTATAATTTTGCATGCAAGTCCACAAAGTTAACTTAACAGTTTATAGCAATAGATTAAAAGGTAGGTTAATTTTTCTTCATTCCTAGCTGTACAAAAGGAATTGCTTAGATCTAAAGACTATCTCATAATCCTTGATTCATCTACATCCCCCTCTAAGACTTAATTATAGTTGTGAATAAATCCATATATATATTTGGGAACTACAAAGTTAGCCTAAAATCTGATTTCTACGTGGAACAAAAGAAGATTAATGGGGAGTAAAGACAATTGATTGACTTGTCAACCAAAGAGACCCAAGGTGAATTTCACATTAATAGGTGTTTTTTAACATTCCATTTTAATTACATTCATGTTTAAATGTTAGTGATATCCCTAAAATTATTAATTACACTAAATTTAGCATCAAAACTCTTTTTTTAGGGGGGAATTTAAAAAAAAAACAAAAAAAAGAAAGGGGAAATTGGCAATAGACGTCAACAACAAAAATTGCACATTTTTATTTATTTCAAATAATTGTAAAAATATTGAATTACATATTGTGAGACATTTTAATTTCCTTAAAATTTCATATTGATCATGATTTTTTTTAAGTTGATCATAGTGTTCGATCATAGTTATGCCTCTAACTTGCATTTATGAGTAATGTCATCGCACTTGAGTTACTACATATAATGCCTAACATAGCTACAATAATGGTGTCTAGGAGTTAACCCTTTAAATAATCAAGGATAAATAAGGCACATTCACTCATATCTTTCCCTTAATTTACTCATTCATTACAATCAAAAGGCATAAATCCTGAAGGTAGAATTTCTAATTAAATAGTGAAGTTACATGTGTGTATGAGGAATTCCATCTAAGTAGGTGCTAGTGACTAGATGAACCATTTTCAATAATATTTAGGTACCAATTAATATTATTATATCATGTGTGTTAAAGTCTCTTTCACATACATATGGGTATACAAAAAGGATGAGCTCTCCCATTACTAACAGGTATAGAGGAAGGTGCACATAAAGAGAGGTATTGTATATCAGTCTAATAGTATATAGAAAGGGAGACCTATATACCTAGATTGATAAGGAAATAATCCATCACCCATAGTCTTGATAATGGTTTCACAAGCTTCAAAATTCTTTCTATCAGATCCATAGCTACTCAAAGGAAACAACTATTCTACTTGGAAGATGAAGCTCTTAACTCAACTAGAATTTAAGGAAATTTAGCCTGTTGTAGATGGCTCCTAAAATCAACATGCAATAGACATTGACTAATAACATAAATATGATAAATATCATTAGAAGGTGAAATTGATCATAATTTTTAGGGTATCAGATGAAGTGCAACCACACATCCATGAAGCCAAAACCACCAAGGAAGCTTGGGATAAGTTCCAAACTATATATAGAGCCAAGAATTAGAGCACAATTTTTCATCTATAAATTCAACTCCACTCTCTCAAATTGAGATCCAATGAAAAATTAGAGCCTTTTCTCAAACATGTTGTAATGCTAAGGGCATCACTTCAATCCTCAGGTGAAACAATTTTAGATAACTCTCTTGTACCCATTGTATTGAGAGCTATACCACCCTCATATAGTATTTTTTTGATCACTTTGACTGTCAAAGAACAAAAATCAAGTTTTGAAAAAAATTTGAATGTGTTTTAACAAGAAGAGTCTTTCAGTACTCAAGAAGAATGAGAAAAACATGTTCTAGCTTCTAATCAATAGAAAGGCAAGAAACCATTCAAGTCTTCATCAAAATAGAATCCAAGGAAAAATTCACAAGGAGGCAAGTCACAAAAATAATGTATCATTTATGGTCATTAGGGACATGAACTCAAATATTACTAGTATAATACCTTCAATAAAGGTTATTCTAGTGGTCAAAATTCCACTAACCAATAATTGTCCCCTGTGACATCTAGTAAACCATAAGGATATAAAAATAGAATTTGGAAAAAGAAACCTAAACAATAAGGTAATGTTTTTAAATAAGAAGAAGATGATGAGGATGATGATGGAGAATTCCTATACTCTATTTATTTTCATGGAGAATATTATTCATAAATTGACATATGGTATGTTTACTTAGGTGTAACCAAATATATCATAGGAAGAAAATATTGCTTTTCAACATTGAAGGATACACTCAACAAAAATCATGTTTCATTGGGTGATGATACCTCATATAGTTTGCAAGGAATTAGTAACATTTCATTACATCTTGGTTCATAAACCTATAGAATAATATATGTTCTATGTGTACATAATTTAACTAAAAATCTATTATCAGTCACTCAACTCTTGGACCACAATTTAAAGATTGACTTTGAATATAAATGTGGAGATAAAATGTGTTTAATTAGAGATAAATCAAAGAACTCAAAAATTATTACACGAGTAGCCAATGTGAATTGCATGTTTTATCTTGATTTCATTTATAAAAATAATTAGGCACTCATAATAAAGGACACATACTTAGCACAATTTTGGCATAGAATATTTGGTCACATTAGTTTTAAATATCTTGACACACACTCCACCATTATAACATAGTAAGAGGATTGCCACCTCTTAATTAGGTATAGATAAATTTCATGATTGCTTAACAAGAAAGAAATATAGAGATATTATTGACCTACATATGAAGTTTTTTCTTGAATGGATCAAGGCACTCTCTTGAACCCTTCAATAACCTTTTACCCCCATGACTAGTCCCTTTGTGGTCCCAAATTGATGATGTAGTGTAGTATTTTGAGAGGTCTTGGTGTGATGTGAGAAGCTAAGCAGAGTTCTAGTTGAGTGAGTGATCCAATGGTTGAAGGAGAATATATACCTCATGACACTACCGCATGTCACTTACAATCTTTTGAAACACTTTAAGCAAGCTTTAAAGTGAATTTAATGATTTTGAGGAAAAGGCCTAGAAACAAGTCTAGAACTACAAGTGAAGGATCCATTAGGTTTTTAATGGGTTTAAGAATTTAGGGGCATGAAGGAGGTTTTTAAAAAGTCTTATATATTCTAATGATTTAAAAATGAGTCCTAGATAGGCCATTATGCCCAAAAGACCCCCAAAAGTGCATTAAATGACTTAAATGTCCTCAAAATAGAATTTTTAAGTGAAAAAGTAAATTTTGAGGAAGTCAAATTGGTTTTTACTACATCTAAGATCCTTATGGCATGTTTTACCCTTTTTTGGATGTTCAAGGTCATTTTAAGTCATTTAGAGTGGAGGAGAGGAGTTTGGGAGCAAAAGGATGCATTTTGGAGCTTTGGCAAAATAGGGTTTTGAAGATTTTGATTAATTCAAGGGCTTAGTTGTCATATGAAGTAATAAATGGTGTCCCTAATATCCTCTTATAGGCCCCTAAAATCATATTACATCATAATAACTAGCAGAGGTAAGGAAAACCTATTGGCTACAAACTAGGCATGAAATAGGTTTTATACCATTAATAGAGGTATAGGTATTTTAAAATATTTATAGAAGTAATTAAATGTAATTTACAGCCTAAATAATATTTTCCAAGTGTTATATTTCATAATTATACTTATGATTCTTCATGATAAGGAAAAATTGCTTTTGGTAGTTTGGGATAGCTCTAAGAGAGCCTCAAGTTTTCACTTAGTGCAGTCAAGAGAAAGAGAGTTGTGATATAATATTTTTTTAAGTGATATGGAACATAATTTCCTTACACTTTATGTTACTTTTGGTCTTAATCATCTCCCCATCTTTATGAACAATCGCTAATAGTGCAGGGGTGTCTAGACGACCTACTCATCCAAATAGGGTCCAGGTTTTACCTTATTTCTTTAATTAAGAATTCAATGAGAAATAATGGATTTAGGGGTGTTTTTCGAGGGTCAAATAAGACATTTTAAAAAAATTTCATCATTTAAATCCTTATATGAAGTTATTTATGGCATAAAACTTGTTCTCCTTATTATCCTTGAGAAATGGCCATTTGATCAATTTTAGAGTAGAACCTATGTTTGAGGTCTAATGTACCTCCTCTAGCCTTATGCCACATTATCTTTAAAAATTTATCTTGATCATCAATCCTCATTATCTCATTTAGACCTTGATAGGCCAAACAATCATTTCCCACATTTTTATACACAATCAACTGAATGAGGTATGTGAGGTCCTAAAGAGTTTCATATAAATATTATGAATAGTTAAAAATGGGTTGAACATATTTTCATAACATGAAAAGTCAATCTAATCCCACAAATGGCAAAAATAGCATGTGGGGACAAGTTCTCATATGCACATAATCATACACATTGGATGAGCATATAGGTACCTTAAAAGGAGCCATCACATTGAGATAGATCATTTCATTATTTTTAGACTCCTTATGATTGAATAATTTAATTTCAACACCTTTGGATAAGTTTTTTGACTAATTTCAATCCCATACACCATATAAACTGGTTATCTCAACCTCACTACCTATATACTACAGCTAAATCAACACCTACAAAAGCTTGAAGACATTGAAATGGGAGTTTTGAAGTTTGTTTAAAATTTATTCAGGTTGTAAGAATTCATTTTAGTAACTTGAAAGGTATAATAATGATTGGAATAACTACACATCATGAGTGTTGTTCATGTCTATGCCCACTACCTTATAATCTATGAATGCACACTTATAGGTGGCCCATAGAGATATGAGAGGATTATATGGAGAGTAATGACATGTTTGAATACCCTTATTAAATTCATAGGGTATTATAGAGATCATAATAGGAAGGTTTGAATCATTATTGGTTGGTGATCTTGAAAATTTACCCCAAAAGTTGAATAACTGTGTTTAGGGACAATTTCCCTAAAGCACAAAAATAGAGCACCAAGCACTTTTGTTGATGCCATGGAAAAATGTTGTAAAGAGTTTTAGTGAACCCAAGTTGACCCATCTTATATCTCTCACATGGGGGTAGAACATTTCCAAAAGGAAGAGGGTGTGTAACTAAGATAAATAAGTGTTTGAGAGCCTCCAATGTTGACATTTGTTCACTAAAGTTTGTCAGTGTTGACTATAAGTTTTGAACATCAAAATAACTTCACACCCCCAAAATAGAAACGTAAGGCATATATGCATGTTTAAAATAGTCCTATTGAGTTGAGAAGTTACATGTATTATTCAAGGATCATCAAATAAGCTTGTGAAGCAAGGTCTTGACCTATATCGATACCTATAGGTGTGTAACTACCCCAAGAAAATTCACCTACAACCTAACTATAGGTGACTCATAATCTCATGTAGAGAACTTTGGTAGCACTAGGCCTAAAATCATAAACAACTAATAATTGAGTTGTTTCTAAGACCTCAAAAGGTCCCTAGGGTGATATACACAAGTTATAAGAAGTAAAAAATTCACCTACAGTAGTCAAAGAAGGCTACAACTAGTAGTGAGGCAAGCTACATCCATAGTGACAAAAAATGATGAAAAGATGCAACTCTAGGCCAAGGTTTCAAGGTCTCAAATTTGGCATGGGATATTATGGTATCTTCCCCAAGGTGAATAAATAATGTCCTAAGAGTTTTCATATATGTAAAGGATAAAAAATCTACTTTTTAGTTTTATAGACCTAGAGAGCTAAGAGAGGCCTAGAGTATCAGAAGAGAAGGGGGTGATAGCAGTACTTTTCTTAAGATTTAGGACCTAAAATTAGTAGGATAGTTGGGGGAATGGGTGATTTACATAAACCTATCTCATTTTCCATATATAAAACCTATAACTCAAGAACCATCATCAAAGTAAAAATAAGGTAGCAAACTAGCACTTTTTCTTATTTTTTGTTTGAAAGCTTGGTGATGTTTTTTATGATTTTTTCCAACTCTCCTAGGTCTTCCCCATTTATACCTATCCAATGGATCTAAAAATAGAGATAGGTGAGGCCTATAACTCATTTTAACCACCCGCCCCCCCCCCAAAATCTAAAATAGGGTCTCAAAAAGAGCATGAGAGAAGCTCTAATAGCTTAGACAAGGGTCTTTGAGCTTTAGTAAAGTGGTATAATAGTTGAACAGACCTATGTAAGGTCCTAAACCTTATTGTTTTGAAGCATAAAATGAGTATAAATGAGGTGTCTAACCTATTAGACTAGCTGCATAATGTAAAAATATACTTTTTGGTGGTGATTTGGTCCCTTTAAGCTTTTCTAAACTCAAGGAAATGAATTTTGTATGCTCTTGGCTTATGTAGGAGAAGGAGAAACCCTAAACTAGGGTTTTATTGATTCCAAGAGTTTTAACGCTCCAAATTTTCAAAAAAAATTAATATGATGTATTTCAAGGTAACCTAAGTGATTCAAGAGGTTTTGGGTTGATTGGAGTCCATACGATATGGTTTTTAGACCTAGGGTGTGCTTAAGAGCTAATTAAGCCTAATTAAGGGGAGCCTAATGAAGGAAGTGTGGTCTAGGGGTGGAATCTAGTGATGAAACTTGACAATAAGGTATAACTCAATAGAGGGTATCTTAAAATACCCTTAGTTTGTCTTAATCACTTTTATTTTTTTTGTATAAGGAAAAAAGGGGGGCTACAAGCCTTAAGAGACCTTTGTTAGCCTTATGTGTGTAATGGAGGGGTGAAGTGTGTTTGGGAACATATATGGGGTTATAATAGATGTGAATTAAGGTTTAAAGATCATCTACCAAAGGAGAATATGCAATGTTAAAAAAACCATGCTCTAGATTAAAGAGATTGTGTTTAGGGACAAGTTCCCTAAAATACCAAAATAGAAGTCCCAAGTCCTTATGTTAATGTCAATTAACAATGTTGCATAGGTTTTTGATCATTCTAAATGCATCTATCTTATATCCCTATCATAGGGGAATAACCTTGCAAAAATGAATGGGTGAGTGGCTAGAGGAATATGGTATTTAAAGGCCTCCCATTTTTACTTTTGTTCACTATAACCTTGCAGTGATGCTTACAAGATTTTTAGTTTCCAAATAACTTGTCACCCTAGGATTGCAAACTTAAGAACATATCACCATGGAAAGTGGTCTTGATGAGTTGAGGGACACTCTAAGGATCCAAAAATCCATCATGGAGATAAGAATAAGTGTTGTGGCCTAAGAATTGGCACCATTCTAATAAGGTCACTTACAACAAAAGGGGAAACACAGTCATGTTTTACATAAAATGCAACCTTGAAGGATTAATCAAGATATCTTTCCATATGGTCTCTATTAGTTCCTAGTTGTATACCTCTCTAATCTAGCATTGCACACTTGAAATAAATGGCAAGCAATGATGAGAAACCTACTAGAATGTCATTATAGATGGGGGAGGGTTTAGCATCAAGAATGGACCAGACTAGAAAAAATGACTAGGAGACACCTATAGAGGGTATGGCTAACTCCTTGGTACTTTTGGCTTTGCCAAAACCAAGGTGAGAGAACCTATAGGGTAGCTTACTCACATGGATAAATTTTATGCTTCAATCTCTAAAGGGATTCTTGGCACAAGGGGGAAATATGACCAAACCATAACCAAGTTTGCACACTTCACTCGTGAAAGGTTATCACATGAAATGCAAAAATGATTTGTGGCATACACAAGCTACTAAAGATAGATGAAAATATGACTGCAATCTTCATTTTTATAAAATATTCAATAATAAGGGTTAAATGGAAAACTACAGTACTAGGATTTAGAGCAAAAACTATAAACACACTTCAAATATGCAAGATCTTATGCATTTTTAAGGCAAGTAACAATTATAATATGTAAAGGGTGTGTTAAATTTGTTAGGAATAAATTAAAAAATTAATGTAGAACAATTTCATAGAATCACAATAATAATAGATATAAATAGAGATGCAAAAAGAATAGAAAATAAACATGCAAAATAAGGAGACCAAATTTAATGTGGTTCACCCAATGTGGGCTACATCCACCAAAAAACACTTTCTCAAATTTTATTACAAGACACAAGAGTATAAACCACTCTCAGATCAATCTTCTCACAATTACAATGCACAAATATTGTTTGGAACTGTGCTAAAAAAACCCTCTTGAATTCACATACTCTATTCTTCCTTCTCAAACCCTTGCTCTTATGATGTATTACCTATGAAATATCCATTAATACATAATACATCAATAAATCAGTATTATAAAATAATGGGTACCAAAACCATGGGTAGAATCAACCCAAAATGGTTTCCCATTAAAAGGATCCACAACACAACAATCTCCCACTTACATATAGAGTGTACAGTACATTTAAAATGTACAATATTTTAAAATACATTGTAGTTTAGAAATAGGATACACAACACAACAATCTCTCACTTAGAGATTGATTTCCTTTGAGTATGCTTCTCAATCCTTTACTATCAATTGTGAAGGCCAATTGAAACTAAACATAGTTTTAGTTTCTTCCTTGTGACCACCTTGGTCATAATGTTTTCAAGATTCTAACTAGTATGAATCTTCTCTAACTTCAACTTCTCTTCCTCTAAAATTATCTTGATGAAATGGTACCTTAACTATATATGCTTCATTGTAGAGTGGAAATCAGAGTTCTTTGCTAGATGTATAACACTCTGACTATCACTATATAGCTTGCCTTCCTCCTGCTTATGCCCCAACTCTTTAATAAATTTATGTAACCAAATCATTTCTTTGCTTGCCTCTATGGTAGTAACATACTCAGCTTTTGTGGTTAACAAAGCCATAAGTTTCTATAGTCATGAAATCTAGCTCACCACTATGTTACCTACAGTAAATACATATCCTATTGTACTCCTCCTATTATCTAAATATCCATCCATGTCTAAATATACATAAACAAACAAAGTGGTTTCTAATCCACCATTGCTTAAAATTTTCCCCATGGTCCCTCTCAAATACTGAAGGATCTACTTCACTACCTTTTAGTGCTCTCTACCCGGATCACTCATGTACCTACTTATTACTCCCACTACATGGGTAATGTCTAGCCTAGTACACACCATGGCATACATCAAGATTCTAATATATGATGAGTATGGTACATGTGACATCTAGATTCTTTCCTCCTCTATCTTGGGACACTACTCCTTTGATAACTTGAAATGACCTACCAAAAGAGTCCCAACTAGTTTAGCATCCAGCATACTAAACCTTTCCAACACCTTTTTTATGTACTCTTCCTGGGATAAATTTAGATTGTGTTCCTTCCTATCCTAATTTATTCTCATAACAAGGATTTTTTTGGTTTCTCCCAAATCCTTCACATCAAAGGAATTACTAAGTTGTTCCTTGAGTCCCTTTATTTGCTACATGTTCTTACCTACAACTAACATGTCATCCACATACAAATAAAGGATAATATAATCACCATCATCAAACTTATTGATATATGAAAAATAGTTTGAATGACACCTGGAGTATCTTTGTTCCATCATAAAACTATCAACTTTCTTGTACCATTATTGTGGAGCTTGTTTCAAGCCATACAAGCTCTTCTTCAGTTTGCACACCATTTTCTTCTTTCCTGTGACCTCATATCCCTATGGCTGCTCCATATGCAAGTCCTCCTCAAAATCACCATGAAGGAACATGGTCTTCACATCCATCTTCTCTACGTGCCAAGTTTTTTGCTGCCACTATCTCAAGAATTGTCCTAATAGAAGTCATCTTTACCACTGGGGAAAAAATCTCATCAAAATCAATTCCCTTCTTCTGTGTAAACCCATTTACCACCAATCAAGCCTTGTACCTTTTTTTTCCTCCATCATCTTATTTAACTCTATAGACCCACTTGTTCTACAATAATCTCTTACCTTCAAGTGGGGTTACCAAATCCCAAGTCTAATTTTTCATGAGAGACTGATGCTCCTCATCCATATCTTGCTCCCACTTCTTGACATCTACCGCATTGCTTCTTCAAAGAACTCTAGCTCTCCATTGTTAGTGAGTAATAAATAATTAAGAGATGGAGAAAATGTTTTGGTTCCCTTCTTACCCTAGAAGACCTTCTCACCATAGGAGTTTGGAGTTCTTGTGGAGTAGGTTCCTGAACTAGTTACTTGGACACTTTATCATCTGCAATGTCCTCCAATATTATGTACTCTTTTCTAGAATCTTCTTTCTGATCCTACAACTATTTTTTATACATAACTTTTTCATTAAAGACAACATCCATAGACCTAAATATTTTCTTGTCCTTAAGACTCTAAATCTAGAAACCAAAGTCATCCTCACCATAACCAATAAAGGTGCATTTTTTAGGCTTAGCCTCTAACTTGGTCCTATCATCCTTATCAATATGAACAAAGAATTCACAAGCAAATATTCTAAGAAATGAATAATCAACCTTCTTACTATACCAAGCTTCCTTAGGTATGCCTCCATCCAAAGTAGATGAAGGACCTCTATTTATCAGATATATAGTTATGTTTATTATTTCTACCCAAAATTGAAGAGGCAATCCTACATGCAACCTCATGTTCTTATCATGTTCCATAATAGTCATGTTCATCCTTTCTAACACTCCATTCTAAATGTGGAGTTCTTAGAACCATCCTCTATATGCAAATTCCATTCCTTGAACAATAATCAAAAAATACATTACTGTAATATTCTCCACCATTATCTAGCCTAAGACATTTTAACTTGAGACATACTTCATTCTCAACCAAGGCTTTCTATATTTTAAACATATAAAACACATCAAATTCTCTCCTAATTCCATACACCCAAACTTTTCTATTTGTATCATCAATAAAAGTGACATTATAAGATGACCCACCAATAGAAGATACCTGAGTCGACCCCCATACATCTAAATGAACTAGCTCCAACTTATTCTCCTTCTTTTTAGGTCCAACCTTGAGAAACTTTACCCTTTTCTATTTTCCATACACATAGTCTTCATAGAAATATAAATCAAATCCTTTTAATCTAGGTAACTAATCCTTCAAAATTTTCATACCCTTTTGGCTCATGTGACCAAGCTTATTATGCCACAAAGTTTCATCTGCATCTATAGTAACTAAATTACAATAATCAACACTGCTTGATAAATATAGGGTACTAACCTTCTTACCTTTTTCTACCATAAGAGCACATTTGGTTACCTTCTAATAATCTATTATAAATATCACCATACAACCTTCACTACCTAGCTATCCTATAGATACCAAATTTTGTCTTAACTTAGGCACATGCCTAACATCCCTCAATATTCAAGTGTTCCCATTTTTCATCTTGATTTGAACACTTAATTTTCCTACTATATTTCAAGGCTCATCATCACCAAGGTAAACATGTCTAAAATCCCCTTGAACATAATCAATAAAATAATGCCTATATGGTGTAGCATGAAAATAAGCCCTTGAATCTAAAACCCAAGACTCAACAAAATTATCAATAGAGAAATTTAATGTATCTTGACAAACATTTCATGTTACCACATTCACCTCCTTGGTGTCTTCTTAATTTTTATTCTTGTTCTGAAGAGACCAATAATCCTTCTTCACATGCCCAATCTTTCCACAGTGCCATCATACCATCCTAGCCCTTGATTTTGACCTTCCAGGACCATTTGACTTTCCACACTTTATTTTTCCTCTAAACTTTTGTCTCCCTCTACTCTCCACCACCAAATCATCACCTAAAGTAGAAGTCTCCCTATAGATTTTCCATTGCATTTCCTCACTAAGGATTACTCCTATGACATCTTCAAACTTTAACTTGGAATTATTAGAGATCAAGTTGCTCACAGCCATTACCAGGGTATTCCAACTCTTTGGTAAGGAACACAAAATAAGAAAATCCCTAACTTCATCATCAAAATATATTTTTATAGAATTCAACATACTCATAACTGTATTGAATTCATTCAGATGATCAGCAATTGAACCATTTTTAGATATCTTCATATTAAATAACTTTTTCATTAAAAATATTTTATTCGAAGTATAAGGTTTCTCATATAACTTCCCTAATTCATTCATGAGACATTCTATGGTCTTCACCTATGATATATTAAATGTGACTAAAGATACAAGGCATAACCTAATGGCCCCAAGTACTTTCATATCAAGTAGCTCCCAAGCCTCATCTATCATACTCACTGGTTGCTTTACTTTTCCTCCTAGTGGAACATGGAGGTCCTTCTAATAGAGGTAATCCTCCATTTATATCCTCCAAAGACCAAAGTTTTATCCATTAAACTTTTCAACTTTTGATCTATGATCATCATTCATAGCTTAATTCCACTTGAACTAATAACCCTTCTTATGAATCAACACTTCAAAAAATACAACTTGAAGCTCTAACACCAATTGTTAGGAATAAATATAGAAATTGATACATAATAATTTCATAGAATCAAAATAATAATAGATATAAATAGAGATGTATAAAGAACAAAAAATAAACATGAAAAATAAGGAGACCATATTTAACATGGTTCACCCAATGTGGGCTACATCCACCAAGAAACACTTTCTAAGATTTTATTATAAGCCATAAGAGTATAAACCACTCTCAGATAGATCTTCTCATAATTACAATGCACAAATATTGTTTAGAGTTACAATTAACAAACCCTACTAAATTCATACCTAAATTCACACACTCTATTATTCCTTCTCAAACCCTTGTTCTCATGATGTATTACCTATGAAATATCCATCAATACATAATACATCAACAAAGTGGTATTAGAAAATGGGTACTAAAACCATGAGAAAAATCAACCCAAAATAGTTTCTCATTAAAAGGGGTCTTGAACCTTGACAAGAATACATATAGAGTGTATAGTACATTTAAAATGTACAATATTTGAAAATACATTTTAATTTATAAATATGCTCCATAACACAACAAAATGCAAGGTAGGATGGGTTAGGATAGTTTATAGTTGATTATAGAATGGAGGGTGGTGTGATGGTGGCTTCCAAACAATAGAGTATCTAACTATATTTCATGACAATTTTCTTTAGTAAACACACACAAAACATTTCAAATGCAAGATAGTGACAAACATCAAATGATCCTTGAGAGACTAGGACATACACTAAAGCTAGAATCCCAAATACTTTCTCCTACCAAATTCATGAACCTAGGGAGTTATTAAAAGGTATTCAACAATACATTTCCAAATATAATAGCAAAAAGGGATTTATAAACTAAATGCATGCTCAGAATGATAACTAGTAATGACCATAGACCCAGATGTCTAATCAATAGAACTTGTAATTCATATTATTACATTTCATTAGCTGAATAGAATAAAGAGCCACAAATATTTTCCACAATATTGAAAAGAAATATTACAAACATCAACACTTAATAATGTTGTCAAGGGGATAGGTATCTTGAGACTACTCTTTTGACAAGGGAGACATAAAAATGATCTCAAATCCTGCTAATGGTTTATAGATGTAACCACCTTAGCAAGGGAGATAGATTCTACACATAGCACTTTATTCCCAAACAAAAATTATATAACCTAGACTTAGACTAAATGCATGCCTAAAATGACCTATATCAGCCTAAAAAGCCAACAACAACCAACAACCACTGAATAGAAGACAAGCCTTCTATTTATATATTTTTAATCTTTCCTAAATATGGGACCATGGGCTAAAATTTTCAAAAATTGCATAACAAAATTTTATAGTCCTATCAAGATGCTCCTAGCCAAAAAATGCCTTTTGTTATGCCTGATATATTCATCAATTTCTAAGACAAATCATTGTTGCAACTACCTTCATAGAGAATGATGAGGATTTGCAACCACTTGGAATAAACTCCCTGATTTTTTGGCTGAAAATGCCCCTTACATGAGTTAGAAGAATAATATTCATTTTAGGATCCAAACAAACCATTTGTATTTTATGTAACTACCTAGAGATACCCTTTGACCACTCATTAGCATAGTTGGAACCACCTAGACAACTAGCCTTCCTCTTATGCACACCATGGAACAACCTATTATTTTAATGATTTCTTGGGAATATTCAAGATCCATGGTTGTTTGAGTAATATTTCATTAGAGTGGCCCATCTAGATCTTAAAAACCTATAATATCTTTCCATGGAGGAATTGGGACAAAATAAAGCAAATGAAAATACAACTATAACTTTATTTTACCCTTTTTATTAATTTTTACAAATTTGAGCATTCAGGCCTTTGGGGACTTTCTACACCTTGCCCACCAAAAGGAAAGTGAGGTAATCTTTAAAAAGGGCCTAGATATTATAAAACCTTGAGGACACACAATTTGTCTTTTATTTAGTTCATCGGGTAATTTTTCACCTCACACCATCCTTCTTGACATGGAGAAGTGTTCAAAATCCTTTTGATCCCCATGGTTGTGCCATTTATAACCCTCATAGGATCTTTAAGCTCTATTGAATAGTCATAAATGACTTCACACTATTGGATCACCTAGTCCCACTAAAGTGTGAGCCATTGATCCTATGAGGAGATGCTCGAGTTATAACCTTGTGGCACGTAGCTATGCCACTTATATTTCTTGCATTTTCCCATGGGATCTCTAACTTTTTAACCTTGGATTTACTCTATTGGATCCAATTGAGAAATTAAACACACTCCATTAGATCATGATCTGAAGGGTAGATCATGATTGGATACTACCTCTTCATTATCCCTAAGGGTATGCCACTTGGCAGCCTTGTGGGCTTCCTAAGTCCCTTTGACTATTTAGCCTTGATTTTGCACCATCAACTCATCTCAATCTAAAAAATTGCATGTCATTGGATCTACCCCATTTGAAAATAAATAGCTACTTCACATGGTTTAAAAATGATGCTTGCATGACTGTACCAAACATTTGAATCCCAACAACTAGTCCTTATAGCTTAAAGTTGACACTACTCACCTATCAAAAAAATTCATGAGATCGTCACCTATAATTTGGAAATATTATTTCATGGACTTTGTTCCATAGTAACTTTGTATGAGTCTTTGTCTTTGGCATTCTTATTTGCTTTGGAACTTCTACTTTGGGCTTTTCTTCGACACAATTATCCTACAATAATTCTTTGGGTACTCTATCAAGACAATTGTTTAGGATAAAATGTTTGAGATAATTTCCCCAAAGGATTTGACTTCACACTTTTCTTGCAATAATTGAGCGTTCAAATTTTTTCCTTTATTGGAACAATTATTTTAGACATTTTGTCTAAAGTAATTCTCTTGAAGAAAATAGTCTCTTAAACTTTTACCAAAGGATTTGAGCCTCTTAGCTCTTTTTCCTTTATCAAGATAATTGTTTTGGACAAGTTGTCTAAAATAATTTCCCTATAGAAATTGACCTTAGTACTTCTCTTAAAGAAATGCAATTCCTTTAGACTTTTTATTTAGGCAAAATGTTCAAAGGAAATAAACCTCCACCCCATAACAATTTTGTCAAAAGAATCTTTTAAGCACTTGAACATAACCTTCAAATTTTTTGTTAAGGGAACTTACCCTACAAAAATTCCCTTTGAACTTTTGGAATGGTCCTTCAATCTCTTGAAAGTTCCCTTTGAAACATTTGAAAGTGTCATCCATCTTCAAAAAGTGCCCTTCAAGAGTTTTGAAAATGTCCTTCACCATCCAGACTTATCTTTTAGACCTTTTGTAAATACCCTTCAATAATTTTGTAAAGGCAAAGTGCCAAAAGGAAATAATCCTTTAGACATTTTACAAAGGCAAAATGACCCTTCAATAGTCTTGAAAATTTCCTTCGATATTTTTGTGAGTGTCCTCTACCTTCTGAAAGTTCCCTTCGGGAATATTGTAAAGGCAAAATGACCCTTTGGGACTTGTGTAAGTGTCCTCTTAATATAATATTATCCTTCAAACATTTTGTAGACACCCTTTAGGAATTTTACAAGGGTAGAATGCCTTAAGGAAATAATCCTTCAGATATTTTCCAAAGGAAAAATAGCCCTATAAAAGTGTCTTTTATATTTTTTTTAAGTGTCCTTTGCCCTTTGAAAGTAATACATGGAGAAAAAAATATAGCTAAGACATAAGCTTTGATACACACAAGGGCCCAATTGCTCTAGTGCAATTTTGGGCACTAACACTAGCTCTCACTTAAGGATGCATATCCCACGTGGGTGTGCAAAGAACCATAAAATACCAGACTAAGTGCCAATCCATTGGGTTATAGAGTCAAGACTTAACAATTTTTCAATAGACACTCATAAAGGCTCAATAAAACATGGTAGACTAACAAAAAATAGATTAAGAGGATCTAAAAATGAACACACAATAAAAAAATGAAAGGAAACTATAAAACCAAGACTTGAAACAAAGGGGAAATAAATCAATGACACAATAGAAGTGAAAAACTATACACTATACAATATGGTACATAGATTATGGACTCAGTTAAAGAAGTGCTTTAGATGCCTACCATTGACTGGCAGCTCTAGTATTTCACCATCCATATCTCTCAAGAAGAAGGTATGTTTCCTAATCTGATATTCAATGTAATAGGGACCCATCCATAATGCATCAAACTTTCCATGCTTACCTTTCTCCTCATGCTTATTGTCCCAAAGTAGAACCAAATCACGTACTTGTAAATTTCTTGGAGTGACCTTTCTATCAAATATTTTCTTTAGCTTCTCCTTGAACTTGAGGTGCCTTTCATGAGCTTGTCTTTGAATTTCATCAAGTTCAATAGACTAGTTAACCCTACCTTTTTAGTGGTTGATTAGTTCATGATCTTCTAATTACTATATGATTTGATATGTTGGCAACTACAAATTCATAGTCAAAACTACTTGAGCTACATAAACAAGCTCAAAAGGGCTTTTTCATGTAGCTTTCTTAGGCATAATCCTATCATCTCATAAGGCAAACTTTAGTTGTTTACCCTACCTCTTCTTATTTGCTTCCAAATTTATAATAATCTTGAGCAAGCTCTTATTACTTGATTTTACTTGCCCTTTCCCTTGAGGATTGTGATTGGAAGCATAAGTTAGTTCAACCCCATAGTATTTGCACTATGTCACTAAAGTTTTGGCTTTAAAGCTCATGGAATTATCAACAATTATCTTAATATGCACACCAAATCTACAAATAATATAATTTAGCAAAAAATCCATGACTACCTAATGTGTCACTTTCTTTGTAGGGATTGCTTCAAACCATTTGATGAAGTAATCAATTGTAACTAGTATCCATCTATGCCTAGCACCTGATGAATCAATGATTTCTCTAATGAAATCCATTCCCCATTATCTAAATGGGCCTTCAATTATCATAGGTTGAAAGGGAAGATAACCTAAAGCTTTCATCCTCCTATAAAA
Organism: Torreya grandis; assembly: GCA_037957365.1. Classification (NCBI taxonomy): domain Eukaryota; kingdom Viridiplantae; phylum Streptophyta; class Pinopsida; order Cupressales; family Taxaceae; genus Torreya; species Torreya grandis. The sequence goes on along the minus strand of JARHVA010001811.1, from coordinate 1,491,936 downwards.
GCACTAACATTTCTCATATCTTTTGACCATTCGAGCAACATCCTTAAACAATGATGGCCACCGATAACTAGCTCTCAAAATTTTATGATTTGTAACTTTAGGTGCAAAATGGCCACCACACACTCCACTATGGAAGTCTTCAATTAGGATAGTGGTCTATTCTTATAGAATACATCTTAGGATAACCCTATCTGGATTCCTCCATGCAAGTCCATTTTCAGTCAAGAGGTATTTTTGGAAGACAATTTTGAGAGTTATCCTTTGATTTTTATCCAAATCAATGGGACAATTCAGATTTTGCAAATAATAAACAATATCCTTATACCATGGAGATGTATTAAATTGACTTAAATAATCATCAACATTAAAAATAGAAGTGTTTACCTCAATATCTTGAAAATTGGTCTCAACCACAAGCTTGGCTAGACCCATCCCTCTTACTAACTTGGTGGTCTATATATCCATATCATACTCTTATAACTTGGTGACCCACCTACACCTCTTACTGTATATTTTATTCTAAGTTAAAATGTCCTTCACCATGGTGTACGGGATGTAGAAAATAATTTTTAAACTTATAATATATGGACTAAACATTTTAATAGCCTTCAAAAGAGATGAAAGCCTATTTCTCCATGATAGTGTATTTCAATTCAGGACCTTGCATAACTTTACTAAAGAAGCTATGGGCTGATCATGACCATATTTTTTTTTTTTCAATAGAATAACAGCAATGGTATTGTATAATGCAAAATAGAATACTTGAAATGGCCTCATGTAATCAGGAATGGCCAAAACAGGGGAAGACTTTAAATCTCTCTTGATGTTATTGAATGCTTGCACGACCTTCTCCTCCCACTTGGTGATTTGGTCATTTAACATGGAAGTAATAGTAATCCAAAACTCAAAATCTTTGGTTGAAAGATAATTCAATAAACAAGAACAACACAATAACAATAATGTTATCTCTGAGAAGAGATGTTTTATTCATCAAATTTATAGACCCAAGCATATGACTATCTCTGAGAAGAGATGTCTAATTTCCATTTTAGGTTACATCTTCATTTATACATGTTTTAAAGGTATTATGAGGATATGTAAGGTCACCATTATTGAGAGAGATTAAGTGGTTTGACTTCCACGATTTACAATAATACAGAATTCAAGGAATTACTATTTTTTAAAACTTACTATTTTTAGACGACATTACTAAAATTGAAATTTAGGTCATTTCCATTTGATTTTTGGGGGTTAAAACCCACCAATCATATCTCCTTGCCATCTCATGATGTTCCCCTCATTATTATCTTTCCAACGGTTCAAATGGGGAGTCAAACGGAGCTATGGTGTAAAAGTTATGGCTCCCAGAAGTTCTACCACCAATTGGGGTAGAACCATCACCCGAATTGTCACCTGAAATGTTGCTCGAATCAAATAGGTAGAGTAATCTCTAAAAAATTAGACCCAAACCTCCTTATAAATTTAATTTTTCCAAATAAATATTTAATTCATTTGTTAGACTATGGGATAGGCACTTTGTTAATGGCTTCAACCCTCTTAGGATCAATCATGATAGCCTATTTAGATACTATATGTCCCAGCAACTTGGCCTTTTTCACTCCAAAGTGGTATTTCTTGGGATTAAGTGAAATTTTGAACTCCCTACACCTAATCAACACCTTTTCTAGATGTTCCAAATGATCTCTTATTTTGTAGTACATAGTGATATCATCTTAATACATAATAATAAACTGGTTAATTATCCCTACAAAGGTAACATCCATATCTCATTGGAACATCACACCAACATTAATCAACTCAAAATTCATCATGATATATACATACATGCCCCATGGCATGGTGAACATAGTCTTGGACCTCTCATATTATTTGACCACAACCTAGTTGTAACCTCAGAAGCCATCTAATGTGGACAACATTTTTGAACTAGTGATGTTTTGCAACAAGTTTTCCATATTGGGTAGGGAATGATTATCTTTCAAAGAATTTTTGTTTATATTCTAAAAATCCAAACACAAGTAGATATTTCCACTCTTCTTTCTCATAGGGATTAAATTTATAACCCATGATGAATACCTGATTGTCTGAATGATACCACTATCCCTTAGCTTCTTTAACTCCTCCCTCATCTTGGTGGCTAAGATGGGATTAATATGCCTCTATTTTTACCTGAAAGGTTTGCTATTAGGTTATAATGGGATGATGTGTTATAATAAGTCTTCCATACATGCTTTTAGCTCATAATAAGACCATACTAAGCAATCTTTGTACTTTTAGCAGCTACATGTAAGCTTTTTTCTCAACTAAACTTAAATGAGTACCCATCCAAACCTTTCTTGGATTCTCATGATAACCCAAGTTGTATTTCATTATGTCTTTTGAAATGAATGAGTCTCTCAACTTGATTCTATCAGCTCCATCAAAAAATGATTCCAAACTTACAGTCCTCTTGGGATAGTGTTTATCTTTAGCTAAATGATGTCTTTCCCAAATGAGGTCTCTTTCCCATCACTGACCTAAACCATAGATTCTAAGTCTATGAGCTGATCATGGAACTCAGCCTTATAGTTTATAAACCTCTTAATTTTTTCATCATCATCAAATTCCTACCAATGATTAACATTATCTAGGTTTGAAGTCCTGACAAGCACCTCCAGTTGATATTGATAATGAGGGCTTATATTTGCAATGTCAAATTGAGCACCTAGCCCTACAAGTCTTTCAGCTTCTTGGTTGAAACTCCTATCATTATAAAAAATATTGAATGCATCAAAGAACTCTAAAAAATCCTAGAAAACATTTTTATAATGTTTTAACCTCTTATTTTTCATGGCAAAATCACTATGGACTTGCTTTACCACCAATTTAGAATCACCCTTAACAATTAATCAATTGATTCTATATTCATGGGCAATCTTTAGACCAAGCAAAAGTTCCTCATACTTAGCAGTATTATTCATGCACTAAAAATAAAGTTGGAAAGAAAACATAAATCATTTACCATTAGGGGAAAAGAAGATAACCCTAGCTCCATTTCCAATATTGGAGCAAGCCCCATCAAAACACATCTTCCAAACTATACCTTCTTTGTTGGGCTCAACATCAAAAATAACAAGTTGTTCATTATCATCAGCATTCCCAATAAATTTTCCCCATTAAACATCCATGTACAACACTTCATTAAGAGCACATTTTGGATCTTCAATTACATGTAACATCTTTGGCTCTCTATAAATTTTAACCATCTTACCCTCTAGTAGAATGGTGGCATAAGAAAGGTCCATTTGCACACTTCCACCCACACTAGCATCCCACTTATGTGACAACAACATCCCCCACTTAGGTAAGCATTCCACAACCACCACATCCATATTCAAATACTTCTTTAGAATCACTACCAACTGTACTACCAACCCTTTGACTTGTCCTACAAATGGAACTTCTCATGATTCCATGGTATAACACTTACCAAAGGCTGATGTAATCTTAACTCTGATCTCATTTAGGACACCCAAGGGCATCACATTACAAGAAGCTCTAAATTTAAACATACAATTATGAATAATCAGACTATTGATCAAGATAGTAGTGTAAAATGGGTCCACATTTAGCTAACTTTCTACAAGTGTAGTCCCCAAATTGACCTCTAGAGTAGGCTCAAAAACCTCTTCTAATTCTTCATTACTTTTTGGGGGTGTTTAGGGTAACTCAATTTATTTTAAAGTTGACTCCTCATCAAATTCTAAATATTCAAAGGCCCTCTTCCTATGTTTAGCTATTTATAATAATTCAATAAGTGGCACAATGATTTTCAGTTGGCTCAACACATGGGCCATATCACATATGTTATACTGAGGAAGAGGAGTACTTGGTAGAATGGTAACAACATCTTTAGCTGGGATACAATCATTTAAAGTCTGAAGTGGAGTAGGCTACAATGGATTTGCACTCTTAGCAGTATTTTTGAAGGGTGGATTTTGTTTAACCTCATTCATATCCTTAGGGATACTAGATAAGATGAGCACTTTATTCTTAGTAGGAGTGCCTCGTGGCTTAGTAAATTAGGAAATGGGCACCATTTCGGAAGATTTATGGACTACTATAGTTTTCTTAGCTTCCTTATTAGCATCCCCTACCTTGGGATTTGTAAGGGAATTATCTTGAGGAGAAGTAGCTTGATATTTGCTTCTCAAGTGATATTCTTTCTCTTAGGAAATTATTGCATTAATTATCAATTGTTTGTCCTCAACTGATAGAATTTCCCCATCATATTTATTAATCATCATATAATTTAAGAAATAAAAATCATGGATGGGTAGTTCATATGCTTATGCTATATTAACATCATAATCAAATTTGGGAGTTGGGACACTTACCTTTTCAACTACACTCCAAAATTGATTAACAGTAGTAGCACTTAGTAATTCTATGGAGGCAATCATCTCACTTTGGGTGCTTTGACAATTAAACATTAGTATTTCATCATCAAATAACACAACCTCAAGTTTATCCACATCTTCATTAATTGGTTCAGTCATATCACATGGGGATGTGGAAGGAAACACTTGTCACACTAATCAATATCAATATCACAATTTGTAGCATTCACCTTGGCATTTAAAGGACCAAGGACTTCCTTTCCAACCCTTTTATTCTATTTTTATCAATTCTTTATTCATGTGTAGGCCTCTTCCCTATATCATTATCTCAATTATGGAAAGTAGGCCCTCTTTGTGCTTGATTTAGATTTAGAGCCTGGTCATAATTGGTAGACACCTAAAGGACCCCTTTCTCAGCTCTAGCCAATTTGTATGACATTTCTTTGATAGTAGAGGCCAAAGTCTTGATATTTTCTTGAAAATTGGTTATCTTCATGGGTTGTGTCTTTTATAGATTGACCAGCTTCACATCAACCCACTTATTTAAGGGATTTCCCATATCCTTGATATTGTTCTCAATTTAGATGGCCATATTAAATGCTAACCATAGGTTAGTGGGAGCCTTATCCCTGAAAAAATATGCATCCTTATTATCAAAGGCATCACAATACCTTATCAAACACATTATATCATTAGGCCTAATGTTTTTGGGTAGCTGCATCATGGTCTTGTCAAATCATGTGTTAAATTCCTACACACACTCATTAGTATTCTTCTTGATATTTTCAAATTCATCCAAGAGAAACCTTAGATCAATCTTAGAACCATACTAAATTCTAAAAACATTTTTCATCTCTTCCCATGAATTAATGCATCTAATAGGAAGGGAATTAAACCATTCATGAACATCTTCCTCTAATGTGTGCATAAACAACTTAATGCATACATCCTCATACTCAACCTCATAATCTTTAATGATATTTAAAAATCCCTCGGGTGTTGATCACTAATTACTATATTGTTCCCTTAGAATTTTGGGAGGAATTTCCTAACTTCATTTGGGACCTCATCAAGATATCCTTCCATCTCATCAAAATTCATAGGCCTAAATCTAGGAATATGAAATGCAGGATGTGCATTCTCATCTTGGTCCTTATGCCTCATGATTGATTCAATATTAGGTTCAAGAAAAAATGGCAAAGGGATATTGGGGGTAAATGAGGTGGACTAGGTGGATCAGACCTAGGAGGGGATTCAACTGGTGGAGATGGAATTGGAAAATAAATAGGGTTATGTGTTTCAAAATTAGTATAAGAGTTGTGATAGTCCTCAATGATGGGGTGGTTAACAAGGATCTCAAGATTATCAATATCTTGATAGTCCTCAATGATGGGCCTCCACACTTATCCCCTTATTCTTTGAGGAAAGCCTAAGGGTGGAACAAGTCCCTTAGATGTGTCACCTTTAAAAGATGATCTCAATCCTTCTAACTTTACAAACAATGAGATACTCAAAACTGAAGGTTAGCAAATATTTAGAATAGACACCAATCTTTCTAGAAATTAGAAAATATAGAGTCAGAGTCTCCATTAGAAATAAAATTATAGAATAGAATAGTTTACAAACTATTGTGATACAGACTAAAAAATAGACTTGTAAAAGCTTAATGAGATAAAGAACAAAGACACTAAAATTTCCAAAATAATGTTCAAAAGGGACAAAACACCTTTCAACATGAAATATTAATAGTTATTTGTAATAGGCTTAATATAAATCAATTATCAAGCCTCAAATCCTAGCATGTCCCCAAGTGGAGTATTGTGGCATTGACAGCCAAGATAGTTAGATCAATGTAGTAACTCCAAAGAAATTAAAAAGATGAAATACTCATGGCCCTAGCTTTCTTCAAAAGTCCCTGATAACACAAGTGCCATAGGTGTCTTTCTATCCCTGACAATGGTGTTAGAAGAGTGTTGGTTTCTAGTTATACACCTCTCTAATCTAGCTTCACACATTTGAAATAAAAGGAAAGCAATGATGATAAACTCACTAGAATGTCATTGTATCTAGGGGAAGGTTTATCATCAAAAATGGATTAGATTAGAAAATTTGACTAAGAGGCACCTACAAAGGATATGGTTAACTCCCTACTACTTTTGGCTCTACCTAAACCAAGGTAAGAGAACTTATGGGGTATCTTACTCACATGGATGAATTTTATGATTCAATCTTCATGGGGATTCTTGACACCAGGGGGAAATATGACCAAATCATGACCAAGTTTTCACACTTTACCTATGAAGGGTTGTCACATGAAATGTACAAATGCTTTATGTCATACATAAACTACTAAAGATAAATGAAAGGATGATTGCAATCTTCATTTTTATAAAATATTCAACAATAAGGGTTAAATGGAAAATTGTAGTGTTAGTATTTAGAGCAAAAACTATAAACACACTTCAAATATGCAAAATATTATGCATTTACAAGGCAAGTTACACTTATAATATGCAAAGGGTGTGTTAAATGTAGGGTAGGATAAGGTAGGATAGTTTATAATTGATTATAAAATAGAGGGTTGTATGTTGCTGGCTTCTAAATAATAGAGTACCTAACAATATATCATGATAATTTTCTTTATTAAAGACACACAAAGCATTTCAAATACAATATAGTGACAAACATCAAATGATCCCTGAGAGATTAGGACATACACTGAAGCTAGAATCCCAAATACTTTCTCCTACCAAATTCATGAACCCAAGGAGTCCTTAAAAGGTATTCAACAATACATTTCCAAATATAATTTTAGAAAGGGATTTATAAATTAGATGCATGCTTAGAATGATAACTAGTAATGAACATAGACCTAGATATCCAATCAATAGAACTTCCAAATCATATTATTGCATTTCATTATCAAAATATAGTAAAGAGCCACAAATATTTTCCACATGCTTGAAAATAAATATCACAGACATTAACACTTTAGAATGTTACCATGGGGATAGGCATGGTGAGATTTCTCTTTTGACAAGGGAGACATAAACATGCTCTCAAAGCCTACTAATGGTTATACAGATGCATCTACTAAGCAAGGGAGACAGAGTCTACACACAACACTTGAAACCAATTTTTTTTAAACTTTTAATTAGAGGAAATATATGTCTAAAATGACCTATATCAACCTAAAAATCCAATAACAACAAACAACACCTGAATAGAATACAAGCCTTCTATTTATACATTTTCAATTCTTCCCAAATATGGGATCATGGGCTGAAATTTTCAAAAATTACATAATGAAATTTTCCAATCCCATCAAGATGCTCTCATCTAGAAAATTCCTTTTGTTATGCCTAAGATATTTATCAATTTCCAATACAAATAATTGTTGTAACTACCTTTTGTTCAGCTCATCAAGAAATAATTGGGTAAGGTGACAAATAATTATAAAACCCCAAATACCCACCATGTGTCTTTTATTCAGCTCATCAAGAAATTTTTCACCTCTACACCATCCTTATTGACATAGGGAAAGGTATAAAATTATTTTTATCCCCATGGTTATGTTATTTATCACCCTCATAAGCTCTCTAAGCTTTTCTAAATAGTCATCAATGATTTCATGGCATTGGATCACCCGATCCCACTAAAGCATGAGTCATTGATCCTACGAGGAGATGCTCAAGCTATGACCCTATAGCATGTAGCTATACCACCTATATTTCTTGCATTTTCCCATGGGATCTTTGAATTTTCAACCTTTACTTCACTCCATTCAATCTAGTCAGTCAATAAAATATGCTCCATCAGATCATGATCTAAGGGGTAGAGCATGATTGGATACTTCTTCCTTGACCCTAAATTTATGCCACTCAGTATCCCCATGGGATTCCTAAGTCCCTTTGACTATTCATCCTTGATCGTGCATCATTAGATCATCTCACTCTAAATAATCATGTGTTGTTTGATCTACACCATTTTAAAATAAATGGCTACCTTATGGGGTCTAAAATTTATGCTTGCATGACCATCGTAAACATTTAAATCCCAATGGCTAGTCCTTGTAGCTTAAATTTGATGTCCACATGCCTATAAAAAAATATCCATGAGATCATCACCTATAATTTATAAATATTCTTTTGAGGAATTTGTTCCATGATAATTTTGTCTGAGTCTTTGTCTTTGGCATTATTATTTACTTTGGCACTTCTACTTTGGGATTTTTTTCAAAACAATTGTCCCATAAAAATTATTTTGGGTACTCTATTAGGATAATTATTTTAAACAAAATGTCTCAGATAATTTCCCCAAAGGATTTGACTTCACACTTTTCTCACAAAAATTGAGCCTTTAAATTTTTACCTTCATCGGAACAATTTTTTTGAACATTTTGTCTGAAGTAATTCCCCCAAAGAAAATAGTCTCTTACACTTTTTCTAAAGGATTTGGGAATCTTAGCTCTTTTTCCTTTGTTAAGATAATTATTTTAGATAATTTGTCCGAAATAATTTCCTTGTAAAAATCAGCCTTAGTACTTCTCTCGAAGAAATGCAATTCCTTCCAACTTTTTGCTCAAAAAAAATGTCCAAAGGAAATAGACCTTTGCCCCACAACAATTTTTCCTAAATAATATTTCAATTACTTGAACATACCCTTTGGAATTTTTTTAAGGGAACCTACCCTACAAAAATGCCCTTTAAGCTTTTGGAATGGTCCTTCGATCTCTTGAAAGTGCCCTTCAGAACATTTGAAAGAGTCATCCATATTCAGAAAGTACCCTTCAAGATTTTTGAAAATATCCACCATCTAGACTTATCCTTCAGAAATTTTGTATATACCCTTTGGTAATTTTTCAAAGGTAAATTACCCGAAGGAATTAATCCTTCAGACATTTTTTAAAGGCAAAATAACCCTCTAAAAGTCTTGAAAATGTCCTTAAATATTTTTATAAGTGTCCTTTGCCTTCTGAAAGTGCCCTTCAAGAATTTTTCAAAGGAAAAATGACCCTTTGGGACTTGTGTAAGTGTCCCATGAATCTATAATTATCCTTTAAACATTTTGTAAATGCCCTCAGGAATTTTACAAGGGTAGAATGCCCAAAGGAAATAATCCTTCAAATATTTTGCAAAGGAAAAATGGCCCTTCAAAAGTGTCTTTCAAATTTTTTGTAAGTGTCCTTCACCCTTTGAAAGTTCCCTTCAGTAATTTTTCAAAGTCAAAATGACCCTTCAGGATTTCTATAAAGTACCTTTGGCTGAAACAAATTACCTTAAATTCCTTCAGGCTTTTTGTGTAGGGAAAATGTTCGAAGGGTAAGTGCCCTTCAAAAAAATTCTATGGACAAAAAGTTTGAAACAAATGACCCAAAACCAATGAAATATCCCTTCAGAACTTTTATAAAACACTTAACCCGAGAAGTGATAAGACATTGAATTCTTTCAAAAATTTTGTAGCAGATAAAATGTCTAACAAAAATAAGTCTTCAAACTTTTTATCTAAGACAAAAATTCTGAAGACCTATTTCCATTGAACATTGTGTTCATGAAAAAGGCCTAAAAATTCTAAGGGAAAGAACACCTTCACCAAGAAAAGACAAGATAAAGGACTTAGAAAATTATGTACATAAACTTGACCTTATAAAGGAATACATGGAGACTAAAATTTGGCGAAGGACATAAACTTTGACATAGACAAGGGTCCAATTACTCCAGTACAATTTTGGGCACTAACAATCTCCATACCATGTTTTCATCAAGAATTTAAGAAAGGAATGAGATAAAATTAGGTGTAAGTCCTTGGTTGAAGTCATATATAGGATAATCCATATAATAGTACTAAATTAATATACCTACAACTAATATACATAGTCCTTATAATGCCTTAGCATGATATCAAGGCTTGATGAGGTTGAGAAATCATTGAAAGGTTACTAGATCCTAGCATGTTATCATTAATTTCATGATGTAATTAATTAAGTTCATTATTTTATTTTGATATTTGATACAATACATTGTACACTTGTAGGCTTGTATGAACCATCTACAAATCTATCTTATTTCAAGGAAGGCCTATCCTACTAGGCCCACTTGATTATCAAAGGTCTTAGTAGGCTTGAGGTTTGATTAGATTGCTTAAAGAGATAAGGTTAAAATAAAATAAAACATTGAGGAGCTTAATATATACAAATTCAACCTACATCCCTCAAAAATACCACCTACAACCACTTGTGTGGCTTATACAAGACTAGTATTAAGTGATTAAGGCCACTACTTTAGTGTAAATTGTGAAATGGATGAGCTCATAGAAACCTCTAAAAATAACCAATGCAATCAAAGAAGATACAGGAAACTCTCACCAAGGAGATTATCTCCCCACTTAGCCAATATCACAAAAGGAGGCCTATAGCAGTAGAGTTCTTAGGGTTTGCAGCTTGATACACAAGGATTGACCAAATGGTGAAGTTTCATGTATGAATGAACCTTGTCAACAAGGTGGAGTTCCATTAAATTTATGGATATAAATAAAACCAATAAAATAAATTGGTTTTCACCATGAAGGATTATGTTCAATCTTTAAAGGATAATTAATGGAGGCAAGTTACATCTAAGGTTAAAGAATATGCTCTTGAGATGGCTTTCAAGCATGAAGATATTCATGAGAGGTATGGAGTCTATATAATTATAAGGTAAGAGATGATTTTAAATAGGTTTGAAACATGATAATAAATTATTTGAGGCTTTCAAAACTAATATGCAGTCTTTTCACTTCAAATATGTACCTAAATTCATCTTAAGGCTAAAAGGCCTTCAACTTGACAAGAAAAGGATAAGAGTTTGGCCTATAAAGTAGGTTTCCATGATCAAGATTATATAAATTAATCACTTAAATAATAAATTAGGTATCAAACTCATCAATTTTATTGATATGATCCTCAAGGATATGGTTCTACATACATACATACATAAGCTTGTACCTCAAGCAACCAAGCACAGTCAAAGCATTGTTAAAGAGGGAAACATGCCATTACGAACATGTAAGATTAGTTATAAAGTGTCAAAAAATGTCTCCTTGGCACAAATAAGGATCATATTCCCATAAAATTCCCCATTTTCTTGCAATGTCCACCTATAATAGTGTATATATAGCCATATGAGGTCATTTATGGGGGTACAAGGTCAAGAAGAGGGGACATGGAAGGTTGAAGACAAGATAATGAAGAGTGAAATAATTCAAGGGTAATATAAATGAGAATTTATAATAAAATTAACCTGATTATAGATCAAAACAAATGCAAAATTAATAAAAATTCATTTGTGAAATTTGACCATGTAGGCACACATCACTAGCTTTTGCCAAAATGGGCCTACAAGCCAAAATATCTAGCATCTAATCATTAAATTTGGTGGATAAGATAATTATAAAATAATATACCCATAAAACATAATTTTTAAATTTTTTTACAATGGTAAATATTCATTGTTTTAGTATAGTAAACCCTATGTCAAATCATAGTCAACATTGGAGTATATAATGTAGGAATTGGCCATTTTGGAGCATCTACAGATTGAGTCAAAGCATGAAATTTGGTATGAATGGTTTATATGACATAAAAAAATCATCCCATAACATCATAAATTTATTATGAATATTTAAATAATCTATTTTTCTTACACATTCAATAGGAAGTCAAGAAGGTAGCCATTGGAGACCAAACGAAGTTTTGTTAGTTCTGGGTGCCAAGAAGGAGTTTAGGCCTTGAAGAGGTATTAAAATGGTATAATATGATTTTTTAAACCTATATATTCCTATGAAAATGATCACATATATGGGTTTCATGAAAAAAATTTAAATAAAGACAAGTTTTGGCATGAAGGAAGCATGTAGGCAGCTCAAGGTAAATTTTGGTAAAAAGGGTCTACAAGACAAAGTACATATACAAATGACTTAAAAATATTAAAGGTAAAATAACTAAGTGGGGGAGAATCAATGATGTAAGATAATATAATTAAATTCCCAATTATTAATCATTCATCATACATCAACTTGATCAAGAAACATAAACATGAAAGCACATACATCCAAAAAATACATCACATGAACACATCATATATGTGGGAAACCCTCTTGGGGAATAAAATAAGATGGAATATAGTCCTATTAAACCCATTAAACCATAAAATATGGAATAAAGTACTATAAAATAATATACAACATTTATAATAGAACCAACTAATCAAGGAGCATCCATCCCTTAGTTTAATGGGACACCAATCCCATAAAGAGTTACTACCCCTGTCTAGCTGAGCACCCACAACAACTAGACCTTTAGAAAGCTTTACCTTACAAGGAGGAAATAACCCCTTGGGTAACCAAGTACCCACTTATCTACTTTAGTATATCACCTTAAACACTTTTTTCTACTCTTCAACTTATGATGATCACCTTTATCTACACTCTTCACCTCCAATCTCTCTCAAGCTGCCTCTAGGGCTAACTTGCTCAAATTGCCTCTTCTAGTCTCATTAGGTCCAATGACCTATGTGTCCTCATACATAAAATTTATTATATAAACATATCTGATATTTTTCACACTCTAATGGTCCTAACTGACCTATATCTTCTATTTTAAAGGTTTTCTTCTTTGCTTGAATTTGCAATTGCACAACTAGCACAATTAGTCAAATTATGCCTTGTATTTTTACCAATCTCTTCCATTAACCCATCTTGGTTAGCCAAGATGATTTACATATTTTAAATATCTCCTCATATAAATTCTATGTAATAAACACACATTAATTAGTTTTTCATTACCTCATTAGCCCTAAACCACCATTAGGTCTCGGTGAGACCTAAAACAATTAGGCCTTCATACTCCTACATTACAACTTCAACTCCTTGGACCACTTTCAGGTTCTAAAAAAGCTTAAAACACATGAAACCTACTCCAATATACCCTTAATAACTTCCTCATGGGTCCATGCCATCTGTAACACCAACTCAACACTTGAACCTACTAATTATGTCTCCTTGCTCTTTAGGTCTTCAAAAATAGAAAACATAGTCTCAAACTTCTGAAGCAAAAACTCAAGTATTTCATAGATACATATTATTAAATTATATTTTTTAAACCTTAATTTCCTTTTCAACACTTATATATTCCTTATACATTCCAACATAGGCTGTAAGCACTCAAATCAACTCTCTCAAAATGACCACTCAGACTGGTCACATATAGTCAAAATACAACTATATTATTTTGACTCTCCATAACTGATCGAGGGAAAAATATTATAACCAATTCCTTATCATAATCTTTATATAATTATATAACATCTCCATTCTCATTTTCTTCTTCAATTTTTCTTATAACTCTTCCAATGCACTTCTACAAAGTGGTCACTCAATTTGTCAATGCATTCAACAAACATAGTCAACTTCCAAGCCTTTGTTCACACTGAAGATGGATTTATCAAACATCCAAAACACATAAATATATTCTTAATGGATTCTAAAACACTCTCAAATAGTTATATGATCTTATAACATCAAATTACTATCAAGAATCAATTATCCTTGTTAGGTCACTTGCATAACATGATCAAACACACAGTTAACTTTGGAGCTTGATATCTTTGACTTTATAAACATTAATATCTTATAATCATATTTTATATATGTACCTTGAATTAATTTACAAAATTTCTTTTTACATCACCTTCAAATTCAACCCTATATCAAAAGTTATAAGCAAAATATTGATCACTAGTTTTTCCTTTGTTAAATTCAAATGCCAATAGTCACTGTGTAAACGTTAAACATTGGACACTTTGACCTCATCTCATGTTCCTATAAAATTTGAACAAACACACACCCCCAATTTCCTCATGATTATCCTAGACTTTACCTTACAATGCTCACCATTGATCTTTGATTTGAGCTCTCATGATTGTGCCACTTAGAAGCTTTGCATGCCTTTTGCACATTTGAATATTTGACTCGACCTGCACCATCAATATCCATTTATATGAACACCCATATGTCATTTCATTACTCTCAAATCTTTTAATTTTGTGTCACTTGTCACCAATGTGTGCCTTTTGAGCACATTGACTATTTGACTCTAAAAAACTTCCACTACTTGGCAGCCTTGTGTGCAATCTTGACTATTTGACTCAATACACTCTATTAGATCATTATCCAATTAGATTATATTTTCACCATTAGATCTATGATATAATAAAATGCTCACCATAGATATTTGATAATGTAAATTTGGCTAAGTATGAGAATCCAACTTTTCACCTTAATAACTTTTGCTACGCTCAACCTCATGACCTAAAATTTGAACCATATGATATCCTCACATAGGGGAATATATCCATATATCAAGATAATTTTTAAACCTTCACATGTGTGAAATATTATGTCATCAATCTTCTTAATTATCTTTATCCATCAATATGACTACTTGAGCTTAGACATTCATATGACTATTCTGATGAATTCCATTCACTTCCATAAGAATTTTAAGCACTCATAACACCCCATAGGGTATATTCAACATATCCATACCATTAATATCATCCATTAATTAACTTAAAAATTTAAAAACTAAATAACCATGTAGGAACACTAAGCACATTTAAGTACACTTTGTCATTATCAATCTAACACACATGACACCTCATCAACAACCTTGGTCACCTTGGAAACATCATAGACAAACCTCCAATAATCTCCCATTTGTCATTGATGTCAACACCAATATAAATCTTGTGTATAAACTCTATCTCTCTCTCTTCAAACACTTTCTCCCCCTTTGAGATAATGAGAAAGTGGGCTCAAGTCCTGATCTTGTAGACTTGAAAAGACTTCAAGGACCAATAATAAGAAAGGACCACCTCTTAGAGATGATACAAACTCCCCCTAACATTGTGCATATCATTTCCTACCTTGATCTTCTTCAAACATGTTCCATGATTACATTCTTCTTTGATCATACATAGCTTCTGAGCTTAAGCACCCTTTTGAACATCTTTAAACTATTTCCAAAAATAATGAATCAACATAATTTCCTTCATACTTTCTCTCTCAAATACTACTACATAGTCCTCTAATCCTAAGACTTGACCATTTAACAATATCCCCCTTTGTTTATGGATGTGGATTTAATACATCATCAAAGCACCTGACTTGGTTTGATCAAGTCATCATATCAACATGTTTGAGTTCACATATGTATCAGATTTCTTCATATCTCCACCATGACTAGAACATCTCACACATGTTTTGCCTCATATTATACATAGCTCTTCAATCCTTTTAAACTATCTGAGTTATCTCCCCCTAACTCCATGGCATACTTAAAACTCTAAGACCTTCTATATGATATCAAAAATGTGATAACACATGCTCCACATACTCCATATCAACCTTGTCTTTAGTCTTTCAACATTTGATCAATCAATTTAAGCAATAGAAATTGACAAGAACTTATCTTCAAGACAAAAAACCTTAAACATACATTGAGCACTCTAAAATAAGATTAGCACACCTTTCTTATGCAAAAATAACATCTTGACAGCTCATCATCCTTGATCAAACACCTAGAAACTTATACTCTCTACTTGCATACCTTATATACTCAACTTCATTCTTCACCATATTGACCAACTAGACCATCCATCAATGATTAACCAAAACTTTGACTTTAGGATCACTATCCTTGAATATATATTCTGAATAATTCCATCACAACACTTTGGAGCATTTAGATAAAACTCATTGCTCCCCTTTAGATAAGCACATTTTTAAAAGATATTTCTTGTCTTGAAACATCAACTAAAATTCAACTATCATCCACCATGATTCCTCTTTATATAAAGTGTCTCCTTGAATCTTAAGAGAGACACCCCTTTGACATAGTGAGACTAAAAGTTCCAAAACACATGAGACTCCCATATCTCTATACTCTAATTTGAATTGCAGTCCTACCTCATCACCGAATTAACTTTGAATGGATCTCTGACTTCATTCTTTGCTTCAAACTTCTCAACTAATGTAGAAAATAAAAACTCTTACCTTTCATTCATGTCTATCATGGCAAACAAACCATCTTTTGTCTCAATCTAATCTCTCCTAACAAACTTAGGTTTACACAACCATTTTTAACCTCTTCCTTGCACACTAAGAGCTTCATATACCTTATTTTGATTTGAGAACTCATTTAACTTGTTCTTCCAATACCTAGTATTGTGACCAACTCTATAACATCTAAAATAAATAATATCATTCATACCTTTTACTTGATGAATATTATTAATCTCAAAAAACATACCATCTTGTCTCTCAAGTTCATTATGCTCAAGCTTGACTATCTTAGGTCTCCATACCTGGGTTAGTATTTTCTCATGCATTCTAGGGTAGAATCTAGCAATATGTCCTATGTCATTGTAATTATAATAGAATACATTATCCATACCTCTAGCTGACCAAATGTTCTTCCTTCTACATTTTCTTACCTTATGACCAAAAAGGTTACATGCAAAACAATGACCATGAAATGAACTTTCATACCTTATAGTGTTTGGTTACCTAATCAATATTTTCACATTTTTATCTTAAAATGACCTCTCTTGTTCTTTCTTAGTCTTGTTTACATTGACGAAAAAATTTCTCATGTTCATCTTTTAATGAATTTAGTTTGGTCTTCAATTAAACATTCTCATCCTCTTTAGCTCTCATACTTGAACTTACATCCTCTAACTAAATTCTAAGATCTTAGATTGTCTACTTATCCCTCTTAGCTTCTTTAGTCATGTCATCCTTCAATCTACATGTTTTTTCTTCACTAATCTTTATATAATCAAGATTGGATTTTAAATCATCATGCTCACCTTGATTTGAACTCAACTTGGCATTTGTCTCTTCTAACTAAGTCTTGAGATGTCTATATTATTCCTCTTTTGAACTCATATTTGTCTTTTTAACCCTTAATTGATCCTCAAGAATGTTAATCTTCTCTTTATCATATTTTGATCTTGAGCTTACTTTCAAGGATTCTAGCTCCTTATTGATCTTGATCTATTCTTGATTCTTCTTTTCCTCTCTCTCAGACTTGCCTAAAAAACTTCCCTTAAGAGAACTAACTTATGATTTAGGACCTTTGATCATAGTCCTCATTTTATAATTCATCTTTTTTTGCTCCTTCAGTTCACCAAGTGCACCCATGAGCTCAGCTTCTAGATAAACTTCTTTTTCCTCACTATTATATAAAACTTCCTCTTTTCCACTATCATGGCAAGATACTTTATCAAACATGATGATCTTTTCACCCATTTTGTACCTTGTATCACCTTCAAGTGGTTAAACTTGCATAGAAGGCCATGTTCTAATACCAATTGTTAGAGGTATAATCACTAAGAGGGTGATGAATTAGTGATGCAAGATAATCCAATTCAATTTCTAAATCTTAAACATTCAAGATACATCAACTTGATTATGCAACATAAACATGAAAGCACATACATCCAAAGCATACATAAGAGCATACATCACATGAACACATCATATATACGGGAAAATTTTTTGGGGGATAAAATGCATTAAACCCTACAAGATATACTAAAATCCTATAAAATAATATACAATATTTATACTAGCACCAATTTATCAAGGAACACCCATCCCTTATTTTAGTGAGACACCAATGCCATAAGGAGCTACTACCCCATCTAGCTGACCACCCATAATAACTAGACCTTTAGCAAGTGTTACCTTATAAAGAGGAACTAACCCCCTATTAAACTAATCACCCAATTAGATACCTAAATATATCACCTTAAACATTTTTTGATACTCTTCAATTGATGATGATCACCTTTATCGGCACTCTTCACCTCTAATCTCTCTCAAGCTGCCTCTAGGGCTAACTTGCTCAAACTACCTCTTTTAAGCTCATTAGGTCCAATTACCTATGTTTCCTCCTACATCAACTTGATTATATAAACATGTTTGATATTTTTCACACTATGATTTTCCTAACTAACATGTACTTTCTCTTTCAAATGTTCTCTTCTTTTCTTGAATCCACACTTACACAACTAGCATAATTAGTCCAATTATGTCTTGTATTTATACCACTCTCTTCCATTAACCAATCTTGGTCAAAAAATATGCTTTAAATATGTGAACCACATTTTAAATATGTCTTCATACATGTTACATAATAACCACACATTCCTTAGGTTGGTCACTACCTCATTATCCCCAAACCACCATTAGGTTTTGGTGTGACCTAAAACAATTTTGCCTTCATACTCATGCGTTACAACTTCAACTCCTTGGACCAATTTTAGATTATAAAAAATATTCAAACACATTAAACCTATCTCTAATAGACACTTGATAACTCCCTCATGGGTCCATACCACTTGGAACACCAACTAAACACTCAAACCTACCAAGTAGGTCTCCTTGCTCTTTAGGTCCTCAAAAATAGAAAACATGGTCTCAAACTTCTAAAGAAAATACTCAAGTATTTCAAAAATCCATATGGTTATATCACATGGATAAAACCTTAAATACCTCTTCAACACTTGTATGTGCCTTCTACATTCTAACATAGGCTCTAAGCACTCAAATCAACTCTCTTAGAATGACCACTCAGACTAGTTATATACAGTCAAAATATAGTTATACTATTTTGACTCTCCATAACTAATCATTGGAAAAATATTTAAACCAATTCCTTATCATAATCCTTAGATACTTATATAACATCTCCATGCTCATTTTCTTCTTAATTTTGCTCAAAACTCTTCCAACACACTTCTGAAAAGTGGTCACTCAATCTACTAGTGTATTCAACAAACATAGTCAACTTATAAGCCTTTGTTCACACTAAATATGGACTTATAAAACCTCAAAAATTAATATATATATAGTATTCATGTATTTTAAAACACTCTCCAATAGTTATATCATCTTAAAACATTAAAATACTATCAATAATAACTTAATTATCCTTCTTGGATCACTTTCAAAACATGATCAAACACATAGTCAACTTTGGAGCTTAATATATTTGACTATGAAAACATTCAGATCCTATAATAAAAATTTTTGGATCCATATTGAATTCCTTTAGAAAAATTATTTTTACATAGCCTTCAAATTTTCTCTAGATCAAAAGTTATAAGCAAAATAATGAGCACTAATTTTTCATTTGTTAAATTTAAATGCCAATTGTCACTATGTAAATGTTAAAAATCAAACACTTTGAACTCATCTCATGCTCCCTAGAATATTTGAACAAATAAACACCATATATCTCCTCAGGATTATCCTAGAATTTATCTTTTAATATTCACCATTGATCTTTGATTTGAGCTCCCATGATTATCACTTGGTAGCTCTGAATGCCTTATGCACATTAACTATTTGACTCGACCCACACTGTCGATCTCTATCTATACAAACACCTGAATTACATTGATATATTATCAAATCTTTCAAGATTTCAACACTTGTCACCAGCACATGCCTTCTGAACATATTGACTATTTGACTCCAATGAAATTTTACCAATTGGTAGCCTTGTGTGTAATCTTGACTATTTGACTCAATATGCTCCATTGGATCATTATCCAATAAAATTAAATTATAATCATTAGATATGTGACACAATTAAATTCTCATCTTAGATCTTCAATAATGCAAATTTGGCTAAGTATGGTAACTTCATGAACTCTACTTAAAAAGCCAACTTTACACCTTAATAATTTTTTCTACGCTCAACCTCATGACTTAAAATTTGAACCATATGATCTCCTCACATAGGGTAATATATCCATATATAAATATACTTATAAAACCTTCACATTTATGAAATATGATGTCATAAATCTACTCACTTAGATTTATTTTTCAAGATGACTAATTGAGCTTAGACATTCATATGACTATTTTAATGAATTATATTCACTTCCATAAAAATTCTAAGCACTCATAACACCCCATAGGGTCTCTAAAACTTATAAATTCCATAAATATCATCCATAAATTTCCTTAAAAATTAAAACTCTAAAGAACCATGTAATAACACTAAAGCACATTGAAGCACACTTTTTCATTATCAATGTAACACACACGACACTTCATCAACAAACTTGGTCACCTTGGAGACATAATAGAAAAACCTCCAATATAAAATTGGTAGGATTGGTCCATATGACACATTATATCCATACATCATATTATTTGGGTCATTTGATTAGTGCAAGTACTTGTTGTTTATACATAGTCCCCACTATGTCTCATAATGGTCATTATTCATGTAGGCACACTTTTTAGAGTTTTAGGGTGTGGTTAAAGGTTAAAATATTGGGTAAGTGTTTTAAAATAATTTTAATGTGTTTTAAATCTTATTAATTTGAATATTTTTCACACTCCAAATTTCATGTAAACCCCACAGGCAGGCTCAAAACCCTATAGGCAGTCTCAAGGCATAAAGGGAAAAGTTGGTTTTTTATCACTTGAAAAGGTGTTACGAGATTTTTTAGGTTTCATGAGGATGTTTTCAAGAAATTAATATCAGTGAAAAGGTCAAATTGGTCCTTTGGATATATTCAATATTTTTAGGCCTAAGACACCTAGTTTTAGCCCCTTTTCAAATGCTTGTTTATTTCATACCATGAATATTTGGGCCGAGTGATTATAGTATGTTTTTATTACCCATATTTAATTAAAATTAATTATATATTAATTTTGGTTAAGGTCTTTATTTTTATGAACAATTGTTAAGAGTGTAAGCATGTCCATAACGCTTGCAAACCCTATAGGTAGTTGTCTTTACATATGTATTTTTTCATATCATCTGCATGGCAGCCAAATATTTTCAATGGTGTTGAAGGGGTATATTTAATAGAGATAAATTTAAATAATTTTTGGAATAAAGGTCCAAATTGTATGAATAATCATCTTGAAGGTGAGCTTGTTTGAGTTTTTTAACCAATTTTGATTTTTTGAACTCCTAGGTCCATAAAATGGCCTATAATGATTGTTAAATCACCTAGAATGCATATATAAACCACTTTATATCTTGACCAACCTATTTTGTAGAATAAATTGGCACATTTGGGTGTGTAAGAGGCCCAAAATGGCTCAAAAATACTTATTTTTGTAAGACTTTAAAGAGAAAAATGGTCTAAAGCCATGGAAGAGGTCTAATGTGACATAAAGCATCATTATATGGCACTTGGATATATTCACATGGGTTTCATGGGTGTCTGGCTAAGTTAAAGGGTCAAAACCCTACTTTTTTGACATATTTGTGTATTGTTGTAGGTTTAATGGTGATTTCCACCATTATTGTAGGTCTTGAAAGATTTCCAAATTTTCATTTTATTCATCATAAACATTCCATGGATGTTTGGAAGTCTTATACAGGTCTGAAAATGGTCTTCAGGGAGTCAAATGGCATTAGGAGAAGTTTTCAAGGTAACTGGTTGAGGGTGGCTCAAGCTTGTGACATCCATTAATGGGGTCTATGAGAATTACAGGTATCATGGAGTTTATTTCAGGTTGGAGGAGAAAATTGAAGTTGAAGATAAAAAATAGCCTCAAAAAAAAACATGAAATATAACCTCCATGGTCAGTTAAGCATATTATGCCAATTCAACTGGTTATTTGCCACAAGATTCTAGAAGTCCAAGGAGGAGAGTTTAGAGGTTGAGAAAGGCAAGTGGATAATTCAATGAAGTTTCAAAGTCTTTGGAGACTTTACCTTTTTAGTGGATCATGACATCATCATCCTCAACAAGTTCTTATCTTCTAGTTGTTTCTAAGTCAATGAGAGGGATTAAAGGTTATTTAGAGCTAATAAAGGTTAATTTAGTGAGGAAGGATTATTTATAATAACACAAATGTGGTTGAGACTCCATAAAAGTGGTTTTTTCTCATTTATTAAATTTTGTTTGCTTGCCTCTTCTCTCTCTCTTCCCCTTTTCTCTTATATCTCCCATTTCTCCTCTATTTTTGTAAGATATTCTCATTTAAAAAGGATAAACTCTATCAAAAAATTTAATAAAGACATTTTTAATAAATAAATATCATTTTTCACCTATCTCTTTCCTCTAAATTACGTGTAGTAAGCTTGTGCATGATGGCCTTGTGAAGAAGTGTTCTTCCATGTCTACTATCCTTCTTTCTTTCCTATTTTTAGGTGTTTTCAAGTTATTTGTAGGTCTATAATTGAGATATTTCCACCATCAATGGATTCTTGGTGTTAATTTTAGAATTATTCTTTGCTTCATGTATTATTTGGTGAGCCTAGTTTATGAAACACTTATGCAAATTATCTAGTTTGTGAGGTTGTGTTATATTAATCAATCAATTTGGTGTATCACCATTTTATTTAAAGCTTATGTGAATGTCAATAAATTTGGTATATCACCATTTTAGTGTTTTTAGTTATCCTATACCCTCTATGCATCCTTTTTTCAAGTAAAAGTATTAGTTTAGATAAAATACCAAGATGAATCCATCCTTCTCTGGAGGTTTAACCTCACTATAGGATACCCACATCCTAATGTTGGTCCAATATTATAGTTGGGAGTGAGATATCCGAAAAAAATCTCCCACAAGGGGTAAATTATATTCTACAATAGTTTTTGGCCTACTCTATGGGACTACATTGTTCACTAAGTGAATATTTTTGGTGTTCTCTTCATCCAATCGACCTTTAAAGGCATGTGTGAAAATACCAATGGTGACTCCAAGTATTTATCAGCTAGTATAAGCAACCCAAATACCTAATAATCATTATTTAGTATGTGTAATCAACCATATTTTGAGTAATAAGCTTATCCTCTACCTTATCATCACACTTATCAAACTAATAATGTTTGTGTTCTCCAAAGTGGTCCTCAAATAACATATTAGCCCTACCATGGCTCTTACCTCCCTTCCATAGCTACACATGAGCAAAATCATTCCCCTAGTCAACCTTGTCAAATCTCATCTTTGTTAAGAGTGAAGAAAATCATTCTAGACCATGGGATATCGATTATGAAGGTGAATGTAGAGGTAGCCCTTGGAAAAGAATTCCCATCCATGTCATGAATAGGACAAGTAACTTCTTGCAAGATTTTTGGAGTGTGTGGGTAGCCATTAAAGAGGGTTATTATCCACACTTTGAGAATAACCAAGTAGAGGAATGGGTACTCTTGATATAGGATATTTTTATTCATTAGGAAAATGAGTATGTCAAGTCCAAACTAATCAGTTTCCCCTTCCTACCCTTATGCCCATTCCCACTCAAGATTTTGAAACCATCTCAACTTGGACACCCTCCTACACCTTAGACACTAACTATGTCATGACCTCTCTTATGAAATCACCCTCTCCTAATACCATTCAATAAGAAGAGAAATTGGATCCATCTTACACATTTCCATCATGGAAATCAGTTCAAAAAGGCATAGAGAAAAAGAAAGAGGTGTTAGTTGTGGTGATCCAAGAACCAATTCAAGATAAAGAGGAGTTAGTGGTTATAGAGAATAAAAAATAGGTGTTATCTCATCTCAATGAGCTTTCCCTATAATAGTTCCAATACTCTTTCTCCCTCCCTCAAGAGACACCAAAGAGACCACTCAAGGTACCTAGTTAGAAGGACACTCTCTTAAGCTGCAAGCAAGGTGAACTTCTTCACCCTCCCACCATCTCCCTCCTGGAGAAAGAACCTATTTTACAAAGGATATAAGAAGACTTTATAGTCTCAAGTTATTTTTGAGAAGATGAGATATGTGGGTATGAATTAAGAAAATTGATAGGTATCCCACTTCATTTAGAGGATTAAAAATCAATTTTGTACTAGCCTTCTTGGCATGGATTTGACATTAATGAATTAAATATTGAAGAGGAAAATCCTCAAGACAAACATGGAGGAGACCTTGAATTGACTACTAAATGTATATTCTACATAGATGGAAAATAGGATCAGAACCAAGTACCAAAGGTTGGTCCACTTTAATATGATGTGTCAAACAAAGATAGCCCTGATAGGTTGGAACTAAAGGAAGGAAAATTATACCTTGAGCAAGACAAGTGTGATGTTTTGGACCTTGGTTGGTCAAATAAACCCTCATTTGCATTTGGAAAACAAGATGAAATATTGAATGAGGTTAATGAAGGAGACATCTTGAATGCTCAAGTGATATAGTTTGAGAAGCATAATAATGAATAGCCTCAAAATCAGATTTAGACCTTAATTACAATTATGAGCCTCCCTTCTATACATAGGAAGAATACCAATCTAGCTAGCATAGATTAGGTCTTGGTGAAGTTAAAACTATCCCTCCTATAAGTGACCAAGTAAAATCTACCTTTTGGGATGAATTGGAGCTCTTTTTCCTAAGCCTAGATAGTCAAACTTCACATACAAAAGAGTCATCAAGTGAAAATTTCACAAGTGTTCCTACAACCCATCAGGAAGTGAGCTTTGAGAGCTTTCTCAAAGATAAAGCCTATCATCAAGCAAGTATAGAACCAATGAGGGATTTTGTCTACATTGAAGACATGTTTGTCCCATTTCATCTATTAGAGAGCATTCTAAAAGGATTGGCAATCAAATAGCCTAGTTCACCAAGATTGGTGCCTCAAAATCAAGGTATTTTTCATCCTTTTCCATTACAAGTGAATGATGCTAAAATTTTCCTATTTCATCCAAGATAGAGGTACTTGTAAGTTGCATCTTTGTACATAATAGAGTAGATTTTGTTATTTTACTATAAGTGCCTTATGCACATTCTTTTCAATTGTGTGTTTCCCTTTCCTAAGTGACTTGGGCATAGTGTTGGTTTTATTTCTTTTTATCCTTATTATTTTAAGAGGATTTTTTCAAAAAGGGATAGTCTTGTATCATTTTCATATTAGTTAGGAAAAAATACTTATGACCCCATTGGATCAGATAAGGAAAATAATGTATTACATAGCAGGCATGTAATCCCAAGAGGTATCCAAAAATGTTGGCCAAAATTGGCCTACATATAAAAAAATTTCTTGAATGGATTGGTCCATTCTCTTAAACCCTTTAGTAACTTTCTTTTCCCATGACTAGTCCCTTTATGGTCCTGAATTGATGATGCAATGTATTATTCTAAGGGGTTTTGGTGTGGTGTGAGAAGATGAGTAGAGCTTTGGTTGAGTGAGTGATCCAATAGTTGAGGGAGAATATAGACCTCATTACCTTACCACATGTCACTTGTAATATTTTGAAACACTTTTACCAAACTTTAAAGTGAATTTGGTGATTTTGAGGAAAAGGCCTAGAAATAGGTCTAGAACCACAAGTGAAGGATCTAGTAGGTTTTGAAGGTGTTCGATCATTCAGGGGCATGAATTAGGTTTTCAAAAAGTCTCAAAGATTCTAATGAGCTAAAATGAGTCCTAGATAAGTTATTATGCCTAAAAGACCCATAAAAGTGCATTAGATAACTTAAGCATCCTCAAAATAGAATTTTCAAGTGAAAAAGTAACTTTTGAGGAAGTCAAATTGGTTTTTACTTCCTCCCACCTCCTTATTGTGTGTTTTACCCTTTTAGACATGTTCAAGGTCATTTTAAGTCATTCAAAGTGGAGGAGAGGAGTTTGGGAGTAAAAGGATGCATTTTGGAGTTTTTTGGAGCTTTGGTAGAACAAGTTTTTGAATATTTTTCCAAGGGCTCAACTATAATATTAAGGCATACATGGTGTCCCTGATATCCTCTTATAGTCCCTTGAAATTATGTTGTAGCATAAAAACCAACAGAGGTAAGGAAGACCTATTAACTATAAACTAGGCATCAAACAAGTTTTCTACCATTAATGGAGGTCTAGGTAATTCAAAAGGTTTATAAAAGGAATTAAAGGTAATTTAAAGCCTAAAAAATATTTCCCAAGTGTTATATTTCATAGTCAAATTTTTGGTTCTTCATGCTAAGGAAAAACTACTTTTAGCAGTTTGGGACAGCTCTAGGAGAGCCTCAAATTTTCACTCAATATGGTAAAGATAAAGAGTTAGGCCAAAATATTTTGGGAAGTGATAGGGAACCTAATTTCCTTCCACTTTGTGGAATTGGTAGTTTGATTAATCTCCCCATATATATAATCAATTTCTAACATTTTAGTGGTGTCTACATGGCCTACTCATCCAAATAGGGTCTAGGTTTTCCCTTGTTTATTTGCTTCAAAATTCAATGAGAAAGAATGGTTTTACAGGTGTCGTTTTAGGGTCAAATAAGACCTATTTAAATTGGTTTCATTATATAAATCCTTCCAAGAATTTATTTATGGAATAAAACCTATTTTCCTTTTTATCCTTGAGAAATGGCCATTTGATCAGGTTTAGAGTAGAACCTATATTTGAGTGCTAATGTACCTCCTACATCCTTATGACACATCAGCTTAAACAAGTGATATTATTCATAAAATCTCAATATCTCATTTAGACATTTATAGGCCAAACAGTCATTTCCTATATTTCCATACATAGTCAGTTGAGTGAGGTATGTGAGGTCCTAAATAATTTCATATAAATGCTATGAAGAGTTCAAAATGGGTTGAAAACCTTCTCATAACATGAACAAGAAATCAAATCCCCCAAATGGCACATATATCATATGGGAACAAGTTCTCATATGCACACAGTCATACACATTAGATGAGCATCTACAGGTGTCCTAGAAGGAGCCATCATGTTGAGATAGAGCATTTCATGCTTTTCAGACCCCTTATGGTTGAATATTTTCATTTCAACACCTTTGGAGAAGTTTTTTAACTAATTTCAATCCCATACACCATGTAAACCAATTATCTCAACTTCACTACCTATATACTATAGCTAAATCAACACCTACATGAGGTTAAAGACATTGAAATGGGAGTTTTGAATCTTGTTTCAAATTTATTCAAGTTTTAATAACTCATTTAAGCAACTTTAAAGGTATAAGACTGATTGGAATTACCACACATCATGAGTGTTATTCATATTTTTTCCCACTACCCTATAATCTATAAATACACACCTACAAGTGGCCCACCAAGATATAAGAGGATTGTATGGAGAGTAATGACATGTTTGAATACCCTTCTTGAAGTCATAAGGTGTTATAGAGATCATAATAGGCAAGTTTGAAGAATTAGTGGTTGGAAATCTTGAAAAGTTACCCTAAAAGTTAAATGACTATGTTTAGGGATAATTTCACTAAAACACAAAAATAGAGCACTAAGCACTTTTGTTGATTCCATGGAAAAATGTTGCAAAGAGTGTTGGTGAACCCAAGTGCACTCATCTTGTATCCCTTACATAGGGGTAGAACATTTCCAAAAGGAATAGGGTGTGTAACTAAGAGAAAGAAGTGTTTGAGAGCCTCCAATGTTGACTTTTGTTTACTAAAGTTTGTCAATGTTGTCTATAAGTTTTGAACCTCCAAATAAATTCACAACCAAATATAGAAATGTAAGGCATATGTCCACATTTTGAAATGGTCCTATTGAGTTGAGAAGGAAAATGTAGGATTTAAGGAGCATCAAATAAGTTTGTGGAGCAAGCTCTTGACCTATATTTCTACCTAAAGGGGTGTAACTACCACAAGAAAAGTCACCTATAGCCTAACTATAGGTGACTCATTAGCTCATATAGAGAAATTTGGTATAAATAGGCCTTTAACCATAAAAATCTGACAATTGAGTTGATTCTAAGACCTTAGAAGGTCTCTAAGATGATAGACACAAGTTTCAAAAATTAAAACACTCACCTACAACAGTCAAATAAGGCTACAACTACTAGTGAGGCAAACTACATCCATGGTGACAAAAAATGATGAAAAGATGAAACTCAAGGACAAGGTTTCAAGGTCTCAAATTTGTCATGGGGCATCATGGTAGCTTCCTCAATTTTAGTAAAACATATCCCAAGAGTTTTCATACATGTAAAGGATAAAATATCCATTTTTTAGTTTTCTAGGCTTAGAGAGCTAAGAGAGGCCTAAAGTGCTAGAAGAGAAGGGAGTGATAGTATTAATTTCCTTGAGATTTTAGACCTAATATTTGGATTATATTTTGGGGCATGGGTGAGATACATAAACATCTCTCAGTTTCCCTAGTTCACCCCTGGAACTCAGGAACCATCATCAAAGAAAAAATAGGGAAACAAGTTGGCAGTTTTATATTTGAGAGCTTGGTGATGTTTTTATATTTTTTTTCAACTCTCTTAGGTATTCCCCATTTATACCTATCTAATGGATCCAAAAATAGACTTAGGTTAGGCTTGTAACTAATTTTAACCCCCCAACTAAAATAGTGTCTCAAAAAGAGCATGAGAGAAGCCCTAATAGGTTAGACAAGGGTCCTTGAGCTTTTTTAAAGTGGTATAATAGTTTAAAATACCTATTTAAGTTCCTAAAACTTTGTGAGGTTCCATAAAAACAATTAAATTTTAAATGGGAGGTCCCTCTACCCTGCACAGTCAAATGGATACATACAATGGACTAAGTTTTGGTGTTTTGAAGCATGAAATGAGTAGGAATGGGATGTCTAACCTATTATACTAGTTTTATAATATAAAAATATAATTTTTAGTTGTGATTTGGTCCCTTTAATCTTTTCCAAACTCAAGGAAATGAATTTTGTATGCTCTCAGCATGTGTAAGAGTAGGAGAATCCCTAAACTAGGGTTTTATTGATTCCAAGAGTTTTAACTCTCCAAATTTTCCAAAATTTTGTAATATAATGTATTTAAAGGTTACCCTAAGTGATTAAATATTTTTTGGGGTTGATTGGAGTCAGTACGATATGGTTTCTAGACCTAGTGTGTGCTTAAGGGCTAATTAGGCTTAATGAGGGGAGCCTAATGAAGGAAGTATGGTCTAGGGGTGTAATATGGCCATGAAAATTTATATAAAGGTGTAATTAAATAGAGGGTATCTAAATACACCCTTATTTTCTCTTTATCACTTGTACTTTTTTGTATAAGGAAAAAAATCAAAAAAAGGGCTACAAGCCTTGAGAGACCTTTGTTAGCCTTGTGTGTGGAATGGAGGGGTTAAGTGTGTTTGGTAACATCTAAGGGGTTGGAAAATATGTGAATTGAGGTTCAAATAGCATATACCATTGTATAATATTCCAAGTTCAAGAAACCATGCTCAAGATTGAAGAGACTATGTTTAGGGACAAGTTCCCTAAAACACCAAAATAGTGGTCCTAGGCCCTTTTGTTGATGATAAATAACAATGTTTCATAGTTTTTTTATCAATAAAAATTCATTTATATTATATGCCTATCATAGGGGAATAACCTTGCAAAAATTAATGGGTGGGTGACTAGAGGAACATGGTGTTTGAAGGCCTCCATTTTTTACTTTTGTTCACTATAACCTTTTAGTGATGTCTACAAGATTTTGAGTTTCCAAATATCTTGTCACCCTATGATTTAAACTTAATAACCTATCACCATTACAAGTGGTCTTTATGAGTTGAGGGACACTCCAAGGATCTAAAAATCCATCTTGGAGTTAAGAATTGGTGTTTTGGCCCAAGAGTTGGCACCATTCCAATAAGGTCACCTATAGAAAAAGGGGAAACACGGTCATGTTTCACATTAAAAAAAAAACCTTGAATGATTAATGAAGAGATCTCTCCATATGGTCTCCATATCATGTTTTCATCAATCATTTAAGAAAGGAATGAGATCAAATCAGGTGTAAGGCCTAGGTTAAAGTCACATACAAGCTAATCCATACAATGGTACTAAAAGAGTATACCTACAGCTAATGTACATAGTCCTTATAATGCCTTGGAATGACATCAAGGCTTGATGAGGTTGAAAAACCATTTAAAGGTTATTATATCCTAGCATGTTACCATTCATGTCATGATGCCATTAATGAAGGTCATGATTGTATTTTGATATTTGATACAGTACATTATATGTTTGTAGGCCTATAGGAACAATCTATAAATATGTCCTATTTCAAGGAAGGCCTAACCTAATAGGCCCACTTGATTATCAAACGTCTTGGTAGGCTTGAGGTTTGTTTGGATTGATTAAGTACCTAAGGTTCAAATAAAATGCAACCTATAGCCCTCAAAAATACCACCTAAAGCCACTTGTTTGGCTTACATAAGACCAGTATTAAGTGGTGGAGGTCACTACCTTGGTGTAAATTATGAAATGGATGATCTCACAAAAACCTCTAAAAAACATTAATGAAATGAAATAAGATATAGGACACTCTCACCAAGGAGATGAGTTCCTCACTCAACCAATATGGTAAAACGACACCTATAGTAGTAGAGTTCTTAGGGTTTGCAACTTGATACACAAAGATTGACCAAATGGTGACATTCCATGTTTTGTTTATGAATGAACCTTGTGAAAAAGGTGGAGTTACATTAAAGTTATGGATATAAATAAAACCAATAAAATAAATTGGTTTTTACCATGAAGGATTGTGTTCAAGCTTGGGAGGATAATTAATGGAGGCAAACTATAGCCAAGGTTGAAGAATATGCTCTTGAGATGACTTTCAAACATGAAGATCTTCATGAGAGGTATGGAGTCTAGATAATTCTAAGGTGAGAGATGGTTTTCAATAGTTTTAAAACATGATAATAAATTATTTAATGCTTTTAAAACTAATATGCATTCTTTTCACTTCAAATATGTACCTAAAGTCATTTTAAGGCTAAAAGGCCTTCAACTTGAGAAGAAAAGGATAAGAGTTTGGCCTATAAAGTAGGTTTACATGATCAAGAGTATATAAATGAATTTATTAAATAATAAATCAGGTATTAACCTCATAAATTTTATTGATATGATCCTTAGAGACATGGTCCTATAGTCATACATAAGCTTGCACCTCAAACAACCAAACACAGTCAAAGCATTTCTAGAGAGGAAAACATGCCATCAAGAACATGTAAGATTAGTTATAAAGTGTAAAATAAGGTATAATTTTCACAAATAAGTATCATATTCCCATAAAATCCCCCATTTACTTGAAATTTCCACATGTAGCAGTGTATACATAGCCATATAAGGTCATTTATGGGGGTACAAGGTTAAGAGGAGGTGACATGGAAGGTTGAAAGAAAGCTAATAATGAGTGGAATCATGAAATGGGAATATCCATGAGAATTTATAAGAATATTCACCTTATTATAGCTCAAGACAAGGCAAAATGAATAAAAACTCATTTGTGAAATTTGACCATGCAGGCACACGTCACTAGTTTTTGCCAAAATGGGCCTACAAGCCAAAATATGCATGATCTAATCATGAAATTTTGTGGAAAGGATATTTATGACCTAATAAAACCATTAAAAATAATTTTAAATTTTTTTTTGTATGTAAAATATTCACTATTTTAGTATGGTCAACCCTATGTCAAATCACAGTCAACATTAGAGCATGCAATAAAGGAATTGCCATTTTGGAGCATCTACATGTTGCTTCAAAGCATTAAATTTGGTAGAAATGGTATCTATGACATACCAAAGCATAAAATTTCATAATAAATTTACTAAAAGTATGAAAATTATCCAATATTCTTACACGGTCCACAGGCAGTCAAAAAGGTAACCATTGGAGACCAAATGAAGTTTTATCAGTTCTGGGTGCCAAGAAGGATTTTAGGCCTTGGATAGGTATTATGATGGTATAATATGATGTTTTAAACCTATATTTTCCTATTTAAGTGATAAAATTCAGGTTTTTCATGTAAAAGTTTGAAGAAAGACAAGTTTTGGCATGAAGGAAGCATGTATGCAACTCAAGGTAAATTTTGGTAAAAAAGGTCTATAGGACAAAGTACACATCCATATGACTTTAAACTTGGTATTATTTATCATTATGACATATTATATCCATAAATATTATCTATAGTTTAATGTTATTAGTGAAATTTCTCAGTGTTTATACATAATTTCCCTATGTCTCATAATGGTCACTATTCATGTAGGCACACTTTTTGGAGTTTTAGGGTGTGGTTTAAGGTTCCAATCTTGGATAAGTGTTTTTTAAAAAAATTAAGATTTTTTTAATCCTATTATTCACATTTAAATATTTTTCATACTCCAATATTCATGCAAATCCCATAGGTAGGCTCAAAACCCTACAGGTAGTCTCAAAGGCATAAAGGGCAAAGTTGGTTTTTTATCACTTGAAAAGGTGTTATGAGATTTTTCATGTGTCATTAGTATGTTTTAAATAAAATAATATCATTATAAATTTCAAGTTGGTCCTTTAGATAAATTTGAGCTTTTTAGGCATAAGACACCCAATTTTAGCCCCTTTTTAGATGCTCATTTCTTTCATACCATGAAGATTTGGGCCAAGAGATTCTAGTCTTTTTTTAGTACCCTTGTGTAAATAAAATTAAATATGTATTTATATTTTTTAAGATCTTTAATTTTATTAACAATTTTTAAGAGTGTAAGCATGTCCAGAATGCTTGCAAACCCTACAGGCAATTGTCTTTACGTATGTATCTTTTCATACCTTTTGCATGGGATCCCAATATTATTAGGGGTGTTTAATGGGTATATTTAATATATATAAATTTAAATAAGTGGTGTAATGTAGGTCCAAATTATATGAATAATCATATTGAAGGTGAGTTTGTTTGAGATTACAAAGAAGCTTTTTGACCAGTTTTGAGTTTTTGGACTTGTAGGTACATAAAATGGCCTATAATGACTTTTAAATCACCTTTAATGTGTATATTACTCCCTCCATATCCTAACCAACCTATTTTATAGAAGAATATGGCACGTTTGGGTGCCTAGGAGGCCCAAAATGGCTTTAAATACTTACTTTTGTAGGCCGTCAAAGAGATAAATGGTATAAAGCCATGGAATAAGTTGAATAGAACTTAAAACATAATTATATGTCACTTAGATCTATTCACAATGGTTTCATGGTTGTCTAACTGAGCTAAAGGGTCAAAACCCCAATTTTTTGACATATTTGTGTATTGTTGCAAATTTAATGGTGATTTCAACCATTGTTTTAGGTCTTAAAGGTTTTCCAAATATTAATTTTATTCATCATACACATGACATGGATGTCTATAAGTCTTTTATAAGTCTACAAGTGGTCTTCAGGGTGCCAAATGGCCTTGGGAGCAGTTTTTAGGGTAGTTGGTTAAGGGTGGCTCAAGATTGTGACCTCCATCAATGGGGTCTATGAGAGTTTCAAGTATCATGGATTTTATTTCAGGTTGGATTAGCAAATTGAAGTTAAAAATATAAAATAGCCTCAAAAATCAAACATGAAATATAACCTCTATAACTAGTTAAGCATCTTATGTCAAGTCAATTGACTATTTATAACAAGCTTCTAAAAGTGCAAGTGGAGGGGGGAGTAGAATTATAATGAGGGGATTTTGGAGGTTGATAAAGGTAAGTGGAGCATTCAATGAAGTTTCAAAGTATTTGGAGATTTTTCCTCTTTAGTGGATCATGACATCGTCATCCTCAACAAGTTCTTATCTTTTAGTGTGTTGTTAAGCTAATGAGAGGGATTCAAGTTTATTTCGAGATAATTAAGGTTAATTTGTTGAGGAAGGATTAGTTTTAATTAACCCAAATGTGTTTTATACTCCATGTAAGTGGTTGTGTCTCATTTATTGAATTTTGTTTGCTTGCCTCTTCTCTCTTTCTCTCTCTCTCTTCACCTTTTCTCCTATCTCTCCCATTTCTCCCCCATTTTTGTAAGATATTCTCATTTTATAAGGATAAACTCTATCAAAATTTGTAAGAAAGACCCTTTGAATAAATAATGAACATTTTTCACCTATCTCTTTCCTCTAAATTGTGTTTAGTAAGCTTGTGCATGATGGCCTTGTGAAGAACTGCTCTTCCATGTCCATTGTCTTTCTTTCTTTCCTATTTTTATGTGTTTTCAAGTTAGTTACAAGTATAAACTTGATATATTTACACCATTAATGGATTCTTTTTGTGAATTTTAGAATTCCCCTTTTCTTCATGTATTGTTTGGTGAGCCTAGTTTATGAAATACTTATGCAAATTAGCTAGTTTGTAAGGTTGTGTGATAAAAAATTATCTTATGCTGAGTTAGTATTTAATTCAAGATTATGTGAGTGTAAATAAATTTTATATATCACATTTTTAGTGTTTTTATTCATCCTATACCCTCTCTCTATCCATTTTCCAAGTATAAGTATTAGTTTAGGTGATCTACCAAGAGGAAGTCAGCCTTTTTCAAATGTTCAACCTCACTATAGGATACCCACAACCTAAGGTTGCTCCAATATTGTATATAAGAGGGAGAGAGCCTAAAAAAATATCCCAAAAGGGTGAAATTCTACACTATAATTGATACATTTTAGAAAAGCACCTATAGATCCAATGGTAAACTTGATCTGGTTCACATCGATCTATGTAGACCAATGAAACCAAGCCATGTTGGGTTTAAGTACATCATGATCTTTGTTGATGATTTTTTTTTTTAAATGTGGTTCTACTATGTGAACACAAAGACTCAAGCCTTTGAAACTTTTAATAAATAAAAGTGTCTATTGAAATAGAATCTGGTCCAAAAAAAGACCCTCCACTCAGATTGTTGGGGAGAATTCACTAGTAATGAATTCAAAGTGTTTTTGCAAGAAAATGACATTCATCATCAAATGGTACCTCCACATACAACACAATAAAATGTAGTTTATAAATTAAATAATTTTACTATCATGGAAATGGTATAATGTATGCTACATGATTCAAGTTTGACAAATGCATTTTGGGTAGAAGTAGTCAAAATTGTAGTCTATCTGCTCAATAGAGTTTTCACTGCAACTCTTAATAGGGTAACACCATAGGAATCATGGTTAGGGGTAAATCCATATATATCACATCTTAAAGTTTTTTGATACCAAGTAAGTATGCATATTTCCAAATCAAAATTAACGAAACTTGATATGAAAGCCAAAAATTATATGTTCTTAAGGTATAGTGAATAAACACTTGTCTATAGACTCATAGATCCAAAAACCAAAAAAATATACACTAGTAGGGATGTTGAGTTCTTTGATAAGTAAAAAGTAGAAGTTCCTTCTAAAATCTCACCTAATAAACCAATTAGTCCCATAGAAAATATAGAAGATGGCAATCCACCAGTAGATGATAATTATGATGGGATTAATGGTGAAGCTCCACCACCCATAGGAAATATTCAACATATGCCTAAATGGTCTAAAAGTACACTAAGAGATGTTAAACTAGACCATGTTCCAAATACATCTACCACTAGACCAAGTATTCATGATATGGCTTGAGGAGAGGTCAATTTTGTCTTAATGAGTACATTTGTTAAATCTATCAAGTCCTCTATAGTTTAGGAAGCCCTATAGTTGAAACCTTGGAAAGATGCCAAGGATGTAGAATATAATTCACTGATGAAGAATAATACATGGTAGCTTATAGACCTTCCACTAGGGAAGAATCTAATCAGATGTAAATGGATCTTTAAGACAAAGTGCTAAGTATATGTAAGTATCAACAAGAACAAGGTGTTTTCTTGTAAAGGGGAATGCTCAGAGAGAAGTCATAAATTATGAGGAAACATTTACTCCCATATCTAAGATCAAAATAATCAGGATGATTTTTGCTCTAGATACAAAATTTGGTTGTAAATTCCATCAAATGGATGTTAAAAGTGACTTTCTTAATTAAGACTTATAAGAAATCTGCATGAATCAACCATAAGGTTTTGTCATTCTAGAAAAATAAGATAAAGTTTGTAGACTTGTAAAATCACTACATGGTCTAATATAGGCTCCCGGGGCATGGTATATCAAAATTGATGAGCATATCTTAAAACATGGATTAAAAAGGAGTCCATACAATCCCAATCTATACCTCAAATAGTAAATGGGAGATAGTAATTATCATTATATATGTCAATGATCTATTCATCACAAGTAATTTGGTGAAGATGATTGAGTCAAAAAAAAAAGATCTAAATCAATCACTCGACATGATAAATCTTGAGCTTTTACATTATTGTCTTGATTTAGAAGTTTGGTAGAGATAAAATCACATTTTTGTATCTCAACTCAAATATGATATGACAACACTCAAGAAATTTCACATGATGGATAAAAAATCAATTACCACACCTATGGATACAAAACTTCAGTTGTCTTAAGAAAATCCATCACCACAGGTAAATGCAACTTAATCTCCTTGGTCATA
The DNA here is from genome assembly GCA_037957365.1 of Torreya grandis. NCBI lineage: Eukaryota > Viridiplantae > Streptophyta > Pinopsida > Cupressales > Taxaceae > Torreya > Torreya grandis. The sequence goes on along the minus strand of JARHVA010001811.1, from coordinate 1,455,278 downwards.
TGGGAAGCTTGGTCCCATAGGGTGTGCCATTATGTACCTTAGGATTTTTAAGAGTAAACTATATATATATATATATATATATATATATATATATATAGTTGAAATACAAAAATGTGATTTTATCTCTACCAAACTTCTAAATCATATATATATATATATAGTTGAAATACAAAAATTTGATTTTATCTCTACCAAACTTCTAAATCATATATATATATATATATATGATTTAGAAGTTTGGTAGAGATAAAATCACATTTTTGTATCTCAACTCAAATATGATATGACAACACTCAAGAAATTTCACATGATGGATAGAAAATCAATTACCACACCTATGGATACAAAACTTCAGTTGTCTTAAGAAAATCCATCACCACAGGTAAATGCAACTTAATCTCCTTGGTCATATGGGAAGCTTGGTCCCATAGGGTGTGCCATTATGTACCTTAGGATTTTTAAGAGTAAACTATATATATATATATATATATATATATATATATATATATTTGTCTCATTTTAGTCTAAATGAGAAAAAATTAAGGATAATAATTCACTAAGACTAAACACTCTTGCCTAAGAACTAGGGGGATCATAGCACAATAAGCAAGAACACAAAATAGAGATGAAGACAATACAATTTTCTTACTTCCTTTGTCAAATTTGATGCTTACTTATTGGCATAAGGATTTTCATGCTTGGCCTATGATGAATTTAGTGTTCTAAAAATGTTCTTCCATGGTGGTAACATCTCTCCAATAGTTACTTATGGATTGATGTGAATCTTGGCATAAATTGGGTATTATAACAATACTCTCAAAGGCTTTAAGAAGTTATTCTAACAAAATAATCTTACACATAAAATCTTGTTAAATAATGTTGTGGGAATTTGTATTTATATCTCAAAGAACTAACTCTAACCGTAGGTAGGTTAGGCTAAATTCTAACTTGGGTTGAGTCTAAATTAACCTAAGCTGAGTCAGTCTAGCTCTAGGTTGTGTTAAGGCACTTATAAAATATTGACACCTCAATTTTATATATTTGTGAGGCATGACACCTTAGTTTCAAATATTTGTGAGGCATGACAATTCACTTTAGATATTTTTGAGGTGTGAGTCACATTTTTGAATATTTATGAGATAATAAATTAATTTATTGACCTTTGACTTTATATTTGGCCAAAAAAAAATTCTAGCTAATGAAATTCACTAATTTGAATTGGAATTTTTTTTATGCAAGTTAATTAGTATTTAAAATATAACTAGTCATACTTATTGATTTTTGGCTTTTGGAAATTGTTTTTAATGCTATGAATTAATAGCTTTACATGCCAAAAATGTCAAATTATTAGGTCATAATTTGACTAAGGTTATAAATGAACTAGGTTAGTGATGAATATAGGATAATACACCAAATAAGCTAGCCTCATCATGTTTATGGGAAATTAAATCACTTACATGAATGAATTTGGGCAATTCAAGTGATTTTTAGGCTCAAAATATGTTGTTTGCTATAAATTGAATTGAATTCTAGTTTAGGAATGAAAGTGGCCAAAACTAAGTGTCTACACTTATTGCTTAAAATTTGATATAGTAAAAAAAAATTTAGAGTTTATGCATATCCAAAATCATAATCCCTTCTCCTCTTTCAAAAAATAGACATACTATTAGTGTAGGTTTTTATTTTTTCCTATTTATTAATTAGGGAAATTGTATTTCTTGTGCCTAGATGGAGTTTTCCTACATTTGTGGGATAGGCTAGCTTATATGGAGGTGTGTGTCATAGATGTGTCATAGGTGTCATAAGAATGTCATAAGTAACTCCCTTGATGGGAGTTACTTCTCTATTCTTAGCACCTTGTCACCACCTTTCATGGAGGAGTTACTATCTATTCTTAGGGTGCCTTGTCCACCTTTTGTGGAGGAGTTACTTACGTACTCTCTTATATGTATTCCTCACTTTGGCCATCTCATGATAATCAAATTTTGGTTTTCTCCATTTTGTCTTGTGCAATTTATCTTATTATGTTAATTTCAAATTGCTTTAGCATCTATGTGGTGTGCACTTACTTCAACTTGTGTGATCACATCTCCATTACACTCGCATTATCCAAATTTTGGAAACAACTCTGATATGGTATCAGAGAAAGAATGGTAATCGTGTGTATGGTTATGCTTTTAGTTCATTTTGAAATCAAGAGGAGTGGAGTTCTCTTTATTTTTTTTATTTTTTAGATTTGATCTAAAATTTTAAAAAAAACCTTTCAAAATCTTTTTTGGTATCATTTTCTTGTCCTTTGGGTGTCTTGGTTGGTTTAGCAGTTAGCTTGGGCACCATTATTGAGCACTCAGCAACAAAGGAAGGAGTAGCACTCAACAATAAGGGAGGCACACCACTCAATAAGCTTCTACACTCCAAGATCTCAGCCTACAAACCCATGCACTTCTGATCAACAGTCCTTCCAAATTTGCACCACACTCCTTCCAGCTAGGCACCTTTAGTTCCAGTAGTAGAAGTCTGTCATTCTAGAATGCCAAGCAGTAGCAAGGTGCCTTCACTTCTACCATGCCATCAGCTGTACGACGTCCAAAATAGGTCTATTTTTTATGAATATGGCACATTTTTCATGTATTCTTCTGCCCAGACCTACTATGCATTGAAGTCAGTAGATTAAATCATCTTTTCTTGACCAGCAAGGTGCCAAGCAGGCCGTACAGCATCCAGCAGGTCTGCACATTTATTTTTTTATCTTTTCTGAATCAAAATTCTGCACTGTTTGCTTTTAGATGCCCCTTCCTTACTTGGCATCCCATTTGGCACCTCTTGGACATGTGGCATCCATTATTCTATCTATGCTTCATTTTTTTAGTTAAAATTGACTTGATAAAACAAAAATCAGTCAATTTGGCTGAATATTTAATTTTATAAACAATTTTGTAATTTGGGGGTTTTCAATTTAAAACTTTTATCTTTGACCTATGAAGATGAAGGGTGAGGGCCGAGTTTGTGGGAGGAAAATTCCCCCTCACATAATCCTCCTTTAGATTCCTCATTTTGTGTTGAATCTAATGAGTGGTTGGAAGGCCACTTTCTCTCTCAAAACAGGCATTTTTTTAATGTTTTAGTTTTTTTTTTGCAAAAACACTAGTTTATGGGAAAATTGAACCTTTAATATCTTACAAATGGTAGCTCATATTTGGGTGCAATTTTTTGAAAAAGTGTTTGTAATTTAATTATCCATAGCATGGGCTTGTTATTTGTCAAAAATTTACTAGTTTATAAAGTGCCAAAAATTTGGGTCTCTCGAGATGCGTTTTCAGCTGAGTCCGATGTCCTGTTTTCTTTAGTCTTGCACTGATTGCTCTAAGATGCATTATCGATTGAGTCTGAAGTCTTTTGATCATGCACTTGCATATTTGGGGGGGGGGCTCAATATTTTAGGGGGGTGTGATTGCTTTTCACAACTTGCATCTTTGCTTTCATTCTCCTTTCTGCATAATTTCACAACTTGCAATCAACACAACTTCACCTAAATTCAGCTAAAAATGGATTCTTTTCAAATTAAACCCCTAACACTCTTCAACTATCATGAATAGAAGGTTAAAATGTCAATTATTCTTAGAATCAAAGGGTTGTATAGGATCACCATGGGTACTGAAGTAGAACCCAACACTGATGCTGAAAAGGTCAAGTGGTACAATCATAGTGATGAAGCCTATGGATTACTGAACTTGTCTTTGTCTCTAGAACTTCTCTTCCATATATAATCCTCTCAAACTTCTAATGACATATGGGACACCTTAGAAAATTTATTTGGGAAGCTTGATGAGATGAGAGGTCATGAGCTCGAAAATGAACTCATAAGTCTAAGTCCTAGCAACTTTGACACCCTATAGGACTTCTTCACTAGGTTTAAAGCCCTTAGATTAAAATTGAAAGAATGTGGGATAGAGAAGAAAGATTATCAACTCATACCTTCTATTCTATTAAAGTTAGGTCTAAGCTATTCAGTCTTTGTCTCCACTTTCCATACCACAAAAAGTGCCCATGGCACTACATGGAAAATGTCTTCTTTGGATTCATTCATTGCCGACTTGACTAGGGAGCAAGATAAGCTAATTCAAATGGGCACAGTGAATTCTACTCAACCCTAAGCTTTGATAGCTATAAATGGTGAGGACAAGACTTCAACAAAGGAGAATAAGAAAAAGAACAAGGACCAAGAGAAGAAGAAAGAAAACACCAATCCTGCCAAAAACAACACTGAGTCTTCATCCTTCAATGCTAAACCTAAGAAGGAGAAGGTTAAGTGTGCCTATTGTAAAAATATAGGGCATGATGAACACAAATGCATGAAGAAACAAATAGATCACCTAACTCATCTTCTAGGGAAGAACAACATACGTGTTCCAGAGTCCATCAAGCAGAATTCATCTACCCAAGATTCTACCAAGGCAAAAGGCAAGGGTAAGGAGAAAGAAAAGGGCAAGGCCTTTGTATCTATAGCAGCTTCTACATCTTCATGGGTCATCAACTCGGTGCTTCTCACCACATGGGCTCTTCACTAGTTGAGTTTTCATCTTTAGAGCCTTGCAGTATGACTTTAATTAGTTTGGGTGATGACACGTCAGTTTCTATTGCAAGGAGAGGGTCAATTGAAATGGAAGGAGGAACATTAAATAATGTTCTAAGTGTTCCTTCTCTTTCAACCAATCTCTTATAAGTGTACCAAATCACTCACATTGGTTAGGGTATGAGAGTTGAGTTTTTACCAGATTCAGTGGCTATCAGGGAGTTATATAGTAATACTATAGTGGCAGTGGGTAGGGAAAATCAACAAGCCAGGTTATACACCTCACATTTTGCATTAGATTCTTCTCCAATAGCATTGTTGACTCATTCAGATGGAGTTAGCAAATTGTGGCATGAATGGTTTGGCCACCTTAACTACCACTATCTTGAGCAACTTTGCAAAAATGACATGGTCATTGGCTTGCCTTGTGTCCAATTCTTAAAAGGACTTTGCTAGGGGTGCTCCCTTGGGAAGCATCTCGAAGCAAATTTTGACAAAGGCAAAGCTTGGAGGGCTTCACAACCTTTGGAGTTAGTCCACAGTGATGTATCGTGACCCTTTCCCAAACCATCTTTCATAAGGGCCAAGTACATCTTCACTTTCATTGATGATTTCCCTAGGTACACTTGGATATATTTTCTCAAACAAAAGTCTAAAGTGTTTGAAAATTTTCTAGACTTTAAGGCTCTTATTGAGAAATAGAGTGAGAAATCCATCAAGGTTTTTCAAACTGATAATGGAGGGGAGTATGTCAGCATCAGTTTTGAGTAGTTTTACACCATAGAGGGGATTGATTTATAGTGCATAGTCACTTACAGTCCTTCACAAAATGGGGTTGCAAAACACAAGAATAGGTTCTTAAAAGAGATGGGTAGATGTATGATTCACTCCAAATCCTTATCACCATAGTACTCAGCTAAAGCCATCAATTATGCTTGTTACATTCAAAATAGGGTTCCTCACAAAGCTTTGAAAGGGATAACACCCTTTGAAGCTTGGCATAAAATGAAACCTGATGTTGAGCACCTCAAGATTTTTAGATCCCCAGCCATGGCTCACATTCTAAAGAAGAAATGAAAAGCTATGGAATGTCAGTCCAAGCCTTGCATCTTTGTAGGATATCTAGATGGTATTAAGGGATATCACCTTCTAGATCCAGTCACTCATGAGTTGTTCATTGATATAAGTGTCCATTTTTAGGAGTCCTAGAGACTCAACACTTGACACTTCTTTTCCCTCATCAGATCTAATTCTTCATGATAATTCCTCATCAGATTCAGATCAGCCATAGCAGGTTCTTAAGCCAGAGACATCTTCTTCTTCTTCAAGTTCAAACAACAATGATAGTGATGCAAAGTCATCCACCTCTAGTCAGTTAGAGGATGAGGGGTTAGCACCAGACTCGCCCACTTCTGGGCCACTTTGGGCTAGACAGACACTTGAGAGTGTTTGCACTTGGGCAAGAGATCCCAAATATGACAGACGTACTAGGGGTGATTTTCAGAGAGATCCACATGCCTTCTTTCATACAGTTTCAGATCCATAGACTTTTTGAGAGGCATCAAGGGTACCTAAGTGGGATAATGCTATGGAGGAAGAATATTCTTCCTTAATCAAAAATCACACTTGGGACTTGACTTCACTTCCTAGGGGAAGAAAGATGGTTCGATGTAGGTGGATATATCGGACCAAGTTTTTAGCAAATGGGTCGGTTGATAAGTATAAGGTGTGATTGGTTGCCAAGGGTTTCTCACAAGTGGTAGACATTGACTACTCAGAGACCTTTACACCCATTGCAAAGATGACTTCTATTTGACTCACCTTGGCCATTGCCACAGCACATGGTTAAGATGTGCATCAGATGGATGTGAAGAGTGCCTTTCTTCATGGAGACCTTGAGGAGGAAATCTACATGGAGCAGCTGCCAAGATTTTCTCAATATTCTTCCTTAGTATGCAGACTTAGGAAATTTATCTATGGCCTTAAATAGGCCCCTTGGGCTTGGTATGCGAAGATGGATTCCTTCCTTCTCACAGTAGGTTTCACTAGGTACCATTCTGATCCCAATGTCTACTTCTTATAGTAGGATGATTCACTCTTGATTTTAGTTCTATATGTTGATGACCTTTTGATCATCGGGAGTTCTTCATCAGCTATTACAATGGTGAAGACATCTCTCCAGGACATATTTGACATGACAGATTTGGGTTTATTGCACTACTTCCTTGGCATCGAGATCTCATAGTTAGATTTAGGGATTTCTCTTGCACAACCTAAGTATGCTCTTGATTTATTGGCTCAGTTTCACATGGCTGATTGCAAGCCATCTTTGACTCCCTTTGTATCAGGAGTCAAGTTTGAGGATGATTTTTCTTCACCATTGGTTGATGCCACTTGATATCAACAACTTGTTGGTAGTCTCATCTACTTGACTCACACCAGACTTGACATATCATATACAGTAGGACTTGTCTCCAGATTCATGCAGGAACCTCATGAGCTGCATTGGAAAGTAACTAAGAAGATCTTGCATTACATATAGGGTTCACATATATACGAGATTCATTACAGATTTGGCATAGAGGTTGACTTGGTTGGATATACAGATTTAGACTGGGCTAGTGATTCACAAACTCACAATTCCACTTTTGGTTATAGTTTCTCTCTAGGTTCTAGTCTTATCAGTTGGTCTAGCAAGACGCACAATGCTATTGATATATCATCCATAGAGGTAGAGTACAGGGGAGCTATTAATGCATCTACTGAGGTTATTTGGCTTTAGGGGATACTTTCTAAGTTTGGCATTCCTATCAGGCAGCCTACCATCATTTATTGTGACAACTAGAGTACCATTCAAATTTACAAGAATCCAATTCAGCACCAGTGGACCAAGCACATAGAGATTCACATGCATTTCATTTGAGAGCTTATTCATAGTCAGGTAATTGACTTGATATTTTTCTAGTCTTCAAAGCAGGTTGCAGACATCTTCACCAAACCTTTCATTGAGAGCAAGTTCATTCATCTACAAGCTCTTCTTGGGGTGTAGTCAACATCTGTAGTAGCATCATCTTTAGGGGGGCCTTTTAGCCTCTTATTTTCTTCTATGTCTCTCTTTTGGATGAGAGTTTTTTCCTATGGGTTTTCTCTTTTTCTCTTTCTTATGGGAGATTGCATTTGTACATGGGTACCTCATCAGGCCTAGTTGTCAGGACCCATTTTTATATTTCCACACTGCCCACCTAAGCTGCACTTATGGGGGGTATTAGTGTAGGTTTTTATTTTTCTCTATTTATTAATTAGGTAAATTGTATTTCTTGTGCCTACATGGAATTTTCCTACATTTGTGGGATAGGCTAGCTTATGTGGAGGTGTGTGTCATAAATGTGTCATAGGTGTCATAAGAATGTCATAAGTAACTCTCTTGATGGGAGTTACTTCTCTATTCTTAGCACCTTGTCATCACCTTTCACGGAGAGTTACTGTCTATTCTTGGTGTGCCTTTTCCACATTTTGTGGAGGAGTTATGTACTGTCCTATATGTATTCCTCACTTTGGCCATCTCATGCTAATCAGATTTTGGTTTTCTCCATTTTGTCTCCTGTAATTTATCTTATTGTGTTAATTTAAAATTGCTTTAGCATCTATGTGGTGTGCACTTGCTTCAAATTGTGTGATCACGTCTCCATTGCACTTGCATTATCCAAATTCTAGCAACAACTCCGATACATATATATAGAAAAGAAAGTTAGGAGAGAGGAGATAAAGCATCCCCAAACTAGGGATGAGTCATCATATCCATTCATCCTTCTCTCTTACTTTATAAACCACTAAACTCTTACATATTACATGATATATTTTAACCTCATTATTTTGGGAAATGGCATAGGATGGGTATTTATTCTTTTTTTAATGCATTTAAGAAGTCTTAGGTCCTTATTCATGACCTATATTGAGGGGAATTGGTCTCCTTACATGCCTTGATGGTATTAAATACTTGATGAGGTCTTGATCATATTAATTTACTCATTTTTTTAACATCTCATTCAACCTCCTTAAGACTCTCCATATTTTTATTTAGTGATATTAACTATCCTCCTTGTCTTTTGGAGTTTGACCCAACTATGTATCTATATTCTTCATTACATGTTTCTCTCTCTAAACTTCCTCAAATAACTAAAAATTGGCATAGAATGGATAGGTTTGCATGGTTTTATTTATGAATAATTATCATTCATTAAAATAGGCCTTAAATTCTTTGTAAATTCTTCAACTAACCCCTCCATTCTTGCATGATGCTTCTCCACCTTGATAGGGTTGTTTGAAGGCTTCCTTATGTTGATTTGACTTTTTCTTCATGACCTTCGTATAGGAGAGAGATAAAAGGTATTATTGATATTTTTTAATACTCCTTCCACCTTTCAATATTTTTTTAACACAAACTCTTAAAATATTCTTTTTCTCCAAATGGCAAAGAACACAAGTGATTGACTTGACAAGGTTTGTTGAAGATTTATATGTATTGATGGAGCTTGTTGATAAAGTTGGACTCCTCTTACTCCAATATGGCATATAATTTAGTGTATTAATCTATTTTTAATTTATTTATTCATTAAATATAATTTATTATATTGAATTTTATGATGAACAATCACAACTCTCTATACTGATCTTTCTTGGATATGTCCATCTTCTCCATATTGACAAGCTTGCCAGATACATAATGAGAATGTGTAACTTCATGAATTTTTATTATTTTAATAATATTTATATAATTATTATTTTAAAATAATCACCATGGTGTTAAATACCTTCAAACAAATTTTCATCTCCAAACTCCACATACAACTTCCTAAAATGCCCTTTTGTGCTTTCTAGGCCTCAAAAAACCCTGATTTGGATTTGGGGGTCAGAAATGAGTTTTAGGTATAAATATAAACTCATTATATGTTCATTGTATATTTATAAATTTTTTATACCTGTATAATTTTTAAAATTTCTAAAATAATTCACCAAACCCTCAAATAAAAATTCATAAAAACGTGTATGTTTGTTGCCTGTAGGGTTATCTAGAGATGTGTTTCAATGATATGAGTCTATTTTTATTTAGTTTTTATTTTATAATAATTTATTAAGACATAAAAAATAATTATACACCCTTTAATATCATTTTATTCCCTTAAATAAAAATTATACACTCATTTCACACTCCATCCATGAGTAAATTAGTCAAGAACCCTGATTTCTTACATGGTGCAGACCTTGTTTTACCATTTTATCTGTAATAAGGCATATTACAGACCTAAAAACACTTAAATATTAAATAACATAAACAAAAAACTTCAATTTAAATTTAAATTATATTTAATTTAGTAAAACTCAAAATATGCACTTTTTAGTGCTTTCTAGCTTGCATTTTTCATTTTTGCATGATTGCAGGTCTGAGTTTTGGCATTTTATTGAGTTTTATGAGGCCTAAAGACCTAATTTTTTTTTTTATTAGAATTTTATTATCCCATATAACCATTTAAACTATTTTATATCCTCAATAAATCACTTAAACCTTTTAAAACCCCCTTTTCTGACTGTCTCCCTTGCATTCTTGAAACCTTGTAACTTGTACCTACACCTTTCACCTTTATTTGCTTTGAAATTTTTATTTAATAAAGTTTTTTATGGTTATTTATGACCCATAATATATCACACATATTTTTATTTTCAATAAATAACTCAATAATGCAATCATATTGCCTAAAATTGAGTTATTGGGTTTTATAAGGGTTTTAGAGCACTTTTGTTTCTTAACGATGGTTCATAAAGTTAAGCCCCTTTAACCTAAAAATAATGGATTTAAAATTGATTTAATATGTGTCCCTATCTTACCATAATATAAATTTAACCAAATCTTCTTATCATTCATGAACCAAAATTTAAAAAAAGCCCTTACTAGCTTGCAACTAACTTGATGGAAAAATGGAAGAAACTTCTACCATTTTTTGACCTATGAACTATTCTTGAGCATGGTTTTGGATTGATGAAATATATAATATGTTTTTATATATTATTTAATCCTCTCTCAATTAATTTATTCATATAAAATACCTTCACATAAGTAACTAAATGTGTCAAGTTGCCTTTTTGCACTTTGAACCTCATTTGCACTTGTTCCTTCTTTGAAGATGTTTGAGAGAAATCAAAAAACAATGTGAAAAATTAAAATGAAATTTAATGTACTTATTTTATCCATTAATTCATCCCATTTCATTTTAAATGACTTAAAATTATTTTTAAGACAATGAACTTGACTCACTTGATAAGACATTTCTAAAGGTTTTGATAGACTTTGAAAGAAACAAGTTAGACTCACTTTACCTTAACTTTTACAAAGTTATCTTAATTTATCAAAAACATGTTATAGACCAATAACCAAAAATAAATGACCTAAAATTGGTTTTTTACATATCCTTGACTAATGGTGGCAAAATTTTCCAATAAAACCCTACAAGGGACATTTTGTTTCAAGAGGAAAACATCTAAGATCTTGACTACAAGTTATTATACTAGTCCATCCTGCATAGAGATGTTATCGCATATACCCTCTAGTTTGAAAAATGTAAATTTATATGGAAACCACATGTTTTTACAAGATCTCTCTTTAACCCCAATTGGTGATGGATCCTTTTGACAATTAGGGGATTGATTTTGTTGATGTAGACACTACTTCTGAATTATACATCACCTTAGTATTAAATACATATCATGGATGTACCTTCAACTTATAGACCTTCCTGTTGTCAGATGGATTGCATACACTATCTCTTTAGGCCTATCTTTTATCTCTTAGTCTAACTAATGTTATTCTGATGACTCAGGCCTTATATCATGTCCAAAATGATATAAACCTAATTATCTTATGTGTCTAGAAGTTCTAGACCTGTGCCTATTTTCATCATTTCAAACACTTGAATCCCATTCAAATGACCACATTGATGTTAGTGTCATATTAAAACACAAGTATCCAATAGCTTAAAGTCATCTAATTTATAAATGAAACATATTCCTATGGTTGACATAAGTGATTTAATGTAAGATATTCTCCAAAATAATTAGTATATATTCATGATCAATCCTCATTAATTATTCACCTAAAAATTTCTTACCTCTCATAATGAAACTTTAAAAATACATTCAATCAAGCACTCAAGTGATAAAAATATTCCCTATTTTCCCTATTTCCATATCAGTCATAGGAAAAACACATCTATAGGTCTGAAGTACTGAAAGAGCACCCCATGAGCCACATTTTATAAGTTACATGTTAGGTCACTCTATGTACTTACTTATCACACATTGCATCCTTATACACACACAATCTAACATTTAGGGGATAACTACATATGTCTAAGGCCCTCATTAGACTAGTGGTTATGTAGGTAGTGCTCATTGATAAATGGGTCTTTGGGGAAGCTTGACACTGTATGCTTGCTAACCCATTTTTTCCATAGTCACTATGAAGATGAAGGACTAGGGTTTTGATTATTTTAAAAATATTTATATCTTGGTAAATTATTTGTACCATCAAAGGAAAGTCGATAAAAAAAACTAGAAACCCAACTGATAGATTCAAAAAATAGTCTATATTTTGGTCTAGACACTTAGTATAAAATCAAGAACTAACATCGATTGAAGTGTCAAGGGTTGGGTGTTAGTGTCTAGTCATTAAAAACACTCAAAACCCTAAAATAATGGAATGTAAAGTTGATTTTTAGGATTGGAATGAATTTGAGTAACAGTGATGGTGCATAACCAAATAGTAAATAAGATATGCTTTCCTCTAACCCTTAGCCACATAGTTGTATAATCATTGTTATATTTATTGCACATGTTTGGATGAATTTATTGTGAATATTGTATTACATTTATTAGATATGAATATTATAATATTGAATTCAAATAGTTTTATTTTCTTAGTGTGTTTATTTATTGAGCCCAAATGGCATAAAATATTCTAGTGAACCCATCCTGTGTTTGTTGAACCAAACCCTAGTTTAAATATTAGGTTCTTTCTCCTTATTCAAAAATTTATTTCATATTTTTATTTTTGATATATAATTTATTTCATGGGCATATCTTAAAAAATGCTTACTTATGTTCTTACTCTAGGCCTTGTGTTTGTTTTCTTTTACAATGGGTTCAAATTTAAAA
>JARHVA010001811.1:627500-685000 GCA_037957365.1 Torreya grandis | reverse complement strand
CCATATATTCCCATGTTAAGCCTCCATGTAGGTGTGATCTCTCAAAGTTTCCCTCTTAAGCTTTTTCGTGCATTCTACATAGGCTTGAATTAGTTTGAGATAAAAATTAGTTTTTTTGTGGTTTTATATGCATTAAAATAATTAAAACAATCCTTATAACTCCACATGGATGTATTACCATGCATTATAATGTTCATCTAATTCTATGAGTAAAATATATACCCCCTAAGGCTTTAGGATAAATCAAGGCCTAGTAGGCTTAGACTATGTTTGGTTTCTCAAAACCACCTTTGAGTATAATACCATGACTATGATGAATATCCTAGGTTTTATAATGTTCAAAATAACTCACCACATCCTCATATAATTTTTCCATCTTATTTAAATCATTCTCTTTTCATTTGTTCTCTAAACCTGTAGACTTTGTTCATCTTGGTGTGCCCTTTGTATGAGACACAATAGAGGGAATCTCCTTTGTTATCACATGAAAAAAAAACCTATGATAAGTTTTTTAAATTAATGAGGATACTATATATAAATTTTTATGTTTTTTTTATGCTCCTAGCACTCCCAAATACCTTATAATCTAAGACAAACTCTTGAGGTATTGACTATGTGTAGGGTTTTGCAAATGTGATTATAGGTTATCCTTTGAAAACCCTTCCTTGCCTAGTTTCCATGCTAGGTTAGTCTCAATATTTTTATAATACTATTGAATTCATTTTTCACATATTCATCATCTAAACCTTTATCAAATCTCTCATTTCACCTTTCACTTTACAAGGCCAAATTGATAGTCAAATGTGAATGTGTATTTCCTCAAAAAGGGTATCTACCTATAGGTGTATTACATGTCTGGATCTTGTATCATTTATAAAAGGTATTATTTAACTAATAATTATTTTTCATATTCATTTATTTCACTTCATAAAATGTATTTTTTAGGCCAATCACCAAGAACACTATATTCTAACTCCCTGTTAACTACAATCAACTAGAGTTGACCACTGTTAAGGTAACAAAGGTCCTATAGGTTGCCTTTTCTCCTTAAAACCATGTCACATACCTTTGGATAAATTTTTAAGTATTTTATACAATTTATTAACTCTTTTTATTTAAATTTCATGCTCTTACTAAGTCCACCCATGAACCTATAAGCTAACACCTACAGTCAGTTGTAGGTAAGCCTTTTGATGGAAAAGCACCTATAGGTGGTGGTGTAGGTATATACCTAAAAATATAACTCTTATTTAATCTCCTTTAAAAAAATTTGTCTTATTTACCCTCATACAACCATTTATCATATATGTATACCCATATTATGCTTCCTTGGGTTGTAAGTCACTTGGGAGTTTAAGGTCCTATAGAAAACACTAAATGTTTGCAATGAAAAAATGTATGAATTGGAAACCTTACAACATATGCCTTAATTTTAAAACCTCCATATCCTTTTTTAAAGTGTCTCCCCTATATCAGAGATAAAATATATCATCATTTAGTTTGATCTAGACTTCTTTCAACACTATCATTTGGTAACACTAAAAGTGGTTAGGGCTCTATTTTGGTGTTTCTAGGGAACTTATCCCTAAAGCTCAATTTATTCTCTTGTAGTGAATTATCACTCTAACTACTAATATATGACCTTAAAAATAGTTTTTAAGGTATATACAACTTCCTAAAACCTAATTAAGATATCCTTCCATTATTTTATGTTTCCATGACCACCTTTAGGTCTCTATGTAAGCCACTTGTAGGTGTGCATATAATTATAGAGGCAGTGACTATGAATGTAGGAAGTTTGAATATGATATGACTAATAATAATTTGTATACTCTCTAAAAGTTTTGAAATGATATTTTACAACATTTCAAGGCTTGAAATAAGTTTTCACACCCCATTTCAACGTGACATTCTCCAGAGAGTGTTGATACATTTATAGGTAAGGAAATGAATGTAAATATGGGTTATATGCACGGAATGTAACATTATAATTCAAATTTATCCTTATAAAATTATTAAATTTAATCATTAAATAAATAAGTAACTTGAAACCAAACAATTACCTTGTTCCAACTTGATTGACTCTTTCTATGGCACCTGTAGATGCTCATCTAATGGTACAAGATTGTGTATCATAGATAACTAACTATCATAGTTCCATGAATTTATATATGTTTAACTTGATTGATAACATTGAAATAATATGTTCAACACACCTTGGGCTCTTCCTAATACCTCCATGAACATGTTTAGGACCCCACACACCATGATTGTAAGTAAAAGTAAACAAAAAGATGATTATATACTATGCTTTTGACTAAAATAACATGAATGATATAAGTGTGACACTAAACTTGGAAAGAAGGATATTTTCATGACATATGAGATTCATGGAACATCATATCATATTTATTTGAATCCATTTCAGAGAAAGCGACCTTCTATAATTTATGAAATTTGACTGCAACCTCGCTAACATACTCCACCTACAACCTAAGAGGTTTGAACTCATAAAATTAATTCCAAACATGAAACCAATTATTGGAAACATGATATAAGGAATTTGACCTCCTATATAAAACATTTCACCAACTTGATTCTATGGACATGCTCAAATAGAGGTAAAATTTATAGGGTGTGGTGATTAAAAAGTAAAACAAGATAATACAATTCTTAAGAATGGTTTATAAAGTATAAGAAATAATTATTCTAACTCCAAACATAAAAATTAATTAGAATAATTTTACTATCTACCAAAAATAACATTGAACCTAGAAGTCCTATTGACATAAACCATGAAAATTTAGTTAGGGAAGATAAAGGGTTATTTCATGAGCTTCTCCCATGTGCTATTCTTCCCCATAGATCGTACAATCTTTAAAACTCCCTCTTTTTCACTTTTTTTCTTGATTTTTAGTTAACACCTTAAGGTTTCAATTAGTAATGACATTCCTAACAAGGAATATAACATATTTGACATTTTAATGGAGTTTTTAATACTTGTATAGTTTGTAAAACCATACCACTTTCATAAATTACTCAAATATACACTTTAAGTGACATATAATGACTTAGGAAAGAAAATTGATTATGACCAAGGTGATGACACATTAAGTGACATCAAATAACAACATGAAACACCATATAAGATCCTAATAGACCCTTATACAAGTTTTGGACTATAGGGGGTTGACCTATTTTTACTTGTGGTTAAAATAGTCAACATTATTAGCAATTTATAGGGGTGGTATGCTTGTTATGCCCAAGACTAGTAGCCTTTTCCTATCCATTGGGATATGGAATCACCTATTTATAGGTATATCACTAAAATTTCCTTTGAAAATAGACCAAATATTATAAAACAAATAAGAGATAATTATTAAGATAAGAAACTAAGCAAAGACACAATTGTGTTTCATGAACACTTATGGAACACACACATAAAAACCAAACTAGCTAACTCAAACATAAACTAACCTAAAATAGACACTTCCTCCAAGATCAAAAGGGAAGTTTATAACCTATCTTGATTTATAGAATTAATTAATGAATTAGGCATGTTTCCCTTTGATCCTTAGCATTGATGCCTCCATCTTCTTCATGGAGTTTTCCAACCTCATTGACATGATGTTTAATGAAAAAAAAGTAGCTACAACTAGATAAACTATGGTAATGAACTCTTATTACATTTAAACATCCTAAAATTTATCATATTAATCCTCAACTACAACCTCTAATGGTGGTTCAACAAGACATACTATCTTAGTTTCTATGGTGCTCTCAATAAGATTAGGTTTCCTCTCAGCTGCAAGTACTTAAATCTCATCAAGGAGTTTTACATAGTCTACCCAATCTTGGTCATTATCTTCCATGAAAAACTCTTTTTCTACCTTATCATATGCTTGGCCCTCAACTTGGACAAATTATTCAATATATTGAAAGAGTTTCATTTGATACTGCTAATCATCCTTATTTTCCTTGTCATCTAGAACCACCACCTCTTCAAAGTTATCTTATTGATGTATGAGGTCATAAAAATGATCTTATTTATGCTCCAATTCTTATAAGGGTAGTTTAACATTAGGCTGAGGTATGGATTAATCTTCAAGGGATAAACATTCTACGTTGGTCTAATGAAACTCTTCTAGGATTGTAACTTATTGAGAATGACTTGAATTTTACCTTCATTCTTGATAGCACACTCAGCTTCATGCTTGAGATGATCATTAACAACCTCATGATTAGGAGAAGTTGATTTTTTTGTCTAATAAAACTCTTGGTTTATGCCATGAAACTTTGGCCATAGGTCTTCCTCTTCATGACTATCATACTCAATAACTATTTCATCATGGACAATAGATATAGAATCTTTATCAAGCACCTATCTCTTCATGTTTTCAACAAAATCTTTATTTGTAGTTATAAAAGAATCATAATTTTTTTAATCCCCATTCAATAAGGTAGAGTTACACTTATGTTTACTAACAGGAGTCCCTATGGTTATTTCTTCCTCATAGTTACTCATGATATCTTCTTGATCTATTATGCCTTGATCTCTTTCCTCTTCATTTGCTACCCTCAAAATGGGATATTTTTCAATAAGGGGTGAGGTGGGAGGTTGATGTCTAGGATCATAAATTGGATATGGAATGTGAGGTGTAGTATAGGGATTGTGAATGGATTTAGGAAAAAAAACATCACTAGCAAGCTTAGGGGGAAGTGATAATTTGGGTTTGTTAAAAGGAAAAACACCTAATTAAATAAAAGTTACACCTTGTTAATAGCCTCTTGGAGGCCCTTCAATAATAACATGTTCATTCTTAAGCTCTTTGTCTTCCCACATCCTTAGCCTATCTATTGAGCATTAAGAAAACCTCTTTTCCAAGTTCAACTACTCCTTGATTTCCCATTGAGTTCCTTATAGCTATTCAACAATATCCAACACCTGCATATAAATTTGGGCAACACCTTTCAATAGCTCCACTAGATGGTTAAGGAGCACATCAAATTCATCATCCCATGTTATCATATTATCTCCATTAAATAACAACTCTAGTATGAGTGCCAATAAAGATTTGATATAATATGTGGTTAATGGAGGAATAATGTGATATTGGGGATCATTAAGGGCTTCCATATTTAGTATTGTGAGTTCATATTTTGTCTCATAGTATCTTTGTGTACAATCAATGAGATCATCTGATTCTTCATTACAAAACTGATAATAATCCTCTTGATGTTGATATGCATCATGGTATGGTTGGTAAGGGTTATATTGGGATTGATAGGAAGGTATTCATTGATAGGTTTCTTGTAAACCTTCCTCATATGGATGTCCAACAACATGATGTCCATATGGAGAAGGAAATGTATGACATTGGGTTTGACATGGCTCAAAGGATTGGTAACCATTGTGATAGAACTATTGAGGAGTATAATATGGTTCATAATAAGGCTAATAGGGAGGTTCATAGTAGTTATATTCACAATATCTATTCACATCAACCTCATAGGTCAATGGAAACATAATAACATATCAAAATATTCAATAAGAGATACATGGGTTGTATACAAACATAATATTTCATTTAGAGTCACCATTGGTCCTATCTTGCTTGCTTTTAAAATATGATTAGAGGAAAGACACACCAACAATATTTCCACACTCTTAAACCTTGGTCCCACGAGGTGTGCTAAAACTATTGTCATAAAATCTTGCACTCTATATGAGGGTGTTCAATCCTCCTAAAATTTTGGAAACATGGGAATACTTATAGGTATGTGGGTTGACCTATAGTAAAATTAGACCTATAGGTTTAAGGGCTAGCTCCCTGAATATGCCTTGAAGTGCTTATCACCTACTTAACTAATTTCTTATGGAAAAAGAAATAGAAGTTTTCATGAAAATAAACTAATATATGGGGGTTGATACATTAGAATTATTTCCACAAGAACATCATAATTATTTCACTAAGTAACAAAACCTACAACCAACTTCAAAGTCTTAAGAGGTTCTAATATAAGTGTTTTAATATAGAGGTGATATACATGAGGAAACATAAGGTAAGTAAACTAGAGAGAAGATTTCACACTCTAAGAATAATTGTACACTTTAAATGATTCTAATATACTAGATACACTCTATATGACATGATAGAAAAGTAATTCTTGGATAAAAATGAGAGGATAAGGAGGATCAAGGATAAAATATTATCACTTAACATGACCATACATCACTTTGCACACTTAGAAAAATGTTCATGAAATCAAAACCATACTTTCATTTATTGTTCAAAAGAAAAGTATAGTGTCAAAACTAGTAGGGCTTCACCATACATGGTGTGGTATTATCTTACAAAAGCCAAAATGGCTACTACATATAGAATTTGAGAGAGGAGAGAAGATAATGAAGTCCAAGAATCATTAGAACATGTGTCAAACTAAGAGGAGGTTTTAAATCTACATGATGATGAATTATGAGATCTACCATGCATTTTTTATGTGGATAACTGTCCCTTAAAGGCATGAAACTCCTAAAATGTGGTGTAGGACTTCTCATTTGCATGCCTAGAAACTACCTTCATCATTTGGCCTCCTTGGAATGTTACAAAATAGACTAAGGATAGATGATATTATTTCACTAAGAGTAAGGGTTTATAACCAATATTAAACATTCATTTGAGGTGTCCCTAATTATAAATATTCTTCTATACATGAGTTATCAATTCCTGCAGTCATAATCACATATCTTTCACTCACCTCTCACACTTGGCACCAAATATGTCTTTAGTTTTATAATATTATCCATAAAATGGAGGTTATGACACTTTTTAAAGAGCCTTTATTACTTTATATTCCTTAATTATACCTTAAAAGGCCTCCCACTTAGATATTTCACCTTATCACTTATTTTTTCACTATGTCAGTTTAGACTAGATGAGATGAAGATGATTGAAGAGATAGTTGTGAGATTTGATGAATCATTAAATGGAAATGGTGGTTTGTATTAATCCCCAATAAATCTCCAAAATTGGATTTTATCATTGAAACCCTTCCATACCTACACAACACACAAAACTATAAAGAAAATTCATTTTGCACCTTGTCCATACAAGTAGGGTACAACTCAAATTGATGGGAAGGATATTTGGAGAGTCTTATGAAAATTATAATCATCTCCCAAGTCTATCTATCCCATATACATGCATCTTCTTATTCATTTTCCCAATTGGGTTACTAGCAAGGTTTTTAGAGGGTTTATAGATGTTTTCCCCTTTAAGGATTGTTCATATAGGTTTGACATTGGAACCTTGAAAAAAATACATAATTTTTTTTTTCAAGACCTTCTTAAACACATCCCAACTCCACATATTCCCATTATAAGCCTCCATGTAGGTGTGATCTCTCAAAGTTGCCCTCTCAAGTTTTTTCATGCATTTTGCATAGGCTTGAGTTGGTTTGACCCAAAAAATGGCTTCCATATGGTTTTATCTACATTCCAATAGTTAAAAAACTCCTTATTACTCCCCATACAGGTTTTACCATGCATTATAATTTTAATATAATGCTATAATTGCAATAGACACCCCGTAGAGATTTAGGCCAAACCAAGGCCTAGTAGGCTTAGACTATGTTTGGTCTCTCACCACTACCTCTAAGTATATTTTCATAACTATGACGAATCTCTTATGTTTTATAATGTCAAAAATATCTCACCACATCCTCTTTCAAGGTTTCCATAGTCTTTAACTCATTCTCTTTTCATTTGTTCTCTAAACCTATAAAATTTGTTCATCTTTGAGTGCCCTCTATCTGAGATAGAATAGAGGGCATATCCTTTATTTTAATATGTAAAAAACACCTATTATAATGTTTTTAAAGTCGCAATTATAATATATATATATATATATATATATATATATATAAATTTTTATGGTTTTTTAATTCTCTTATCACTCCCAAATACCTTAGAATCCAAGACAAACTCTTGAGGTACTGACTATGTGCAGGGTTTTACAATTGTGACTATAGGTTATCCTTTAAAACCCCTTGTTTACATTTTTTACATGATAGGTAAGAGTCATAATATTTTAGATTAATTTTGTATCCATTTTTTACATATTCACCATCTAAACCTTTGTCAAACCTCTCATTTCACCTTTCACTTGACAAGGCCAAATTGATAATCAATTGTGACTGTGTATTTCCTCAAAAAGGGTACTTGCCTATAGGTGTTTAATGCATGTTTAGATATTTTATCATTGATAAAAGGTCTTGTTTAATTAATTAGTATCATCCATAGTAATTTATGTCACTTCAAACCATGCATTTTTAGGCCAATCACCAAGAACACTTTATTCTAACTCCCTATTAACTATGATCAACTGGAGTTGACCACTGTTAAGGTAATAGAGGTCTTGTAGGTTTCCTTTTTCATTGAAACCTCTATATCATACCTTTGGATACTTTTGGAATTATTTATAATAATTTATGAACTCTTAAAGTTCCTTTATTTTCATTATTTTACCAAGTCGAATTATGAATCTACAAGCTAGCACTTACAGTCAGTTGTAGCTAATCATTTTGAGGGAAAAGAACCTATAGGTGTTTGTGTAGGTATATACCTAACAATATAACTCTTATTTAAGCTACTTGATATATACCTAACAATATAACTCTTATTTAAGCTACTTGAAATACTAGTATATTATTTAACCTCATAGGACCACTTATAATATATGTATACCCCTAGTATGCTTCCTTGGGTTGTAAGTAACATAGGAATTTAAGGTCCTATAGAAAACACTAAATGTTTACAGTGAACAAATGTATGAATTGGAAACCTTATAACATCCCCATTACTTGTCCAACCTCCATATAATTTTTAAAAGTTTCTAACCTATATGAGGGATACAATATATGATCATTTATATTGATCTAGACTCCTTGTAACACTATCATTTAGTAATGCCAAAAGTGGTTAGGGCCCTATTTTGGTGTTTTTAGGGAACTTGCCCCTAAAACTTAGTTTTATTCTCTTGAAGTGACTTCTTAATATGATTAAAAAAATATGACCTTAAAAATTGTTCTCAAGGTACCTCCAACTTATTCAAATTTTATGAATGTCTCCTCACATGCTTGTATGTTTTCACGACCACCTTCATTTCTCTATGTAAGCCACATGTAGGTGTGCATCCAATTATACAGGTATCAACTATGAACGTAGGTAGTGTTCATATGATATGACCTAATAACTAGTTTTATACTCTCTCAAAGTGTTAAAATGAGAGTTTAAAAAATTTCAAGGATTGACATAATTTTTGACACCTCATTTCAATGTAACATTCTCCTAAGAGTGTTGATACAGTTGTAGGCAAGACAATGAAAGTAGATATGGGTTATATTCATGGAGTGTGACCTTATATTTCATATGGAACCTTATAAATTATTAAAATGAAACATTAAATCTGTAATTAACTTTAAACTAGACAATTGCCTTGTTCCAACATGATTAACTCTTTCAATGGCACCTATAGATATTCATCCAATGGTACAAGACTATGCATCTTAGAGAACTAAGTATCACCATTAGTTTCATGGAATTAAAGAGGTTTAAATTTATTGATCACATTATAATAATAATTTAACCACACCTTGGTCTCTTCTTAACACCTCCATGAATATGTTTAGGACTCCACACACCATGACTGTAAATGAAAGTAAGCAAAAAGTTGACTATGTATTATGCTTTTAAATACAACTCCATGAATGATATAGGTGTGAGAATGAACTTAGAGATAATGATATTTTCATGAAATATTAAATTCATGAAACATCATATCATATTTATTTGAATCCATTGAAGAGAAATAAACCTTCTACAATTGATGAAATCTGACTGTAACCTCACTATCATACCCCACGTAAAACCTAAGAGGTTTGAACTCATAAAATGAATTTAAAAAAAAATAAAAATGGGAAACATGAGATAAGTAATTAAAACTCATTTTTAAACCATTTCACCAACTATATTATATGAACATGCTCAAATAGAGGCAAAATTTGTAGGGTGTGGGGATTAGCAAGCAAAATAAGATAATATAATTTTCAAGAATGGTTCATAAATTATAGGAAACCATTATTAAAAATTAAAACATTAAAATTAATTATACCAATTTTAATATCCACAACCAATATAATTTGTCTTGGAAGTCCTCCTACTAGCTGTGCCATCAAAAGACCTATTGACTATTTTTGTATGCATAATGGAGTGATGGAGAAGAGAAATATTTTTGGATCATTTTTATCACTTTCAAAGTATATAAAGATTATAAATAGAGTAAATTAATCTTAAGGCTCACTATATGAGCTTCTCCCATGTGCCATTCTTCCCCATAGGCCATAAAACCTTTAAAACTCCCTCTTTTTCACTTATTTTCTTGATTTTCAATTAACACCTACAATATTTAGTTATAAATAAAATTATTGACAATTAATATGACATATTTTATGTTTTAATGGATTTTTTAACACTTGGAAACTTATGAAATCCATACCACTTTCATAAATTTCCTAAATATGCACTTTAAGTGACATATAATGACTTAGGAAAGAAATTGAGTATGACCAAGGTGATGACACATTAAATGACATCAAATAACACCATGACACACCTTATAAGACCCTAATAGATTGTTATACATGTTTTGGACTATATGGGATTGACTTATTTTGACTTGTGGTCAAAATATTCAACACATGCCATCACTTAAATAAGGCTCAAAACATGATTTTCCCATTAATTTGGTGCCTAAGTATTCATCAATGATGCAACGCAAAGCTCCTCCATCATCTGAAGTTCACCAATAAAACTAGTCTAATTATATTTGAATTAATTTTATGCTTATATTGAAGCTATGATATTTCACATTAATCATAATAAACACCACACACAAATGGCTTGTGGAGAGAATTATGCATAATAAGCTTACACAAATGGAGCTTTAAAATTGTGGTCTTGACCCTTCTATTTTTATGTTTTTGAATTTGATCAGGATCAAACATGACCATACATCTTGGGATAAATATTTATGGCCATGGATTAACCCATTTTTTTATAATTAATCCATAAATACCCTCATAAATATTTGGAAAGAAGGGGCATTAAAGAGGCATGGGGGCCTTAAGCTTATTATTCATTGCATTTATGGATTATGGATGCCACCCCATAAATGCTGTCATTTTATGATGTAAATATTTAAGAACCAATTTAAAATCAAAATATATTGAATAACTTCCATATATTTTCCACTTAAGCTCTTAATTTGGATTAATTTGCCTAAGTGAGATTAATCAAATTTTATGCAATTCTTTGGAAATTGGTTGCACACTATTAATCAAACTGGTCACAATGTCATATTATTTTGTCATAATTTTATTATAGTGTAATAATAAGATGATTTTAGTTTTGTATGTACCAATATACCATTTAGGATGTTGTCAACATAAAATAACACATGCATGTGTTGTGTGCTTCTGAATTAGAAGAAAAGAGTGATCGAGAGCACTAAAATGTGTTTTCATCATTTTGACTTGAAATGATTTCATAAAATTTAATAATCACATAAAATTAATTACCCCATTTAGGGGTAAATTAGCCTAAATCATCACTTGTATATGACAAGCTCAAACCATTTAGCATATTTACATGATTTTCATTTAAATTGTGCATTTTCACAAATTTTGAGTAAGATTGAATATTTCAACACAATAGTGTTAGGAATTAGATTTCTAAAAAATATATAAATATAACTATCTAAAATTATGTCCCAATTTAAAAATAATTTGGGTTTGGTCAAAAGTGTCTACATTAATTTGATTATCAAGGTCAAGGGTTGGGAAAATATGCTCAAGGCATCATTACTCCTATTCTAACAGTTGATAATTTTGGTGAACAAGATCTAGAATTTATTGAACATCCTAAGGAAAATCATTAACATATATATTTTATCAAGGTAAAACATCTATATACACATTATATGTTTAAAAAATATCAAGAACTTAAGTTGGAAATTCAAAATCATGCTAAGCCAACAAGCATTCTCAAAAGGGGCTTTCTAATAAAAGAGTTTCCAAAGCACCCTATGCCTACAATAAACATAGTTTCAAAGGGAAAAATAAAAAAATATATTACAAATAAAAATTCATATATTTTAATTCCATAATATGAGGTAATTCCTTAATTTCATCTCAATAAAATAGAAGTCAACACTAACATTCCATTGGTTCAAAATCAAGATAATAATGATGAGTGGAACAATCCCAATTATTATGATTACCAAGATAATGATAATGAACAATAATCAGATTCACACTACATATCAATTGAATCACATCACATCCATCACACTTCATGATAGGTTATCATTCCTCTTTTTGTCATAGGCCACATTGATCATGAGTCTCCCATGAGACTCATTGGTCAATATGTTCCTCCCTACTTGTATGTAGTTTCATTCATTTTTTATCCTTGTATATAGTTTAATTATTATTTTTATTGTACATGGATTATATCCATAAATTAAAAAAAGCATATAAAATTTAAAAAACATAAAATCATTCAAATATTTACTCAAAAAATATAATTTATAGATTGTATGCATTTCTATTTACACTTCTTATACTTACCAGTTACTATATATATTAGTTATCTTAGTATTGTCTATTTTATCACATATACATCCTTCACTTTTTTTTGAGTGTTTTTAGATACTTAAAAGACCTAGGTCCACCATACAAATATATATTTACTAATATATACCCATGAGGGGCACATACATAGATACATAGGTTCCTTATTTGACACATTTTCCCATTTGGGGGCATCTTATACATGGTTCTGATTGCCAAATTTTATATTTTAAAAATATGTATCATATATTTGGATTTTTCATATCTTGATATTGAGCATCCTACACTACTTAGATTTATTATTAATTACTACTAAACTACTCTATGCTTATACATATATTTGAGGGAATTTGAATACGTCATTGTTTTATATCCCTACACCACTTCCTTTCATTGTAGGTATGTTTTGGACATGTGCCCATGTCCTTGTGTGTGCCTTCCTGATTCTATATACAAACATTTGAACATGTCCTTCCATGTGGATCTAAGAAAACTTGATTGATATTTGATTATATGGAAAATTTAACATGTATTTATATGTATTATTTTCTTAGATTTAGTGACATGTGCCCATGTCCCTTGTATTATGACCCCTTGACCTACTTTTCATGCCTTATGTGTTATATATATGATTTCATGTATACATCATGGCTCTGACACTTGTACCTTATTTCTTACAAACTTAATTTTATATCCCATGAGGGATCTCATGAATCTCACCTTCCTACTTGAGTGTTGTAATGGACATCATGCTCCATCCCCCTAGGTTGTCACTTAGTTTATTACTCAGATTTGATGTTCATAAACATGATCACCTTGTTATATCTATCTTGACATCCTTTTAGATCCTAAATATAATATATATCATACATTAAAAACTTATGCTTAGATTATATTAAATTATTATGTCATGTATACAAATTATATTGATTTACTATGTAGATATCATATATGCTCAGACTAACACATCACACAAAACATTTTATTTAGAGGACAGTTCTTACACATGTTCAACAACTCCCCTCAAAAGAGGGAGAATTCATATATTGTTTTCATAGAGATTAGTCCATCAAAATTCACTCATATTATAGTTTCCAACATGTAGTAAAATAATATAGAGCTGAATTTCAAAAAAACATAGTGGAAAATAGTCAAACAAAGAACATACTCAGTTGGCAAAAAAATAGCATAGTAGGACACTAGTGCCAAAAATGGACACTAGCACCATCATGATACTATCCAAGATATGGAACTATTTTTTGATATCCCAAGAAACAAAAAAATCAAGAGTTTCCATAAAGGCAAAGTAGTTGTAGTCTAGGTTTGCACATACTCAATTATAGATTACCAATGTTTGCCAAGTTTTGCTCAATTTTGCATAAAATCATACTAGTTTGCTCATATTGGGGGCACCATGCACAACATGATCACTCTTTTTCTAGTTTCATATACTCATATATACATTATTACAACTCAGTTCAGAATCCATATGCTCATATATGAGATTTGGGGTCATGTGCATGGCACATTATTTTCGTACGCTCACTTATGCACTAGTTGATAAAATGGAAAGAAAAACTCCATGTCATTATTGACATTATTAATCTAGACACCATTTTCAATAGTTTATCCCAGATTTGAAACCTTACTCTATCTAAAATAGTTGCCATTACTTCATAGTCCTTAAGGTTACCTGAGTGCTCGAAGAGGCCCCTATGCCAATTTTCATTCTAAAGTTCTTGAGTGGTTGTAGAGACATTATATAAAATTTTATTTACAATCATAAAACTTCATTTACATTAATTAATTCAATTATAGATTCATCTAATACACATGGGTAAGTAATTATGGAGTCATATTCTACTTGAGTTCTTGATCCACCTACATAAAAGGGTTGGATAATCCATCAGTCCAATCTAAGTTATTCACATGTCATGATCCACCAAGAAAGGGTGGGAAATGATGGATTTAAAACTATATTGAGTTATTTATTGATTCACACATGGGGATTGATTAATCCATCACCTCAATCCAATATATTCATCAGTTTATCACTATCTACACACACATAGGATGTCACAAGATTTATGCATTAATTCACATACCTAGTGAGGTGTATTCATCCCTTTCATGTATCTTATCTCTTTACTTATATTTTTATTTTATTTAGATATCTATTATGTAAGGACTTATTTATTCATGTTTAATTTTTAAGACATGTAATGGAGCATGCTTCACATACTTAAATCCAAATTCATGGTCTTGGCCTTACAAGTAACTCTAGATACACTTATTTTTCCTTTATACTAGTCATTTCACTTTGCTACATTTCTAGAATAAATGGGGGGAATGTAGTCATCTAAAAATGACACTTGAGTGCTAAGAATGTTACTTGAGACTACCCATTCCTAGCTTAGCTCTAGACCTATCTTAGGACCTATTTAGATACTTATCTAGCTTTTGTGCAAGCCACACAAATTCCTATGCATATCAAAATTAGTCCCAGACCCTTCTTTAGGCATCCATACCCCTAGTGCCTTAATTTACACCATTGGACACTAGCACCATACTTGGATAATAGTGACACAATGTTATTGTCCTGTTTGGGTTCTATTATCCTTTTCCCTCTTTTGAGCTCCAATAGATATATTTTCAATTCCTAAATAACCTAAGGTCATCCTAGACCTGTTTCAAACCACATGCAACCACCAAATTAGTAAATATACATGAATTTTATCCCTTTAACCACTAGATGTAAATTAGATGCAAAGGCACACACATAAGCTCATAATAAATTATACACAATTAAAGTTATCAATCCTTATTATTCCCTACTTCTAAATATAGTCATCTATAGCCTTCCTAAGATCAAAATACTTAGATTTCCAGTATCAAACATTACTCAAATAACTCAAAACAACATTAATTCTAGACTCATTTTCATTTACACTAGAAATTATGTGGGGAGAACTACATCAGGTGTGATCTCTCATCAAAGTATTTTTATGTAGGCAACTCTCATTAGAATAGGGGGTTGAGGATGTCCAAACTACCCAACTAAAACCACATATTTACTACTTATGCCAAGTAAAATTCCATAATATTATGAAGGTTTATGGTTTTCATATAAAATTGGTCACAATAGGTCATAGTTAGTGTATCAAGGTTTGTCTACATAAGAATAGGGTTGGCAGACTCAGACACAAGTGCTCTTAAATGCTCAGAATAGTTATTTCATAGAGGACACTATCACCATAAGTGGACACTAGAGAAAAAATGACATTATATATGGTAGGTAATTATTTTATAAGAGGGTTTTTACACCTAGATCATGTTTGTACACTCACACTAGTTCATGTACCATTTTCAATCCATAGATCCTTTGTCTCAGTCAGTTTCCATGTAAGTACTCATTTGTCTCTTTCATTTCTATTATTAGAAATATATTTTTAACTCATTTATTTCACACATCAATGGATGTATTTGTTGCATTTTTTATACCCTAATTTATTATACTTAGACCCTTTAACAACATAGGGATTACAATCCATAAACCCTAAAAATTTAATTCAATAATACTTGATTTAGAGGGAATAATAAAAGGTCCCTTCCAAATTGAAAATAAAAATAAATATACAACTACATCATAAATTTTTTCAATCCTTATACTCATCCTATCCTCACCATAGCAAGATAAATTATTTTAATTATTAGTATCCGTATCATATTCTTCCCCGATGATAGATGGTTTTTAAACCTAAAAATATATAATTATAAAATTACATAAGTGTTTTAATTTATAATTTACATAACTCACAACTAATTAAAAAACACATCTTACTAGAACATATTGATTATCATGATCCCACCTATTGAATATAGGTGTGTCCCATCCCATTATTTTTAATGCCATGCATGTTTCCTTTGCTTCATTTTTTTCATAATGCACTTCCTACAAATATAGTTATAAGATAAAACTAGATGTATTAATAATTTTTTTCATAATGATAATTTTTATGGTTCATCACCTCATGTGATGATTCACCTCATACCATTTTTGCACTCTTGCTTTGTAAATGTTTAGCTAGTTACTTTTATTCCTTACACTAGGTACATATTTTTAAAAATATTTAATTAAAAAAATAGTTTTTAACATAATATTAATTTGGTTAACCAAATTTTATCCCTAACATTATCCTCTAATAGCTACTTGTTTCATATACCATTATAATCATTCATATCTATTTTGGGAGTCTTGGGTGTTTCTATGCACACCATACATTATGTGACATGGGTAAATTAAATCATCTAAAACTCACCATGCTATACTATCAGGCAAATAACATGTGTGCTCACTTGAGGAATAGATATAATATCAATTCACATTTAGGTTATTTTCATGAATGTGTCATAATTCAACTTTACTTATATGATAAAATTCAATAATATCATTTTTTCATGTACAAATTAATATAAAATCACTTGTAGTAGAATTTATATTAAGACTTGATTATTTAAACACTTAATTTTATATCCATAAAAAGCATTTCTATATTAAGACATAAACCATTACAAATACACAAAAAACACATAATGACTTGATAAATAGTGTACTTCATTACACTAAGATTCTCATGTAGTAACATAGGTTTGAATAGATTTATCATGAATATGACAAAAAATAGTATAAGCTATAATGATCCACTAATTTAGAAGCATAAAGGCACCAATTCTTCACTAAATTTTCAAATAATGAGGCAAAGGTGATAATGTATATTATTTGAACACTACCTTGTAGTTACAAATAATTAATATGCATCCTAAATGATGCATATCTACTTTATACAAATCAAAGTTCAATACTACTTTTAATTGAATGTCTTGATTGGAATAACTTCCTAGATATACACCATAATAAACTATAGTCACTCAAAATGTGTTATGTCTTGATGTTATTTTTAGTGGGATAACTTTTTTTATCTTAGTATATATCAAATTCTCTCATGTTTGTTGGTGTATATAATATATTTTATGATCTTAGTGTTCCTTATTCCATGTTGACCAATGTCCGACCATTCATGCACTTTATGACTTCTTCAATATTTTATTGAGTACTCATGGATATTTAGGTACATATACGTGACCTCATCCTTATTCACACATATTTTTAGAATTTGTATGGACATGAAAATTGGGTCCTTGTCTATCCCACATAATATGCATGATACCTTAAAAATGTGTGCATAATTCAAACCATTTGACCTTCTTATATAATAGTGTGTGCCTCTATAGTTAGAAAACATTAGGGATAAGATCACTTCACACTATCTTGATTGTATTCCCTTATAAAATCCTTCTACTTCCTATTTCACTTATAAAAATTAGGGTCCATCCTACTTTATCTCCTATTAGAGAGATCCCATCTTGTCAAACCATCGTAAATCACCTATACTCTAACATGCATTCCCATAATTAAATTATTGAGTGTGTCAAGTTGATCAGCCTCGTAATATGATTTTTCCTTTATGGAATATATTTAGTGGGTTTTCCTTCACATGTTTCTCAAAAATTGCCTTCATTATTTACCTTGTAATGGAGGAATTTGTAGCTCTTTTTTATCTCCTTGCATTTTTCTTTAATGTTTCTCCTAGATATCTCCTTGAGAATTAATGTTCATGCATTTCAATCTTTGATCTAAAATACCTTTTCCTCAATTTAATCCTTATTTAACTAATACTTGATTAACCACACATTTATTATTATTTTTTGATGTGAAAACTATTGAAATATATTATTTTCTAGATCTTCCTTGGTTTGGATTTCAGCTAGAAAATTATCATAGTTTAAAAACTATTCATTGAACTCTTTCTATAATTTTACCCTTTCACCCTACTCTTCCTTTATGTGATTTTCCTTGTTATTCTGTATAACAAATGATCAAATAATAAATTTTGTCTATATCATTTATTACTTCCATATTATCCTTATTTACTAAGTTTGGATATTATGTGACAACCCATTGGAAATGATTAAAGGATTTAAACTCCATTGATATGTAATTATGGTCTAATTTGGCATTATTTTATTTAAATTCCTTCATTAGTTTATATTTTTTCTTTAGTTATGTTTTTTATAACATTCTAGATGATACTTTGACACCTATTTGAACTAGTGAACATCTAGATTTTATCTTATAGAGTTATGTTGAGTCCACATGCATTGTTGCATGTTCTTCATCCATGGTATATGACTCTCCCTTTTACACAAAACTATAGTTTGTCTAAAAATATGGTCTATCATATGGGTGTCAAAAATAAAATACATACATCAATGCATTTAGACATATAAACTACCTTCGTGTATTTTATCATGCATAAATAACTTTTCATCATCAATATTTTATTGTAGATTTTATATTATATTTGATTATCTCCCTTCTCTATCACTTGGCATATGTC
The DNA here is from genome assembly GCA_037957365.1 of Torreya grandis. Lineage (NCBI taxonomy): Eukaryota > Viridiplantae > Streptophyta > Pinopsida > Cupressales > Taxaceae > Torreya > Torreya grandis. The sequence continues at coordinate 665,852 of JARHVA010001811.1, read as the reverse complement.
CTAACCCCTATGGGTAACAAGTTATTTTTTCACCACTATTAGGTTATTCATCCCCTAAATCAATATCAAATATCTATTTTTATTTATTTTCGTGTAAATATTCTTCTTTGATTCATTCTTCATCATCATCATTATCTTCTCTCACCTCTCTTTCTCTCTTTACCCCCACTTATACATATTCTTCTTCAACTTCAACTTCATTTTCTATCTCACTCCCTTCTTTCTCCCCTTCTAAATATTTTACATCCCTTTAGATATCGACAAGTACTTATAAATTTCATGTCTCATCCTCTCATTGTGTGCCTTTGTATAGGCTTTTAATATTATCTTATAGCCCAACTAATTCCTTTAATGGCTCTATATAATTAGATACCCATCAAAAATATTTCATGATGACAACTAATGGGTTGCATGTTACATCTTTACAATTTGAATTTTAATGGTATTTATCATTGGGGGTGGCACAATGTTATCATTTCATGGTGATGGGGGCATCAGATAATATGGTAGAGTTGAAAGCTATGAAGGTTGTTTTGGTGGTGATGAGGGAAATGTATGTTGTTTGGTTGAAGGAGGTCGTGTGGGATTTGATATATATTTATTTTGAGTGACTTGTATGCTTTTAATTATTTTTACATCTTCTTCATCATTTATAGTGCAATAAAATTATTCATCCTTTGATTCTTGTTGTGTGGTACATTATTTCCTTATGGTTTTTTAGCTACCTTGTTGAATGAAGTTTTTCTAGTTTGTGTAATTTTTCAATTATTGGATACTTACACATCAATGTATTTATTTATGGTTGGTTCTACACGTGAATTTATTTCAATAAATTATTACTATAGTATCAACTCTTGTTAGGTCTAAAGGCCACCATTCTTATTTTTGGGATTTAGCGCATAATAAATATTGCAAAGATATTTTACCATAGATTAAATGAGCATAAGATCAATGATGGTTGATTCATCATCTGACTCACTTTAATTTCTCAACATTGTCCTACCAAATATTTATGTGTTAGTTTGAGGAGAAATATTGTTTCATCGATTGTATCTATATTAAAATTTATGTACAATGAATTTATCACTCTCTTTGTTGTGCTTCCAAAATATTACACTAAAAACCAATGTGACAATTTTATCCAATTTGAAATTATACTATTTAGGCATAATTTCACCAATTAATGGTGCCTCATGATGGAAAAAATGTACTATAAGCCTATGATAGACCCTATGGGATGAAACACTTATTCCCAAATGTTATGAACATTTTTTCATTATATATATATCCATATTTAATTTTTAAGATTTTATAGGGCCAATGAAAAGTATATTAGTTATATCATTTAGCCAATGATTTATCCCATAATATATATTAAAAAAAAAATCTTTATATCCATCTGGGACACAAATCTCTAATAGTACTGACATGATCAAAATTATATCCCATTTGATTATATCAATATATTTAAGGGCCCACTTTGTACCTTATATTATTTCATCACAAATTAATTTGGATATATCAAACTAAAATTTATCTTTGCCCATCTAGTGTTTAATATATAGGTATTTTTTTATTATATCCCACCTTCTAGTGTTACAATTTTTATGTTGAATAAGTGTGTCATGAACCTTATGGCCCAATCAACAATGTTATCTATTGGGAAAGTATACTTATATTTTAACAACTTGGTGACCCTTTCCACCACTTGGTTGTTAACTAAAAACAACTTTTATATCCTTGATAGAAGAAGGTTGTCCTATATATTTGTTGATGAACTTATGGGATATTTTTACATGACACCATAAAAAGTACATTTTTACTCATGGATGCATGAAATGATAAAATAAATCAAATTTTATATGTTTTCAAACTATGGAAGCTCAAACATTTGTCATACTATAATATTCTAGAGTGCAACCTTCACCTATGGATCTAAGGTCATTATTGACCAAAATTGGCCTAAATATGAAGTTTTTGCCTAGATGGATTAGGACACTCTCATAAACCATTCAGTGACCTTTTTCCTCTAGGACTAGCCTTATTTTAGTCCTAACTTGATGATGTAGTGTAGTATCTTGGAAGGTCTTAGTGTGGTGTGAAGAGTTTTGTAGGGTCCTTAGGTAGTGGATGATCCAGGGGTGGAAAGATAAAACAAACCTTATGACCCTACCTCATGTCCCTTTAAATATTTTGAAACATTTTATTTAATATTTAAGGTGAATTTAAAGGTTTTAAGGAAAAGGCCTAGAGATGGGTCTTGCTAGAAATGGGTCTTGAATTGAAAGTGGAGGATATAGCTAGTTTCCAAGGTATTTCAGCATTTATTGGAAGGATGTAAGTTGACACAAACTATCAAATATTATAATGGGTCAAAAATTATGTCTATAGAATCTAATTTTCCCAAAATACTCCCAAAAGTGCATTAGATGACTTGAGGACCTTCTAAATAAAAATTCTTAAGTGAAAAGGTAACTTTATATAGAACTAAAATTATTTTTGACTTCTTTACACCTCTTGATCATGTTTTTTCCATACTTAGACATGTTTAGGCCATTTCAAGTCATTTGGAGTGGAGGAGAGGAGTTTGGGAGTAAAAAGATGCATTTTTGAGCCTTTTAGAACTTTGAATGAATAGGTTTTTGAAGGTAGTGCTTAATGCATGGGATTATATATAATGTTCAAGGATACATGGTGTCCCTAATATCCTATATTAGGCCTCTAAAATCATATTCTAGTACAAGAACTAGTAGAGGTAAGGAAAACCTATTAGTTATAAACTAGGCATGAAATAGGTTTTCTGCCAGTAATGGAGGTCCAAGCATTTTATAAGGTTTACAAAATAAGTAAAAGAAATTTACATAATAGAAAATATTTAATAAGTCTTGAATTTCATATTTAGGCTTTTGTTTCTTTATTCTAAGGAAAAATCAGTTTGGGTAATCTTGGATAGCTCTAGAAGAGCCTTAGGTTTTCACTCAGTATGATCGAGAGAGAGAGAGAGAGAGAGAGAGAGAGAGAGAGAGAGAGAGAGAGAGAGAGAGAGAGAGAGAGTTGGATAAGCATATTTTTGAAAGTGATATGGAACCTAGTGTGCTTACATTTTTTATAATTTTTGGTCTAGTTCACCTCCCCATATATATGAATAATCATTAACAATGTAGGGGTGTCTAAATGACCTACTCATCTAGATAGGGTCTAGGTTTTCTTCTATTTATATGCTTAAAAATGATGAGGAAGAATGATTTTGAGTATGTTTTATAAAATCATTTTATCTCCATTTCATGGTAGTCTCATTTGATAATTCATATCCATGAAGAATTTTCACTTGAATGGATAAGGTCTTAATGTATAGGTTGATTTGATAAATCTACTACTTGGAGTATTGAGGAGTGAAAAAAATGATCTAAATCTATATCTTGAGAAAGTAGTTAGATTCAAGGTAATGAGAGTTATGCCACTGATATTAGTACCTTATCATGATGTTCTAATTCTTCCATGAGATATAAAGGTTAATTCTCTAAGGCTTGTCTTGACATGTTCATTGTTTGGTTAAAGTTGTCTCAGAGTTTTGAAGTATTTATTGTAGGGTATGCATGCTTTAAAAAGCTAAATAATGTATAGAACATATATATTCACTCTAAATGTGTTTGGTTTGAGTGTTTCAAATCCATTCTTGAGGTCTTATACCCATATGCACTTCATTTCAATCAATGGTCTAAGTGTTGAAGAAGATGGTTGCAGGTTTATAATAGGTAGTCTACAAAAAAAAGAGTTGGACTCACCTTGGAGGGATTTCAAGACCTTTGAGATCTTTCTCTCTAGTTTTGGAGTGTGAACAAGGTCCTAGTAACCATGATGTTTCATAAACCTCTCAAGTCAATGAATATACCTCATACAAATCATAGAAGTTGCTTCAAGGCAATTTTACCTTAACTTCTTTAAAGTCAATCTTGACCCTACACAACCTCATGTTATGGAGATCATGTTATGGAGAAGCCTATGAGAGACTAGGCTAGTAAAATCATCTCACCATTACACTTTAGACTTAGTAGATGAAGTGAATCAAATAGATTTACATAGTAAACTCTCACACTTAATTAATTAAAGCATATGAGACATATTACAAATATATAGATTAACTTTCTCCTATAATTTGGGAAACAAGTACAACTCCTAAATCTATTTACATGGATGAGTAAAACCTACTCAACCACCATAAAAATTGAAAAAATACTAGTTATTTATAAAAAAATTAATTACAATAGTAATTAATTTTATATTTTTGTAATTACTAATACACAATCTATGTGAAGCACTAATCAAGATATTCCTAACATCCCCCCCCCAGTGTGAACATGATAGAAAAACATTCACACACTCTATAGTTTTCTCACCCCTCAAGAGCATGTCCATCTTCATGAATCATGACCTTGATCCAAAATAAAGGCTATCTCTTTCCATGGTTTTAAATATGTTTACCACAAACCTTAATGTGAATAGGCCCTATCAACTGTCCACCTTGTGTGGTTTTCTATATCTTCCCATAAACCCTTTCAAGATCCATAAACTACGTAAATTTGGTGATTTTATTCACCACTATGCTTGTACATCAGTGAATTATATAGGAATAAACCTACAAAGCACAAATCTGAAGAATAAAAATCACACTAGAAAAGATATAGTACTATGCTCTCTAACACAATGTTCTTAGTTGCAACCACTGCCACTAGAAACTACCCTTGAATTTAGCCAATTTAGTGTATAATGGGAATGGAACATTGGTTATTATTCCCCCCCATAATGTGAATTTTACACATAAACAAGAACACTAAAAAAAAAATCATACCATACTACATACTATTGATCAGATCTTGTTGTCTTGGATCTTGCTGCACATGGTCACCAATTCTAGTGAACATATTCTTCTACCTGACCATCTTACAAAAAATTATGGTAGTTAAAGTATCATTAAAATAAAATTATTTATATATTAATCTTCTCTCCAATACAATTATTCTCTTGAATCCACACAACACTCAAAGTAATAAGAAATTAAACACACAACCGAAAACTAAAAGCACACTACACACATGTCACCACATCATTGGTATGGCCCCATAATTGGTGACTAATAAGAGGTCACTAGAGAACCTCCCTCCTTTGTGTATCCTATAACCTATAGTTTTTGAAGCTTCTTACTCAACAATAATGTTGATGAAGCTTAGATCAGGAGAAACTCCTCCCATAATCCATGTCACGTACAATAAAAAATGCATCTGTAAGGCAATTTTTTTTATTTTTAAAAATTTTGATACACCTTGACAACTAGATTTTTTGAAAATAGCATAAAAATAATGGACACTATATAAAAATAATTTTGAATTTACCATTCATCATATCATAAAAATGATATTAAACCATATCATATAAAATGATAATCCTAAAAACCTAAAAAAATAAAATATTGAATATACATTTAAAATATTAATGACTTCATACAAAACTATTTTTTTAAAAAACTTTATTGACATGACTCAAATAAAACTAAAGAATTTTTTTTTTTAACTCTAAATACAAAATACAAAAACATTGACACATATTCACAAGACTTAACCTTTAATAAACTTATAATGAGACTCGACTTATATGAGTAGACAAACTTAAATTTTATACATAAAAAAAGGAAATAGAAAGGAAATAGACTTAAATCAAACTTAAAATAACCAATAAAATGACCAAACTAATACCACACCTTAACCAAATCTTGGGTACGTAGTTCCAATGCAATAACAATTAGGCTGAGGCTCTTGAATAACTCAATGAAATGGATCTACCAATTTTGATTCCAATAGGCCAATCCTAATACTGAGGTCACCATTATAAGATGAAATATTATATTAAATAGATGCACATTGTACAAATGTGAATCTGATTTCATGGAGGATCGTATCAATATCTAGCAATTGCATTAGCTTTTACAAATTCAACTAGTAGGTAAATTTGAGTGACACAGAATTCATAAGTGCAGTTCTCAAATATGAAGATCCTATTATAAAATAATCTAAGAATACTATACTCAACACTTTACTATCTATGTTGATCTATATGATTGGAGTGATTCAAATAATATATAAATTTGTCTCATTAACACATAAGATGTTATCAAACTTGTGCACATCAAATAGATACAAGATCAATTATCAACTCGAACTATGCACTGTAGACAAGTGTGATGAGGTAGAGATATTACCCTTTCTAGTTGAGACAATAGCATTTTATATGAATGGATACACCATACATATATAAATTTTGGAGGAAATGTTAGATAGATCACAAATCTACCAAATTGTCCAGAAATCAAGCACCTTCCTTGAAAAATAACAAGAATAATTATTACTTTTAGAAACAAAATTACAAAAATTCCATAGGTGGGGCATAGATTAAAATAATTTACACCCCTACAAGAAAACTAATGATCCATCTCAAGGACCTGACACCACTCTGATACCAAATGAAGAGAATTGAAGAGATTTACATATTAAACTCTCACACTTAATTAATTAAAATATATGGGACATATTACAAATATATAGATTAACTTATTCTTATAATTTATGAAACAAGTACAACTCCTAAACCTATTTATATGGATGAGTACAACCTACTCAACCACCATATAAACTGACAAATGTTAGTTGTTAAAATAACTAATTATAATAGTAATTACTTTTACATTTTTGTAATTACTAATACACAAACTATGTGAAGCACTAACCAAGATATTATTAATAGTATAAATACACCAAGATAGTAATAATCTATTTGGCTAAGTATGGAAGAATATTCAATGATGTGTCAACCTAAAAAATGATGACTGGAAGTTTACAATGTGCATAGTGTTACTTAGTCCAAAAAAAGCTTAGAAGTGCAAATTGATTTATAGCATGAGTGTTATGGTGATTGAGGATGAAACATGACCTCAATACATGAATTGATGCATATGATTGCTGGTATGACCTCAAATTTAATTTGAGGAAGTGAAACATAGCTATTAACATGAAAAATAACCCAAAAGACTATCAAAAAGTGACCAAGGTAACTAATGGAGGGTTGTCACATTCAAGGGTTTCTCATGACATTCAATAAAATAGGGGATAAAAGATAAATTATTAAAGGTTTTTTCCTAAAGCATATTATCAAGCTGACATGGATCAATGACAAGTTTATAGAGACTATTTTTAGCCTTCTCAAGGTTTATAACCTATACACAGTTCATAAAAGTGTGCAAAATGGTCTCCTATAGTTGAGTGTAGAAGATGATCTTAAGGGAGTCTTGGTATAAGAGATAATCAAGCTTGAGTGTGTGGAGGGTGAAGATAACTAAATTAGTATCTCAAAAAAAAAAAATTGTATGACTGATCCCCCACCTCTATAATGTTGTACTCATTCTATACATAGTTAAGATCACCACCTACGAGCCCTCCTAAATAAAAAAGAAGCTTTGATAATGGATAAGTCATGAAAAGGTATGAATAAGTCCATGGAATAATTGAAAATTAATTAATTTAAGGGATACATAAGATGTTTAATGGAATTTTTATAGGTCCTAAATTATAAACTTTTGGTATAACATTGAAAAATTTCACCTACAACCATCATGTTTTGGCACAATGGAGCATGGTGGAGTTAAAGTAGGTTTTCAGGGTGGAGGATTGATTAATGTTGTTGGAAGGTAATGTTAAACTTAAAAAAATACTACAATCCTTGGTAAAGCCTTTAGGAGGTTCCTTTATATAAGATTACAGTCTCAAGAGCCTGAGTTGTGCACCTACAACCATCTAGATGTATTTTAATCATAGTGATGGAGATGGGGTTAGACTCCTTTTAGGTTAGTAGAAGAGGTATATCTATAATTTTGAGGGAAAGGTAATTGAATATGGAAATCAAGTTATTAAACATATCAAGTAAGGTTTACCATTTAGCAGCTACAACCATCTCTTTCAAGTCCATCATCATGAGGTCATGTTAGGTGGGAAAGAGATGATTGTTATATATTGTAAACTTGTGTATGAAAAAGGTTTGTTTAATATGGTAAGAGATGGTTCATAATGGATAATCCATCATAAAATATAAAAATACACTAATTTGAGGTCTAAGCACAAGCAAAAACTAAGTCTAATATGCACCTACAACCATCTTTTTGGTTTGGACAGTGGTATGTGACGGGGTTATTTTGAAGGTTTAGGATATAAAATATGGTTTATGGGGTTTTTTTAAAGGTAAGTATAAAATGTTATATGTAAAAAAATATAGGAATTGGTTTTCCATCTATAAAAGCTACCTCAAGATAACCTATAGTCCTTGTTTGAGGAACAAAACCAAACTCAGTCAAACCAAAGACAGTCTTTTGTGACTTGCATTATTAATAGCATAAAAAGTATTAATGAATGTTTTGTGAATAATTTATAAATGTTTATAAGTCTAAGATAGAGCTTATAGAGTTCTTATTTGGTGTGGAAGGATATAGAACCAAATAAGTGGAGTTTAGACCTTACATGTTCATGCACAGTGTTGTAAAGAGGGTCCAAAATCCTATGTTTTGATCAATTCAAGGACATTTATGATTGAACAAGGGATGTAACCTATTTGATAAGTTTAATAAGGTCAAAATAGACATGTACATGGTAATTTTTTCCCTTGAAACATCTTCAAACTCAAGAAATTGTTTTTTGAAAGCTTACCACCTCTACAAGCTTGTACATTTAGCCTAGCTAGGATTTCTAACCAAAAACCCCTATATATCAAGTTTGAATAGGTAAAAAATCATAAAATTTTAATCAAATCCATTTTATCATGTGTGAATTTAATCATAGGTTTTTGGTTTGATTTTGTCTAGTATAGTTTAGATTTGAGGTCTAGGTAAGTGTGATAGGGCTTAAGAGGCCTAATTGGACTCATGCTAACAAAGGAAGTACCTTATAAGTTGGGATTCATAACTTTAAATATTTCTGAAGGTTTTAAGGATATATATATGGTGGTCTAAAATTTAATTGTGTCCTTAGGAAGATGGACAAGCTCTTCAAACAAGCAAGAAAACCTCAAAAAAGGGCTACAAGGGCTTGGTGGATCTACGAATAGTGAAGAGTAAAAATGCATAGTGGAATGAGATTTAAAGGCTTAAAGGAGTTATAAAATATATAATATTATCATGAAATATCATGCAAGTTATCATATTTTACTCATAAATCCCATAATAATATTTGTTATGTTGAAAGGATAAGAGCTTGTGTAGAATGGCTAGTGAATGAAGAAAATCAAAGGAATAAACCAAAGGATAGAATTGATGGAGTTATTCTATTGAAAAAAAATAAATGAATTGGTTTTCCATATATATTATTTTTATAAAGGTTTATATAAATTCTAAATATAATCTTGAGACCTTAAAAAAAACTTGGAATGAATGGATCTTAAAAGTTCATATTTGGCACTTGGATTCATTCAAGAGCAAACACATATAGGATCAATGGGTTGAGTCAGGGTTAAGATTATAAAAACATATAGTTATTAATTTAAAGGACACAATCATAATCCCAAATATTTGGAAACATGGTGAGGGAGACTTTCAAGAGAAGATGACCTTAAAGAGGAATGGTGGAATGAAGGAGATGTTTTATAAAGAGATGTATACAAGTATCTGTATCAAGGGCATTCCATAAATAATAACTAAAATCAGTTAAATATATATTCCTAATAAAATATACACCTAAATTACAGTAATATACTTTTCAATAATGTTTATAGTTAAAAATTAGGACTATGAGGTCTCATCAAGTTCTTTAGGTTTAACAAGGTTCTAAGTTCTATCATATTGATGAGTTTCATAAGATGGTGTGATGAATTCTATTAATAATTTGAGTTAAATTGTCACAAAACATAACAATTCACCTCTAAAAAATCCACATATATCCATTATTACACAATCTTATCTTCAATCTCATGAAGGATGAGGGCAAAGTGATCAATGGTGGAGTGTCATGATCATGAATGGTTATTAGAGCAATAGTGATGAAATGAGATCAAGAGGATAGAGAGGGACTCCAAACAATGATATATTGAATTTAACCTTATAAATGTAAATATAAATCCATGAAATTTAAATTTTACCTCAAAAAACCTTGTATATCATGTTCAAACCCAAATATAAATCTAAAAGTAGACAAGCATACAGTCAAGTTCAAACATAGTCAACTTTTGAAGACTTTTTTGAAGGGTTTTAAAGTTTTGGGGCACCTACACATTGATTCAAGACATAAAATTTGGTACAGAGGGTCCTTGTGAACTATTGGGACCCCATATTATTTATATTTTTAATGAAAAATAAGGGAAATATCTATTGTTTTGTCTCAAACTTGAGGCACTCTCTATGAAAATTCAGGTAGCCTACTGGTAAGTTTTGGTAAAAATCACTTACAAGACTTAATATGAATGATAAAGTCATGAAAATTGGTGGATATGTTAATAATGAGTTTATATAACTATACATAATATTTTTTAGTCCAATATAATATGGAAACTACTCATTATTTTATCAGTCAACTCCCTATCTATTGACAGTCAAAAGGCAAACATTCAACTTAAGTTAATTTTGAGAAAAAGTATCTACAAATATTAATATGCAAGATCCAAGTATGAAACTTTGTGGAAGTATTTTAATTAGTAATTATAAATTTATAACATGTTTTTTTTGGTCTAAATAGGAGTGGAACTATCCATTATTTTGTGACAGTCATCCACATGTCTAGTGGTAGCCACCATTAGAGCTAGGAGACATTTTTGAAGCCTACAAGTTGATAGAGGATTTTGGACCTCATGGGATTACTTTGGAATATTAATAATATTATTATAATTATATATAAACATTTTTAAATGTGATTACATATAATTTCAATGCAAACCATGCCCTTGAGGGCTAAAATAAGCAAGCAGACAACCATTGCCATAAGCAGTCTTAAGAGACCATGAAGATAAAGTGAAACTTGAGAATAAAAATGAGGTGAAAATGGATTTAAATGAATTTTTAACCATTTTTTGGAGTACCTGATACCCTATTCTAGGTTCCTCAATCCCTGAAACTCAGTTTTAAGCCTAGAATCTTGTCTTAAGGACTAGAAAGCCTATATCACAATGAGGCACTAGCAAACTCTATCAATGCAAGATGACAAATTATCAAGATATTATGAGATTTTTTATGAAATTAATTATGTTTTAAAATCAGGTGAGAAAAATGAAAACTTCATTTTTTCTATTAAGGAGAATTTCAATGTTTTCAAGTCTAAGACACCCATTTCGAGCCCCTCTTCACATGTTCATATCTTATAGTAAATAAGGAGTTGGGATAAATTATATTATTATGTTTTTAGTAAACATATTTAATTTATATCAAATAAGTATTTATTTATTTTAGGGTATTATATTTATGAACAATTATTAAGACTATAAGCAAGCCCAAAATGCATGTAGAACCCCTCATGCAAACTTCTTTATGTTCATATATTTGCACACCTTATACATGGGAAAAAAATATTATAAAGGAAATTTAAGGGGTATACAGGATAAATATTCATGGAAATAAATTCTATAATGGATTTATATAGTTTATTAACAATCATCAAGAAGGTAGGCATGTTTGAGCTGCCAAAAGAACCATTTTGATAAGTTTTGGGTTTTTGAGCTCATAAGTCCATGAAATGACTTGGAATAACCTTAAAACCACTTGTAACATGTATATTAATCTATAAATATCCTATATATCCTATTTTTTATAAGAATTTGGCATGTGTGGGTGCCTAGGAGGCCCAAAATGGCCTAAAATGTCTATTTTTGTATGTCTCCAAAGAAATAAATGGTATAAATGAATGGAAGAGGCCTGATGGGACATTAATCACCATTATATGTCAATTTTATATCTTTTTATGGGTTTATATGGTGCATTTTTGAACTAAAGGGTCAAAAACCAATTTTTTTTTACATTTTGTGAATGGTTGTAGGTTTAATGGTGATTTCCACCATTGTTGTAGGTTTTTAAAGTGCCATAAAACTTTTTTCTCCCTAATAGGAATCATATGGATGTATATAATTATTTTACATGTCCATAAGTGGTTTTCCTAGTGAAAAATGGCTTTGGAAACAAGTTCTAACACAAATGGTTAAAGATGGCTCAAGCTTGGAGACCTCCATCAATAGAGTCAAAGAGTTTTGAAAGTTTAATGATGTATTTTTTAGGTTAGGGGAGCTAACATGAGTTGAGAACAAAAGAGAACATAAAAAATCAAATACTCAAACTTAACCTTCAGGGTCAGTAGCAAACATAAAGTGTCAAAATGACTAACCATCATGTCAAGTGACTTCTAGAAGCCAAGTGGAATGGAGTGTAGAAGTGAAAGTGAGATAGCTTGGAGGTTGAAGGATAAACTTGGAGAATTCAATTAGGTTTATAGTCTTTGAAGAATTTTCTCCAAGATAGTGGAATATGACATCATCATCCTCAAAGTTTCTTATCTTCTAGTGAATTTTTAGGCCAATAAGAAGGCTTGAAGACCCTTTTGACCTTTGGAGGCTAATTTGATGAAAGAAGATCAATGATTAATTAATTTTAATGTGGTTGGGACTCCATGTAAGGTAGTTTAGTGACATTTATTGAATTTTGAGATTTTTCTTCTCCTTTCTCTTGCTTTTTATCCTATATCTCCTTTCTCTTCCCCATTTGTAAGATATACTCTCATTTGACAAGGCAACACCCTATCAAAATTTTATAAAACAGCCTTTAATTTAATAAGACATCACTTTTTTCCTATCCCTTTCTTTCATCTAGTGATATAGTTAGTTTTTATATGATTTCTTTGTGGAAGGGTGTCTTTCCTTGGTAATTGTCCATCTTATTACCTTTTTATAGTTTTTAAACCATTATTATAGGTCTAAAACTTATGATTTTGTTCATTATTGAAGGCATCATGTGAGTTTCATATTCCTCCATACTCCATCTCTTACCTAGTGGGCCTAGTTTTTTAAATACTAATGCAAAATGAGTAATTGGAGGGATTACGTGAGGGTTGTCTTTGAACTACCTAAGTATTAGTTTTATACAAATTAGAGTGTATTTAATATTGGTGCATCACCTTTTTTATTTTTTTAGTCATCCCTTTCAACCCTTATATCCCTTTTCCAAGTAGAATCAATAGTTTAGGTGAGTTATCAAGAGGAACTAGCCTTATCTGGAAGTTCAACCCCATCACGAGATATCAATAGCTTGGGTTTGATCCCATTTTGTAGTTAGGAATGAGAGAGCCTAAATAACTCTCTCATGAGGGTGAAATTTTGTTTTAAAACATTTTTGGTATTCTCAATGGGACAACATTATTCGAATAAGATTGTTTAATATTTATGTTGGTCTTGTCCATTTTCAATAACCATTGCATCCACACTCTTAGCATCTGGAAACTCTGAAGAACACTTAACATTTTGATGGTATAAAAATACTTATCTTTCATGCCAAAGGTGACTAAAAGATCAGGTTCTAGAGGTATTCTTTTTTAATTTTGAATTATCTTTTAACTCAAAAAAAAGATTAAGGTTTCTAACACTCATCCCTACAAAGGAAACTTTCCTCCTAAACCAATTTCCAAGTCTAATTCTAAAAGAAGATCTTTGTTGGGCCTTTTCACTACCATGGTTAACCCTAAATCTTTGACTTTTGTGGATTTTAGTGGTTGAAGTCCTTTGGACCTCAATCATTATGACCCTATCCTAGTGGGCTCCCATAAGAGTGTGCCTTAATTTATAGGAGACAATTCTATAACCCCTTATGAACTCATCAGAGACACAACTGACTTTTGTAATATCCATGACATCAATGAAGAAAATGTGGCTATCAGGTTTTTGTCTAATTATTTTAATGGAAATGCATTGAATTAGTATAGGAAACTTGCTCCTAACTCCATCACATCATGGGACCATTTAGGGGATTCTTTGTGCAAAAGGTTTGAAGACAAGAGTAACCACTTATCACTAGTAGAATAATTGACTACAATGAAGATAGATCCTCATGATGTTATGTAGGATTTTAATAACATTTTTAAAAAGAAATGGGACATGATTACAATCTCTTTTAGGCCTACTCATAACTATGCCTTTCTCTACTATCAATATCTCTCAATAGTGACACTGTAATGATGATATAGTTTACGGGGGAAACACACTACTAGATGCTTATGCAATGGAAATTAGAGTAGAGAATAGCTTCATACAAGATAAAAAGCTCACACCTAGTCCACTTGTGCCATTATCTCCCAATATTCAATAATGTCTTGTTTTCATTCTTCTTTTTATAACACTTACTACCATACTTACACCAAAATCAGAAAAGGCTTTAACTAGTTAGTCTAGTGATTCCCAAGAGCACAAGAACTTCCAAGAACTCAAGAATATGTTTCAAACCTTGGGAAATGAATTTATGAATGCGAATAGGTATCAAGACCATTAAAATATACATTATAAATCCCCATATCATCCTAAATAGTCTCACTAAGCTAATAGGCCAACATTCAAAGGGAATTTCCAAGGATAAGGATAAAGATGGGCCAAATATGCTAGGTAAAACAATTACAATCCTTACACTATAATTGATTCCAATACCTTAGTACTTGTTCATAACAACATTTCTCAATAATGTGAGTGTTATATGCCTTGGAATCAATTAATACATTGTCCCAAACATAGATTTCAATTAGGCTTTCAATGATTAGTGGTAGCAAGGTGTTAGTTATGGTTTCAATCAAGATCTCATGGTTTAGATTATATAAGTGCTTATGATGACCAAAATGGAAGATACTCAAAAATTTCAAGGTCATAATGAAGGACCAAACTAACTGGGTGCTACAATGGTTAACTATGAACAAGAAGAGTGTTATGGTTTCAATTTGCAGGCTAGTTCTAGTCAAGCAAACATTTTAGTGATAACCAATATAAGGTTCAAGAGAAGGAACATGGAATGAAACCAAGAAGTAGTTAAATATTCTCATAGTCTTACTCCATTACTATAAAATCAAAATGAGCCTACTTCTACCCCAAACATTCTAATAACTTAGAAAAATCAAAACCAAGGAAACACTTTTGTATCCTAAAACTCATAGTTTCAAAGCTAGATTATGGTTCCAAAAGCACAAGCAAAGGTTATTGGTTTGTAAATAAACATTTTTTAGAAAATGAAGATGTAAAATGTGATTTTTCTAATGTGGGACATGCTTTCTATTCCTGGTCAAGTGGATATCCTTCAAGAGGACTTGTCAAAGATTAGTATTTCAAAGAATCCACCAAGTAAGGAGATTATAGTTCTCACTAATGCAACCAAAATAAATGAAGGAAATATAAAAAATTGGTCAAAATTCATCCCTTATACTTTTATATAATCATTGACAACTCCTTATTACACAACTGCATGGTAGATAGTGGAGTAAATACTTTAGTGATGCAAAAGTCAATAGCAGATCAACTTGGTTTGAAGTATAAACCCCAATATAAATGAGTTTTACATCTTGATGGATATTATACCAAAATATATGGTATTATTAGAGGTCTAAACTTGACCCTACATGCTTTTCCCAATGTTTTATTGGTGCAAGATGTAGTGGTTATAGATTTGCCTCCTCACTTTGGTCAATGCTTATCTAGAGAATTTATAGCTAAAATTTGGGGTTACCTAGTAACAGATTGGTCCTATATGGATTTTAGGATAAGGTATGGGACCAAGGTGTCTATCAAGGCTAAAACTATTACCCAATGTCACATTTATCCTTATGGTCTAAGTAGATTAAATATCAATTATACCATTATAGATGAAGAAGACCACCTTGTTGGTTAAGAACTAAACACTCATCCTGAAGGGATACCTGATATGTTCTTAGATGAGTTACGGAGTGAGAATAAACTAATTAATCCTTTGGGAGGTGTTGAATAAATATATGTGAGATTTTATTACCTGCATGAAGAAAAAGAGTTCATGCCATCCCTCACTAGGCCACAAGAGGATACTAATGGATTATGGAAGATGTTCTTTGATGGTTAAAGGAGAAAGAATGGAGTAGGTGTAGGTGTAATTATAATATATCCTTATAATGACAAATACATATCATCATATAGGTTTCAATTTAGTTATTCTTATAATGTATCTAAATATGAAGGCCTCATCAATGGTCCTCAATAGGCCATTAAGATGGAAATAAATAAATTGTAGGTATATGGGTATATTGAGATGATAGTACATCAAATGAGAGGTCAAAACATATCCAATAACCCCTTAATGAAGTCCTAAAAACATAGAGTATGGGACATACTTGAAAACTTTGAGGCCTTCAATATCCAAATAGTGCCTAGAGAGCAAAATCAACGTGTTGATAGGTTGGTAGTGGTAGGGGTTCAATTTGACATCCCAAATGATTTGAATAAGTCTAAAATATAGACACATCTCAAAGTGATAGTGAGGCCATCAGTTCCATATAATGAAGCTCACTATCAAGTCTTTGATATCGATAAACAGATTACTTGTTTCTTATAGCAAGAGGTAGAGTTTTCCTCAACAAACCAAAGTAAACTTAAATATTAGTATGAGGATCAAATTATTCAACCAAAGTCAAATAAACTTCATAAAGAGACAGGCACCCTTAAAGGCCTTTTCAATGAAGGAGATCACATGAGGAAAGATAGGGTAATTATGTCTACTAATGAAGAAAACTATGAGAGAGTCCTCATATTCAAGGATAAGCTTCTCAATATTGTAAAGGTGAGAAATGAGGTAAAAAACATGTATTTATTGAGATTTGTTGTAAGTACTCATATATATTTGCTTGGGAGTACAGTGATCTAAGATTTTTTAATGCCAATCTACTCCAACACACCATAGAGTTAGAGGCCAATGCCAATCCTTTTATGTAGAAGCAAAGGCAAATAAACCTAAAGAGAGATGATGAAAAAATATTTTACCAAGTTTATTGAGTCTAATATCATTTTAACTATCAAGAATTCCTTGTGTAGCTAACTTGGTGCCTATGATGAATAATGGTGAGATACAATAATGTGTAGACTTTAGAGACTTGAACAAGGTATATTTTAAAAGACCATTACCCCTTTCCATCCATTGATCAACTCCTTAAAATGTTTGTTGGTTTAAAATGTTTCTCTCTTTTGGATGGGTACTCAAGGTACAACCAATTGCTAGTAAGAGAAGAAAACTAATACAAGATTGGCTTTACCATAAAGTGGGGCACATATGCTTATAATAAGATGTTTTTTGGCCTCTCAAATGTTTGATCTAATTTTCAAAGAGCTATGGAAATGGATTACCAAGGTTTTCTCAATAAGATGGTGCTTGTGTACCTAGATGACATAACATTTTTCTCCAAGAAGGATAGTGAACACTTGGACCACCTAAGATTTATATTTGAAATATGTAGAGAGTATGGGATCTCATTTAATCCTAATAAGTGTGTTTTTTCTATCAATAATGGCAAACTCTTGGGACTTATTGTCTCAAAGTAGGGGCTAGCTATTGGTCTTGATATAATAAGTGAAATCATGGACTTGTTTGTACCCAAGTATAAGAAGGGACTTTAAAGTTTCCTTGGAAAGATAAACTTCCCAAGAAGTTTTTGTACTCATTTTTTTAATCTTGGTTAAACATATCAATGATATGTTAAATGATAATTAGGTGGTCACTTGGACAAGAGAAGGCAAAACAAGATTTGAAGCTATCAAACAAACCATTACTCAAGCACCTACACTCATGAATCTTGACTTATTAGAATATTTAATATTATTTTCCTTTGCCACCATTAATAACATATCATCTATGTTGATTCAAAATAATGGATAAGGGCTTGAGCAACCAATTGAATTTTTTAGGGAAGGGCTTGAAGGGTATGAATAAGGTTACACTTTCATATAGAAATAGGTCCTTGTAGCTATGAAAAGTCTAAAAATGTTTAGGCCTATGATATTCAAAAACAAATTATACCTTATGGCGTCTCATCATGGAGTGAGATACTTCCTTCTCAACAAAGACTTGAATGAGAAGAGGACTAGTTAGATTACAAGAGTCATGAAATATGATGTAGAAATCAAAGTCACTAAACTAGTAAGATGTAAATGCTTATGTGAACACATGGTTATTTAAATTAATGAAGAGAAAGAGGTTATGTGACACAAGATAAATTTCAAACATTAACACTTCTACCTCACACTAATTGGGTCTAGGATATGACAAAGTTCTTGTTAACAGGTGAATTTCCTCTAGGTATGGATAGAACAAAGATAAGATACTTTTGACTTTAGTCCATACCTTATTCCTTGATTAATGGTGTTCTATTTATTAAATACCTCAATGGAGTGATACTCATATGCATATATGATGATAAAGTGACTAGAATCTTAGAGAAATTCCATGATGGACTTGCAAGAGGTCATTTTCCCTTAAGAACTATAACTAAAAAAGTGATGAGGGCTAGTTATTATTTGTATAGCCTCTTCAAAGATGCATATACATGGGTGATAAAGTGCCAAAAGTGTGATATCTTTATAGGAAAACAAATATTAGCAGCCCTTCCTCTTAATCCCATTTAGGTAGAATATCCCTTCATGTAGTGGGGCCTAACCTTTATAGGAATGATCAATCCACTTTCTAGTGGATGACACAAGAGGGTACTCACTACCACTAATTACTTCACTAGGTGGGTGGAGGAAATTACTCTAAATGAAGCTAATGAAATAATAGTATTAGACTTCTATGACTATATAGTGATGAGGTTTGGTGTATGAAGAATCATCATTTTAGATAATGCCTTAGCATTTTTTGGCATGAAAATGAGTGAATGGGAACTTCAATTGGGCATATACATTATCACATCCTCTAATTACTACCCCCAAGGTAATGGACTTGTAGAGTCAATGAATAAGAACTTGATTACAATAATCAAGAGGACTATGGAAGAGAACTAAATAGTTTGGCATTCAAAGTTAAGGACAACCTTATAGGTTGATAAAGTGACTCCCAAGGTTTCCATTAGAAACTCAATATTTATCCTTATATATGGGAGAGAAGCCAAGTTGCCTATCTCTCTTGGGCTACCTAACTTAGAGCTGACCCATC
Source organism: Torreya grandis (assembly GCA_037957365.1). Lineage (NCBI taxonomy): Eukaryota > Viridiplantae > Streptophyta > Pinopsida > Cupressales > Taxaceae > Torreya > Torreya grandis. The sequence goes on along the minus strand of JARHVA010001811.1, from coordinate 646,654 downwards.
AGCTTGAGTTGATAGAGAGTGAACCTATGAGTGTGAGGATGACAAATCTCATGGAGCTTGAAGAAATGAGGTATCTTGAAATGAAGATAATGAAATCACATCAAGATAAAGTCAATAAAATACTTTGAAAAGAGAACCATAATAAGATACTTTAAGGAGGGTGATCTAGTCCTCAAGTGGGATTTAAATAAGGCCAAGCTAGACAACCATACTAAGTTTGATATCTTGTGAAGTGGCCCTTACTTGATCTATGGATACAAAAAACATGATGCTTTTCAACTTGCCTAACTACATGGAGAGGTATTACCCATCTTAGTCAATGGGATTCATCTAAATCCTTGTTACTAAATGATATTTTTATCCTTGTACATATTATAGTAGATTTGTTGTTTTCCTCCAAGTCCCTTGTGCACATTTCACTTTTATGCTATGCATCCCTTCCCTAAATGATTTAAGCACATTGTTGTTTTGTTTTGGGTTGTCCCTGCTATTTTGAGAATTATAATAAAAATTTTAAGCTTTATTATTAGTTAAAAACAAATTTGAGAAATAATTTTATAACCCCATAAGCCTAATCAATAGACAAAGGCAACTAGTCTCTTGCATAGATAGGCATGCAATCCCAGGAGGTCATGAGAAATGTTGACCAAAATTGGCCTACATACAAAAAAATTTCCTAGATGGATTAGACCATTATCCTAGACCATTTAGTTACCTTTTTCTTCCATGACTAGCCTATTTCTAGTCCTAACTTGATGATGCAGTGTCATATTTTGGAAGGTCTTTGTGTGTTATGCAGAGTTGTCCAGAGTCCTTGTGTAGTGGATGATCCACTGGTTGAAAGATAAAACAAACCTTATGACCCTACCTCATGTCCCTTGTAATATTTTTAAACACATTAAGTTTTAAGGTGAATTTAGATATTTTAAGGAAAAGACCTAGAAATGGGTCTTGAACTGTAAGTGAAAGATCTAGCTGGTTTATAGTGTATTTGATCATTCAGGAGAAGGAAGGAGGTTTGAACAAAGTGTTATAGATTCTAATGGGTCAAAAATTATTTTTAGAGAAGCCAAAATTTCATTAGATGACTTGAGGACCTTCTAAATAAAAATTCTTAAGTGAAAAGTAACTTTCTGGAGAATTCAAATTGGTTTTGAATTATTTCCACCTCCTTATTTCATTTTTTCCATATTTGGACATGTTAAAGGACATTTAAAATAATTTGGAGTGGAGGAGAGGTGTTTTTTAACAAAAATTCATTTTTTATCCTTTTGGAGCTTTAGTTGAACAAGTTTTTGAAGGTTTTGATTAATTCAGTGGATAAAATATCATATGCGAGCATCCATGGTGTCCCTAATATCCTCTATTAGTAATTTTAAATTATATTTTTGTAAATTATAGGGACCATAATAGTCTTCTATTTTATGAAATTTGTCTTTTTTGTCTCCCCATATTTATGAATAATTACTAACAATGTAGGGTTATCTAGATGACCTATTCATCCAAATAGGATCCAAGTTTTCTTCTATTTATTTTCTTAAAAAAATTATGGGGAATAATAATTTTGAGGATGTTTTATAAAATTATTTTATCTCCATTTCATGTTGGTATCATTGGACAATTCATCTACATGAGAAAATTTCACTCGAGTGGATAAGGTCCTAGTGTATAAGTTATTTTGATGATTCTGTTGCTTGGAGTCTTGAGGACTGAAAACAATGGTCTAAATCTATGTATTAAGAAATTAGTGAGATTTAAGTTAATGATATTGATTATAATAATATTAGGACATTAGAATTATGTTATAATTCCTCCATGAGAGATAAAGTTTAAGCCTCTAAGGCTTGTCTTGACATGTTCATTGTTTGGTTGAAGTTGTCTCAGAGATTCAAAGTATTGATTGAAAGGTAAGCATGCTTTTAAAAGCTCCATAATGTATATAAAATATGTATTTACTCTAAATATGTTTGGTTTGAGTGTTTTAAATCTATTATTATAGTATTATACTCATATCTAATTCATTTTAATCAATGGTCTAAGTGTTGAAAAATATGGTTGCATGTTTCTAATAGGTAGTCTTCAAAAATAGAGTTAGATACACCTTGGAGGGATTTGAAGAATTTTGAGATCTTTTTCTCTAGTTTTAGAGTTTGAAAAAGGTCCTAGTAACCATGATGTTTCATAAACCACTCAAGTCAATGCATATACCTCATACAAAGTATAAAAGTTGCTTCAAGGCAACTTTACCTTAACTTCTTTGAAGTCATTCTTGACCCTACATGACCTCATGTTATGGAGAAGCCTATGAGAGACTAGGCTAGTAAAATCATCTTGCCACTACACTTTAGACATAGTAACAATATTATAAGATAATAATGATGTGTTTTGTTTAGTATAAAAGGATATTTAATTATGTGTTAACCCAAGCAATGATGATTGGAAGTCTATAGTGTGCACAATGTTACTGAGTCCAAAAGAAGCCTAAAAGTGCAAATTAATTGATATCATGAGTATTCTGGTGATTGAGGATGAAAAATGGCCTCAATACATTAATAGATGCATATTATATTTATTATGACCTAAAAGTGGAGTTTATGAAGTGAAAGACAATTATTAACAATATCAACAAACTACAAGGCTATAAAAAAGTGACAAAGGTAACTAATGAAGGGTTGCCATAGTCAAGGGTTTCTCATGACATTCAAAAAAAGAAGGGATAGAAGATAAATTATTGAAGGTTTTTTAAAAGCCATATTATCAATTTGACATGGATCAATGACAAGTACATAGAGACTATTTTTGAGCCTTTCCAAGGTCCATAACCTACACATAGTCCGTACAAGTATGCAAAATGGTCTCCTATAGCTGAGTGTAAAAGATGCTCTTAAGGGAGTCTCTGTACAAGATATAATCATGATAGAATGTGTGGATGGTGAATAAAACTTAATGATTATATAAAAAAAACTTTTATCTCTATCATTAATATCTAACCTCCATAATGTTTTACTCATTTTCTACATAGTTAAGATCACCACCTACAATCCCTCCTAAGCAAACAAGAAGCTTTAACAATGGATAAGTCATGAAGAGGTATGAATATGTATATGGAATCCTTGAAAATTGATTAATTAAAGGAATAAATTAGATGTTTAAAGGAATTTTGAGAGGTCCTAAATTAAAATATTTTTGTCTAACATTGAAAAACATCACCTACAACCATCATGTTTTGGCATAATGGAGCATGGTGGAGTTAAAGTAGATTTTTAAGGTGGAGGATTGATTAATGTTATTATAAGGTTAAGTAAAACTTAAATAAAGAATTAAAGCCTTAATAAAACCTTTATGAGTTTCATTTATATAATATTTTACTCCCAAGATCTTCATTTGTGCACTTACAACCATATCCATGTATTTCAAGCATAGTGATGGAGGTGGGGTTAGACACCTTTCATGTTAGTATAAGAGGTCTATCAAGAGGTTTGAGGGAAATGTAATTGAATAGGGCCATAAATTTATTTAATATATATCAACTAAGGTGTAGCCATTCAATTTTTTATTACTTAAAATAATCAAATACCCTAATTAGTACCTACAACCAGCTCTTTCAAGTCCATCATCATGAGGTCATATTAGGTCAGAAAGAGATTATTATTATATATTGTAAGCTGATGGATAAAAAACGTTTATTTAAGATGGTAAGATGTCGTTAATAATAGATAAATACATCATAAAATATAAAAATTAACTAATTTAAGGTCTAAGCACAAGCAAAAATTTAGTCTAATAAGCAGCTATAACCATCGTTTTGGTTTGGACAATGGTATGTGTTGAGATTATTTTCAAGGTGTAGGATATAAATAATGGTTTATGGGGTTTTGTTTAAGTTAATTATAAAATATTATATTTAAAAAATATATATTAATTGGTTTTCCATCTATAAAAGTTACCTCAAGATAACCTACAGTCCTTATTTGAGGAATAAGACCAAACTTAGTCAAACCAAGGACATAGTGTTTTGTGAATTGCATTGTTAATAACATAAAAAGGATTGATGAATGTTTTGTAAATAATTTGAAAATGTGGATGAGGTTAATATATAACTTATATATGTTTTATTTTGTGTGTAAGGATATAGAACAAAATAAGTGGCATTTAAACCTTACACACTCATGCACAATTTTGTAAATAGGGTACAAAATTTTGTATTTTGATCATCTAAAGGAAATTTATGATTAACCAAGGGATATAACATATTTTATAAGATAAATAAGGTCAATATATACCTATATATGGTAATTTTTTCCCTTGAAACGTCCTCAAACTCAATAAACTAATTTTTAAAGCCTCTCAGCCTTTGCAAGCTTGCACATTTAGCCTATCTCGGGATTCTAACCAAAAAAACCTATATGTCAAGTTTGAACTAGTGAAAAATCATAATTTTTTTTAATAAAATACATTTTATAATTTATAAAATTAATAATATGGTTTTGGTTTAATTCTATATGGTATAGTATAGATTTGAGGTATAAGTAAGTGTGATAGGACTTAAGAGGCCTAATTGGAGGCATGATAACAAAGGAAGTACCTTCATAATTTGGATTCAGACCTTAAAATTTTTGGTAAGGTTGTAAGGAGATAGATGGTGGTGTAAAATTGTTTTAGGTCCTTAGGAAGGTGGACATACTCTTCAAATAAGTAAGAAAACCTCAAAAAGGGCTACAAGGGCCTAGTGGCTCTACGAAGAGTGAAGAATAAAAATTCATGGTGGAATGAGATTAAAAGGATTAAAGGATTTATAAAATATATAATATTATTATTAAATATCATCCAAGTTATCATGTTTTACTATTGAATACCATAATAAGATTTGGCATGTTGAAAGGAGAAGATCTTCTATAGAATGGCTAGTGAATGAATAAAGTCAAAGGAATGGACTAAAGGATAGAATTGATAGATTTTTGATCAAATTATATATGAGATACTATATTTAAAATGAATAAATTAATATTTTTTCCATCTATAGGAGCTATCTAAAGGTTTATGGTAATGTTAAATATAATCTTGAGACCTTAATAAAAATCTTGAAATGAATGGATCTTAAAAGATCCTATTTGGAACTTGGATTAATTCAAGAGAAAACTCATGTAGGATAATTAGGTTGAGTCAAGGTAAATATTCTCAAAAGTATGTTAACCTATAGCTATTACTTTTAATGACATAATCATAAGCCTAAAGAGTGGGCAAAGTGATGAGGGTGACTTTCGAGAGAAGATGACCTTCAAGGGGAATGGTGAAATGAAGGAGATGTTTTTTAAAGATATTCATACAATATTTTGTATAAATGAAATTAAATTAATAATAACTAAACTTAGTTTAAGCTACATTCTCAATAAAATGTACACCTATAGCTTGGTAAGAGACTTTTCAATAATGCTGACAATTAAACACTATGACTATGAGGTCTTATCAAGTTGTTTAGGTTAAAAAAATTCTAATTTATGTCATTTTTATGATTTTCATAAGATTATATGAGGAATTATATTAATTATTTGAGTTCCAATGGCACAAACAATAGTCATTCACCTCCTAAAACTCCACTTACAACCATGAGTACATAACCATATCTTTAATCTCATGAAGGATGATGGAAAATTGATCAATGGTGGAGTCTCATGATTATGAATGGTTATTAGAGAAATAATGATGAAATGAGATCAAGAAGATAGATAGGGACTCCAAATAATGCTACAGTCAAGTTCACCTTATCAATGTACATGTTGGCCAAATTTGGCCTACATAAGAATATTTTTCCTAGAAATGGTTTACACAGATGAGCAGAGTTCTAAATGGAATGAGTAGACAAAACATAAGAGAAGAAGATAATATATTTATTGCAAATATTATAAAACACTTTAATCAAGCTTAAAGTGTAATTTGTTGGTCCTTGGGAAGTAGGCTTGGAAACATGTCTAGGATTGCAAAGTGAAAAGACTAGCAACTTCTCAAGGTGTTTCAAGCATTCGGTGACATGAATAAAGTTGCACAAAGTATTATAAGTTCATTAGAGCCTTCTAAAGAGAAAACAGTTTCTTGCACAAACCTAGAAGAACTAGATCGTCACAAACACATCATGCAAAGATGAATAGATTAGTCTAGTTACACATTTGATAGATGCATTTGAAAATTCAACCAAGGAAAAATAGTTCCATGGATATTTTTTCTTATGCCTTAAACATTATTTACAAATTTCATGTCTTGATATGTTGTCTATATCAAGATCTAAGTCCTCAAAATTGAACAAGAAGAATGAAATGTGCATGGGGATGTCAATTTAAAGCTGTAACAATTAACTATTTCAATTTAAAAATAATTAACAAGTAATACATGTGTGTAAATGTCAAATTTGGGCCTCATAAAATAATCATTTGAATTATAATGTTTAAATATCAATGGTTGGCATTTGATCATATCAAAGATCTAATGGTGAGTAGTAACCTGACAGTGTTAGTGGGTCTCAAAGATCTGATGAAGTGCATTTGATCATGAACCTAAGATAAATAGTGAGAATCAAGTCAAAATGCTAGTGGACCTAATGTTGAACACATTTATGACAAGTGTCAAGATGTTGGGTACCTCAATGTAAATCTAATAGTGTGTGGTGATTGATAAAGCCAGTGGGTCCAAGCAGATCGATGATGCATGATCCATCATACAAAGGTGGATTAATGGAGAGTGATGGGTCAAAATTTCATAAAATATTGAAGATAAATTCATGGGTCATAAGTGTCTCAACCATGTTAAATTGGTAAAATATCTATGGTTTACGTCCATTCATATAGAAAATATCAACAATGCATGAGTAAGTTGAGAAAGAAGATCCAATGGTGCACAAGCAAGTTGATTGATGGTCAATATTAAAATTCAAAAGATAATATAATTAAATGGATAGAAAATATAACCTAAAGTTTAACTAGGGAAAATAAATCAAAGGATGCCATTGAATCTCAATCAATACCTCTGTTAGAGGATCTAGAGCATGTAGACTAAGTTTTCTTATCTTTTCAACATCAAATACAATAAGTCCTTATATTCCATCTATTTAGAGGTAGAATAGGTATATTTAGACCTAATATAGTTTGATAATAATTCTATTTAGACTATATGTTCTTCATGGATATTATATCTATATGAAAACCACCAATAAATGAGATTGGTTTTCAATCTATAGTAAAGACCTATGTTCAGATTTTGTAGTAGGGGTAGATATATGGTTATGGAGAAATGTCTCATCTATCAACATGGATATATCCTCAAAAAATTAGGTACTTAATGCCACTCAAAGGATACATGGCATGGCTCTATCTAGATTTAAGGTATGAGTAATTTGTCATTATAATGAAGACAAGTAGGAGATGACATAAAATATCAAAGAAAAAGGATTTGGGGATTGGAGAAAGTAGCTGGAACATTGATTAAATTTTTAGGGATTCTAGGTTTTTCCTTCATAACAATATCACATCTCATCACATTCAAAAAACTCTTTTCCTCTAGTGTGTTTCTCGACCAATGAGAAGATTTGGAGGCTATTGGGAAAAATGAAATATATCTCGTCAATAAAGAGGTGGTAGTAATTTAATCAAAATATGGTGGAGTATTCATTTAAATATGGTGGTAGCTCATTTAACTATCTATGATGTCATTCTCACACTCTCCTTACCCTTTATCTATATGTTTCATTTTTTGACACATTGTATCTCTCTCTCTCAGATTTGAGATTCTTTCTCTCACTTTTGATTAAAAAAAATTCTCTCTCAATTTTGGAAGAGTAGAGACTCTCATTTGATAAGGCTAGACCTTATCAAAATTTGTATGAAAAACCTCTTTAAGTAATAAATAATTTCTTTACCTATCCCTACCCTCTAAATTGTGTGTAACAAAGCTTGTGCATGATGGCATTGTGAAGGATAATCTTACATGCCCATTGTCCTTCTTTCTTGCTCATTTTTAGGTGTTTTTAAGTTAGTTGTAGGTCTAAGTTAGTGTTATTTTTATCATTGATGAAATCTCTCATTGATTCTTAGAACTCATATTTACCTTCATTCATTAAATCTTGAACCTAATTTATGAAACACTTAAGAAATTAGCTACTTTGGTGAGATATGTGAGCTAGCATTGTCTTATGCTTCCTCAATTTTTACTTCATGCTTATATGAGTTCTCATTTAAACTTGATGAATCACCTTGTTAGCTTTTTTGGGAGCCATATTCTTCCCTTTCTAACCCTTTTCTAAGTAGTAACATTAGTATAGGTGATCCATCAAGAGGAATCTGACATTTTTCGAAGGTTCAACCCCACCATAGGTGACCCACAACCTAAGATTGTTCCCATAGTGTAGCTCAATTGGAGAGAGCCTAAAACTATGTATAATGGTGTAAATTGATGCTATAATAGTTTTTGGCATGCCCAATGGGACACCCAATTCAAATAAGAATGGTTAATGTTTGATGTTGTTTTAATCAAGTTTCAATAGTCATGGCTTCTAAGTAATAGCATTTGATGACTCCAAAAGAAGATCTAGCATTATGGTAACATCGCAGTGACGACATATCATGCCAAAGGTGACTATAAGGTTGGATTCTAGAGATATTCCCTTTGAATTTTTTTAATTACATTTAAACTCAGAAAAAAGATTAAGATTTGCTAATGCACACCCTTATAAAGGCAACTTTGTTCTTAAGTCAATTCTAAGGCCTACCCCTACAAGAAGATCTTTATTAAACCCTTTCATTGCCATCATATCCCCTAGAGCTTTCCCCTTTGTAGATTTTAATGGCTAAATTCTCTATAACTCCCTCAATATGATCATATTATAGTAGTATCTCTTAAAAGTATCCCCTATTTTATTGGAGACCAAGCTACAACCCCTTCAGAACACCTCATGAATATAGTTAATTTTTAAAATATTCATAATGTCAATGAGGAAAATGTAGAAATTAGGTTATTATATATCTATTTAAAAGGTAAAGCCTTAGATTAGTGTAAAATCCTTGCTAATACTCTATTACATCATGTGACCAACTAGGAGAGGCATTGTGTAAGACATTTGAATATAAAAGTGACCATTTGTCACTTGTAGAGAAATTAACGACAATTCAAAGAGAATCTTATGAAGTTACTCAAGACTTCAACACAAGGTTATAAAATACTTGGGATATAATCCCAGTCTCTATTATGCCTACCCCTAACTTTGAATTTATTTACTATTTGAAGACCCTAAATAGTGACATTGTAGTAATGATCTAGTCTATGGAAGGAAACCTACCAGATTGGGTCTGGGTCTTGGAAGAGGCCCACTAGATGTATAACCTACTATGTTAGTAGAGATAGTAGGCATGGAGGTAGAGGAAGTCAAATAATAAGAATTCATGGTATGAGAAGGGGCCAAAATAGAGGGAAGAGGCTAAGAAGAAAAGAAACTTGTATCCCCAAATCTATGTGAGAATATGGAAGAAGGTGAATGAGGCTCCTCAACTTGACCACTTATCATGAGTTGATAAACTATAAAAGGATCATTTACTTGACGTTGAGAAAAATCAAAGATGAAGAAGTGCATTTCTAGTGTATACTCTAAGTCAGGTTGATCTTCAAGTGATAAAAGAGGATTTCAATGTGAATAAGAATGAGGAGGGGTCTCATAATGTGTTATGCAAGTGGCTATATAAACATTGCTTTCATCCAAGATAGGAGCCACAAGATAGTTATGGGAAAACCTATTAGGGTTAGTAATACTCATCATATATATTTAATTTAATTTAGTGTTATATTCAAATAAGAATTTCATGATAAAGGAGAGAGAAAAGGTAAGGCAAAGGTGATGCAAAATCAAGGAAATACAAAGGGACATATAAGAGTACAAGTTGAAAGGGTTGACCTAGTACTAAAAATAATGTATAAAAACTAAGTTAATAATGATATAGAGTTGATAAGGTTAACCTAATACTATAACCTGAGATATAAAATAGCCTGATAAGGATACAAACTTGACAAGGTTGACTTAGTACTGTATCTTGAGAGGAGAAATGGAGATTGGGTCGACCAGGTTGATGCAGTATTACAGGTAGGGGAATAGACAGTCTATAAGAAACTATGTCAGAAAAATGATATTATACTAAAAATAGGGAAATTTTTTTCAATGAACTTTGAAATTAATAAATGGAAGTAAATACACAATCAATCGGGTCAATGAAAATGATCCAATTGAGGAACACATCAAAAAACCTTGCACTAATCTTGGCCAATGCAAGTTTTTGTAATACAACATATAATGAGCAAAGAGAAAGCAATCAACTTAAAAATTAAAATCTAATTAAGTTGTCATATTAAATGTTGCTATTATTATAAAGTGTTATTTTAAGTGTGATAGGGAAGTTGGCTGAAAGTAAGTAACTAGAAAGTAATTTATAGATGGTTTTAGGATGTTTAAGTTGAAAGGGATCTATGTTGGAAATGATACTAGCTTGGTATTGAGGCCTATCACCTCACTTCACAATCTTGTAGTGATAAGTGTGTAGGGTGATTTTCCAATATATACCATTAACCACATGTTTATAATTGCCCAAAAAATCAAGTCAACTTCCCCTTTGGTGATGAAATCCAAGTAGGCAGGCCTTGGGTAGACAAATATTTAAATGAATTTTGAAATTATGTGATTTGGTAGTGTGTGAAATAAAGATAAAAATAGTGAAACTAAATGGTATATTTAAAACCCACCTAATTAGACTATGTGATCTATTCTAAGAATGTAAACAACTAAAAGTGAAAGTGTAAAGTAATTACTAGCATATAGTTGTTAATTCCCAATTTGAAACATAGTACATAATTGATTCAAATGATAGTGTATGCAAAAATTATAGAATAGAGTTAATATTATTGATAATTTACTACAAAAGTAAGGGTCTTTAAGAACTAATTCAACTAGGTTGACCTAGTCTTCTAGACATAAGATAGAATACATAACTAGGTTGACCAGGTTGGCAAATTTTGTTGTATGATGGTAGTTTGAAATATTGGAAACTTTTCAAAATAGAACTAAAATGAGAGAGAGAGAGAGAGAGAGAGAGAGAGAGAGAGAGAGAGAGAGAGAGAGAGAGAGAGAGAGAGAGAGAGAGAGAGAGAGAGAGAGAGGAACCTTGTTAGGTTGGAAGATGTCAAGGATTGTGAAATTATTTTTAACATGATTTGAATGTTACTTAAAAAGTATACCAATTGTGTCGACTAGGTCAACCTAGTTATGAAATTCCCTATTTACTGAGACCTATTAAGATGATTATACCAACTTGGTTGACCTAGTATGTTTTCTAGAAGCTATCTAGTATCCTACATTGATCTGTTCAACCTTGTATGTTTCTTAAAATTTAATATGAGTATTATTTTGACCTATTAAATATAATTACCTATATCTAATGAAGACCTATATAAAAATAAGAGAGTCATTTTTTATACAACTATGTTAAACCTATAGACAAAAGTTAGAAACTATACCAGCCCTATCTACCTAGTATCACAAATATAGAAAAACAATAAATAAAATGATAGAAAATGAAAAACATGAAAGAAAATTTTCAAGGGTTAAATTCACATCAGGTGCATCAAAATGTATGAAAACATAAATGCATCAGATCTACAAATCATTCCTAACTTGTAGAAGATAGATCCTACTTACACTTTTGACTGAAATACATTAGATAATCAGGAACATGACTAATATGTGGATCTACTAGAACAAATTATTGGATATCTTACCATACTAATAATAATAGGGAGCATTCTAAATACTACAATAATTCAAAATCATGCATTAACCCTAACTAATTCCTATGCTTTCATAGTCACTATACTAATAACAATTAAAGCAAAATCTAATCTAGTGCTCACCAAATCCTATGACACAAAGTGGGGGTAATAAACAACAAAATTAAACATGCATATAAGAAATATACTCACATAAATGTATATATATTTCTAATACATGGAAGAGAATTAGAAATTTATATTTATCTACTCTTACAAAGAAGGAATAAAGTTAGGAATACTTACCTCTGAAGACAAACTTGTCAAGCCTCAATCTCTCCCTTAGCCAAGGTGCTTCATCAGAGGTTGTTGTGGTATGTAAAGATGACAAGGATAAATCAGATCTATGATAAAAAACCTATCAATTCATCCAAAATACTTATCCATAATACAAATTTCATATTTCCAAATAAAGTATGAAACCATAAGCTTACTCTTTAAGTAGAATGGTGGATAGAAAGATGCACAATATATCTTACTTATTTTTCTCTTATATAAATAATGGTGAAATTATATTTTTATATATAGGTAGATTTAACCCTAAGCCCTTATAAAAAATTTGACTGACAAGGTCAACCCAGTCGACCTAGTATCATTATTGATAAAAACTCACTAGATCACGGGTTAGGTCAGCTAAGATTCGACCTAGACCTTAAATGAGTTTCATCAATAAGATTAAAAGGTCAACCCATTTGAACTAGTACTATAAAATATCAAAAGGATTTTTAGGTTTAAAAAAGGAACTTAGGGGAATGGTATTCATGAGACAAGTATGTAGATAACAAGTGGAAAAAGGGACAACAATCTTTTGAAGCACCAATGGTTTCCACCCCCTTTCCTAGTGCACCCATTAGGGCATGCACTCATAGAGATTGAGACTCGATGGGTTCCTACAAGATAAAGAGTGCCAGTAATTGATAAAAGTTTGAAAATATTATGTGTATACAAGAAATAGATAGAAGAGGTATCCACTTTATGGAATAAGATATAGAATTGAAAATAATATAAAATTTGAATATTTAAAAAAATATATGTGGTCAACACTGATAATTATATACATTATTAGGATTTCAATTTGTAAGAAGACTTTAGAGAAGTAAATTTATGAGAAAAATATGGATTTACTTAGTAAATAACGACAAAGTTAAAATTTTCAAAATTTTATTATAAAAGAGAAATTAACTATTCATTTTTACATTTGATAATTTTGGAAACTAGAGCTATGTGTGATCAGAATTATTGATGAGATAGATGATATCCCAAATGTGAGGAGGATGAGATATAGGATGGATCATAACTATTATTGGTATAGTCCATGTATGGGGTGAATTTTTAGCATTTAGTATTAAAATGAACTAGGTTAGGAGAAGTAAATAATAGGGTGAATCTATTTAATGGAATTTCCCCCAAAAAATTAGTAATATAGTATAAATTATCATGAATAATGAGTAGGATTCAAAATTTCAAAAATTAGGTCTAGGGTATTAATGATGATATAGTTAAAAATAGTTACATAAATTAAATGGGTTTGGCCAAGCTGATGTAGTTGAATTGGGTAGGTGGACAACTATGTATTTGTTGGCCAACATAGTTACAAAATAGGATGACCAACTATATTAGAGGTGGATGACTTAGTTAGAAAATAGGGTTTTGAACTTCATTATAGGTGGTCAACTTAAAAACTATGGTAGTTTATTGCATTTAAGGTGGATAAATTATTTAGAAAATGGGGTGGATTACTACATTGAAGGTGGTTGACATAGTTATAAAATAGGGTGGCTAATTTAGTTAGAAAATAGGGTGGTTAACTTAGTTATAAAATAGGGTGGTTGAGTATGTTGAAGGTGGATAACTTAGTTATAAAATAGGGTGGTTGATTACATTAAAGGTGGTTATCTCAGTTAGAAAATAAGGTAGCTAATTACATTGAAGGTGGCTGACTTAGTTGTAAAATAGGGTGACTGAATGTGTTTAAGGTGGATGACTTAGTTAGAGAATAGGGTGGCTAATTAAATTTAAGGTGACTAACTTAGTTTTAAAAAAAGGTGGATAACTATGTTGAAGTTGGATAACTTAGTTATAAAATAGGGTGGATAAATGAATTAAAGGTGGTTGACATAGTTATAAAATACACTAGATAACTACATTAAAGGTGGATGACTTAGTTATAGACTACATTGGCCAAATACATTGAATGTGGTTGGATTAGTTATAAAATATGGCAACCAATTGTGTTTAATGTACTAAATTAGTTTAAAAAATAGGGTGGGTGACTGCATTGAAGTTGGTTGACTTAGTTATAGTAATAGGGTAGACGATTATGTATAAAATCTAATAACTAACATAGTAGATAAAGTGGATGAATGTGTTAAGGTAGGATGTATAAAAACAAAACAAGTTGATGAAGTAGTTAAGAATATTAATTTCTTGTATTTTTGAGTTTTAAAGTATGTTTTATTATTATTTGGGATAAAGAGTTAATACATGATTTTTTTATTGTTTAGAGGTAAAAGAGACTCTAGAGATCAGTATTTGGAGGTTAATTACCTAATATACTTGATAAATTTCCTATGATATACTGAGTGTAATTGAATGCATTGGGTTTTGGTGGTGTTATGAAGATGCAATGGATTCTACTTAGTGTGGAGTTAGACACCATGTTTTTAGGAACATGGGAGAAATTAACACTTTTAGGTGGGTGGTGGATGGGGATACCATTTATGTGGGTATCATCTTAGAGTATTCCATGCATCATTGGGAATTTTTGTATTAAACATGCCTATGGTGTGCAATACATGAGAGGTAGATGTAAATAGATAAACCCTAGATTTATGGGTGATTAAATCTAAGAGATATACTTGGGTATGACTACAAGTGTGCCTATTTGATTTATATGTGTCAGTTATTATAGATATATAAAAGGAAATTATTATACTTATGATAGCTCATGTGATCTATGATGATTCAAATTTGAAGGTCCCAATGTATATTATTACATTATGTCAATCCATTTTAGAGTAGGGCATGATGTATGACTAATCTGTAAACTAAAAATACAAGTGTAGTATATTCAAAAATCACTTGTTCACATTTAAGAGATCCTAAAAATTCTCGCTTTTTTTGCTTAATTTTGTATAAAGAAATTAAAACTAGATATAAAATGAAGATCAAAACTAAATAATAATCAGAGAAAATTCAAAGAATTCACTAGCAAATTGATAACGGAGTTCAGCTTCAATAGCCTACGTCTCCGGGTCCGTTCAAAGTGAGGACCATTCTCATTAATTTTGTGCAATAAATGGCTTCAAAAATCAATAAAAGTCTTAAATTCACATTATATGATCTTTTTTTGCCTATAAAAATATCTCTTAGACCTAAAAATAATGGCCCAAGGCCGTATAAAGCAAAAACAAGGCTCTAATCTTCTTAAATCTCTTTACATAGTCTGCTTTTTGTGTCTGTTCATGTATAAATTAGTCCCTTTTATAACACTTCAACCCCCATGGCTGAATTAGTCAAGGCATTAATATTTAAGAGGACAGGTCAGGAGTTCAAAACCTCCTCCCACCTTTCTAGGCAACTTGGCATGAGGAAGGGCACGCTCAGCATGGAATTTGAAATGATTCCCTCCTTTTCTGGCACCTTGGGACTTGGTTTAGTCCCACATTTGTTGGGAATTCTATTTCCAATGCCTTAAATATAAATTTTTTACCCCTCTTCAAATGCCTAAGACAAAGGAACCCACTTAGGCTATTGATTTGACCTAGTACATGCTTGGTTGATGGGATGGGTGATGTGGCATTTTCTTTGGCACCTTATTTCAAAGTTTGAAAATTTCAAATAAAAAATAACAAACTAACATTTTTTTTTGCACTAAATTATTTTTCCACGTGTCAAGTGGCTATTGGTCCACTTGGCATGCCCTCAATAGTGCCACGTCACTTTTGACACCCCCTGTCGTAAGATTTCTTCAACTAGCCATATCTTGAGCATCGAGACTCCATTTTTTGAACTGTAAAAAGTGCTAGAAAGCTCTCAATGAGTACTACAATGTGAAAATTATTTGAATAGAATTTGAAGACTTTTTAAAAATAGAATGGTACATAGAGCCACCTAGATCATTCCTCCCCATTCCAAACTTTTGGACCTCTAAAAGTTGAACTTAATTGGTAATGAGGTAAGGGTATTTTTCCCTCACCTTTTTGACTTCTATCCATCTAGCCTTGCTTAGGTGCATCCCTTTGAGACCAACATGAAGATATTCAACATTACCTCTTCATGAAGTCTACATATTCCTGTCAAGTATAGTATCTTCCTACAATTCTGTTAGATATTCAAGAGAAAAATCATCAACAGAAGGAATGGATACACTTTCATCATGATCAATTATCATTGGAGGCTCATAGAATTTCAAATTTTCCACATTTACAATTGAATAATTCTGCATGTAAGATGGTAAATCTAATCAAAAAGCATTTGTGCCAATTTTTTCCATTATCTGAAAAAGACCATACTAGATTGGTTTCAACTTTTTACCTTCACCTGTCAGTCTTTCCTTACTAATGTGAAGCCATACCATATCACCTACAACAAATTGGTGATCAATACGATGTTTGTCATGCTTGGATTCATACTTGGCTTGACTTTTCTCCAATTGAGTATGAATAGTCTGATGAATGAGCTGTATTTGTTTAATGAACTTCTTGGCTTGAATGGCTTCTTTTGGTTCACCAACAACTGTATCCTGTCTATAGCAAACATCTAGAAGAGATTTAGGCAAGTATCCATAACAAACTTCAAATGGAGATTTCATAGTAGAATAATGAAGTTCCAAGTTATATGCATGTTATATGTAACACAATTATTCATCCCATAACTTTGGATGTTTATTGTTATAACCCCTAAGCAAATGTACCACAGTGCAGCTCACAACCTCTATTAGTCCATCGATTTGTGGATGAAATGCAGTGCTCTTTTTTAATTTAGTGTCCATTAGTCCCCACAAAGTTGACCAAAAATCCCTAATAAATCAAGAATCTTGATAAAAATAATTGAAGTAGGCAAGCCAAAATGAACCCATACATGTTCAAAGAACAAGTGTGTAGTACCTTCCCCAGTAATTTGCTTAGTGCAAGGAATCAAAACACACATTTTGCTAAATCTATCCACAACCACATATAAATAGACATGTTTTATTTGTGTCATAGGCAATCCCCCCACAAAATCCATGGAGATACTTTCCCAAGGGCAAGTAGAAACAGGTGGAGGAGTGTAAAGTCCCAATTTCCTATTACTAGGTTTACTTGTGGCACAAAAAGTACATCCCTTTATATATTTGGCAACATTTTCCTACATACGAGGCCAATAAAAATACATCTTCAAATGTGCAACCATTTTAGCAACTCCAAAATGACCAGAAATAAGAGAAGTATGTGCTTCTCTAATCATGTGCACCCTCTCATTTTGAGGAATACATAGTTTACCCAAATGATACAAAAGATCATTATGTACATGATAATCCAATTCTTCTACTTGTCTAGTACTCATCAAGTCTTTATAAACATCCTAGAAATCAAGATCATTCACATATTGTTCTTTATAAATTTCATGAGACAAAGAACCATGTTGTAAAAGAATAGATGCAACAACCATAGGAGGCCTAGATAGCATATCTGCAACCTTATTCAGAATTCCTTTTTTATACTTGATCACAAGATGAAATCATTTTAAGAAACCCATCCAATGAAAATGTCTAGACTGTTGTAGCTTAGTTTGTGATTGGAGATACTATAAAGGCTAATGATCTATATGTATTATTATTTCTTTGACCATTAAGTAATGTTTCCATTTTTTAACACTTTAAACCAATACATACAGTTCCTTATCATAAGTTGGATGTTTTCTTACTGCACTTGTAAAGCTTTCAGAATGATAATAAACTAGTTTCTTACCTTGCATTAAAATAACTCCCATAGCATACTCACTTGTATCTATCTCGATCTCAAATGGTTGTTGTATATCAGGAAGTGCCAAGATTGGAGTAGTAATTATCTTTTCTTTCAAAGTGTCGAAGGCTTTTTGATGTTTGCCTCCCCACTGAAAGACCTTTTTCACACTTGTCAAAGAATGCAAAGGTGATGCAATATATGAAAATTGAGAAATAAACTTCTTCCAAAACTATATTGCACCAAGAAAACTGCTAACCTCAATTGCGTTAGTGGGTGTAGGCCAATTAACAATGATTTCCACTTTTGTAGGATCAATTTTCAATTTACCATGTCCTACAATGTAACCCAAGTATATCAAAGAGGTCTTGTCAAATTCACATTTTGACATTTTTAGATAAATGTTTTCCCTTCGTAATGCATCCATGACTTTATTAATGTGGATCACATGCTCTTCCCATGACTTGATAAAAATAAATATATCATCTAAGTAAACTATAAAAAAATAATCAAGGAACTGTCTAAAAACATCATTCATCAATCTCATGAATGTAGCCGGGGCATTACACAACCCAAAAGGCATAACAAGCCATTCAAACAATCCTTGTTTTGTCTTAAAGGTAGTTTTCCACACATCACCTTCATTAATTCTTACTTGATGATATCCACTTCTCAAATCTAACTTAGTGAAATAAATATCATGTTTTAATTGATCCAATAAATCATCAATATGAGGAAGAGGGTAACGATTCTTAATAGTAATTTTATTTAAGGCACGAAAATCAACACACAATCACCAAGTTCCATCTTTCTTTGGCACCAAAATAACTATCGAACCAACAAGAGATGAACTTGGATGAATAACACCTCTATCCAATAGATCCATTACCTATTTTTTGATTTCTTCATTTTCCACCACTGGTAAGCTGTACATGCCAATGTTAAGGAGAGGAGAATCCTAAAATAGCTAAATTTCATGTTAAACTCCCCCTTTTAGGGGGTTATCCCTTAGGATCCTAAAATACATCATCATAAGTAGAAATGGTTTCAACCAATTCATTCTCGTGTCTAGGATCACACTTTTCCAAATCTTAAGAATATTCTTTTTTCCTTAGACTTAATCAAACATGAGATAAAAAGTCTTGCTTGAATTAACTAGTCTTTTCATTTGCCCTACTATAACCAAGGAAAGACTTGTTCTAATGTGATGTGCTCTAACTATATATTCAATGCCATCCTTAACAAGCAAGTACTTATTCTCCTCTCTATAGAAGATTGCTTTTCTATCATAAAGATATGGGCTTCACAAAACAATCCCACATATGTCCAATGGAATAACATCCATCTCAACCTCATCTA
>JARHVA010001811.1:470000-622500 GCA_037957365.1 Torreya grandis | reverse complement strand
AAGTGATTTTCCAAAGAATAATCACATATTTTGGTTTGATTTTGAATTTTGATTTTTTTTTTACCTTTTGTTATAATGATTTGTATTTTAAATTTTGATACTTTTTCAATTCCTCCTCCATATCAATTTTTAAGAACCATACATGAGTGATATAGGTGATGAACACAAATAAGATTATTCTTTGGTTACAAGAGAGTTAAATACTATGTTAGCTTCAAGATGCTTTGACTTACCCATAAGTAAGTGTGCAATCTCAAGTCTAACCATACATGTGCTTAAGATGAGGGATATATATGACAGGAATGTGTATCTTAATATATTTGTGTAATAAATGGTACAATGATGAATATTATTTGTATCTAATCATAAGAAAAATAAGATAGTGTAGGTATGGTTGAAGAGTCATGTCACATAAATAGCTATACTATTCAACAAGTGATCTAACATAAAAATCCATGTAAGTAAAAATCATCCCAAGATAGGGGAAAATAAGTGTAAATGACAAAATAAATTTAAATAAAAATTAATTTTTAGAAAATTAAAGTAATTACAAATATGTGAAAGCTAAATATCATCATCATAATAATAATGCATCAAAAATTTAGTAGTAAAATATAAAATCTAAATCCTTTGAAAGTTTAAATAATAATGTGATGAAACACAATAACAAAAATATTTATATAATTCATAACATACATCATCAATAACATTAGATACATACTCATGTAACTGTAGTAAGACTCTAGTCAGAGTTTAATCTATCTTCGTAGAGAGTCATTTAAGGACTTCCTACTGCACTATCTATATAGAAATTAGGTATGATAGTATAATAAGGATTAACATGTGGAATATCCTATCAAGGGAATTCAATGCTAGGATATAATACTACAATGTGACTTATATCCTCAAATATATGAAAGTATGTAGGCTAAAAGTAAGATAAGCCTTTATTTGCAAATGACTTGGAGTACATTGGTGAGAAGATGATGGTGTAGGCCATGGAAAATTAAATAAATTCTACTATAAGACTCTAAAATTGTATATATGATGTGTATCAAATTTTTTATAGATAAAATAAACATCTCCATGTTTGCATATGTAATATGGAAGTATCTTAAGAGGAGTAGATTATTATCAACAGGCCATGTCCTCACTAGACAAAGTAGATTGATCTATTTACAAAGTTGTTAGTAATGAGTAGAGGAATGAATGTTTGTGCCATTAAAATAATAAATGCATCTAGGAGTAGCTAACTATGAACATCAATTATCTATAGTAGGAATTAGAACCTAAATCCTCCTATTATGCTAAAAATATCTGATGTTGTCAATAATGTTTAGCCCAATGATTGGTAACCTTATTGAACTCACAATATAGCTTATATTTCTATCTTTTAGGAAGAGGAACAATCTTATGAAAAGTTAATATTACATAACCATAAAAAGGATAACTTATATTATAATTGATACTAGTTTAGTATATGTGAGAGAACATCACAATGCAAGGTGGTGTTGTGTAGCCAACATCTTAGGAGGGAGCATGCTCAAAGGATAAAAAAATCTATCAAACCAATGTGTTCTTATCATGGTAGGATCAAGAATCATAATCCAAAGAATCTTATCTATGACTAGGTGAGAATTTGTGTGTGTGTGTGTTCTATCTCAGACTTTTGAAAATCAAGTGAAGAATATATAATTTTAGGTTAGTAGGAGAAACTATATCAATAGAACTATTACTATGAAAAGAGTGTTTTATAAAAAAATGATATCTAAGTAATTTTTCATTTTTAGCTTGAGTAAAACCAGCTAAAAATGGATTATATAGTAAATATCCATTATCATAATCAAGAGTATGAATATAAATAGTAAAATCATTCATAATATTATCAATTTAATAAGTATTGGGAATGGATTGTTTAATATTTGTTAGAGTAATAAAAATCTCATCAATTGGGTTTTTGTAGAAATTAAGGTCATAAATAAGGAGGTAATTGAGTAATTATGTGTGGAGGGAGATTCAAATATTTGATTTTCAAACTAAGCTCATCTAGTTCATCATAATCATAATCTAATAGGCCAGGTGGTATATTTCCCACAAGTTTTGGGTGACCATTATAACCTCTATTAGAGTTGATGGGATAAATAAATCATTGATATTCATGAAAGGGAATGTTAAGTAAAGGTTCAAGGGTGGATATTTTAAAAACACCACATTCTTGGAAGTTTTCAAGATTTTAAGGATTTATATCTCCTTAAATCTTGTAGATATCATAGTTTTGAGGTGACTTGACACATTGGCATATTGATGAGGTTATATATCTCATGCAGTGTGTCCAAGATCAACTGATTAAGATGGCATATGATAATGGAAATTTTAATATCATAAATTTATATGAAGAGTGATAGGAGGAATCATGATATGAATATAAACATGCCCTTGAGGATGAATTTGTATTTGATCATAACCTTGACACATAATTTGGATAAATTTAATATTTCATTCAGAGGACCTAATGTTTTAATAATTTCAAGATAGGTAACACAAGTACTAATATCTTCATGAATCAAATTATGCTTGACTTGGATATCACCAATTTGGACACTAATAAATAATTGAGGATCATCTACATATAATAATATTTCATAAGGAATAAATGAAGTTATATGAATTTTTAGTGAGATAGAAGTGTTTATAGGTTCATCAATGTGTATATAAATATCTTTGTATTTTTTGAATAATATTAGCTTCAAACCTAGATAAAGTGACTTCCTATCCCATAGGTGGATGTTGAGGGATTTTCATTTCAAATAAGATTTGAATTATAAGATTAACATGATGAGTATAAGTCCCCATGATTTATAGAAAGGGAATTGTAGATGGGATATGAGAAAGTTTTGTTATAACATCTTATTCATCATATCTAGTTAGAAATATATCAAATAGAGGTGCATAATGGTGAAGAAATTATGTTGAATAAAGATTAGAGGTGTAAACAAATTTATGTTGAGAAGTATTATTTGATTGAAACTTAGCTGATGTGGATTTATCATCTATTTCTAATTGGGTTGAATTGGGTAATGTTTTTAGTGTCATGGTTGGGGTGATGCTTGGTTATTTTGAAGATTTTGTAGGTGGTGAAGAAATACAAGAATTATGTTGATTTGGATTTTTAGATAGTTAATTTTGAGGATAATTTGATGATAATTTATGAATATAAGTTATGTTAATGGAAAGTGAGTGAGTATCCAAATGTGTTTGTTGATTAGAAACATGTGGGATAGTGTATGAAGGAGCATGTTGTTTTATTAGTGAGAAAATTAGGATCATAAAAGTTTTGATAGTGTTGGTAGTAGTAGGATGAGTAGTACTTGATTGATGAGAATGTAGATATTCCTTATAAATATTGAGATGATCATTAGCTTGATTAAGGTCATGTTTAGTTTAAGTTTTATTAACCTTGGTTTCCACTTCATAAGCTTGTTGATACTCATGAATTAGGGTTTTGTGATTAAAATTAGAGAAAAAAATATATTAAATAGAATTTTTTATTAATTAATGAAAAGTAACAAGAGAATTATCATAGCTTGCATGATACTAACAAAATTTGTGTGGATCATATAAATGTTTGGTAGGGAGATTAGGGTCAAGATCTTGTGATGAAGGCCTAGTAAGACACTTTTGAATTTTCACCTTATAAATAGGTTTGTGAAAGTATAAATTATTGACTTGGGAAATTTTAGAAATATATTTTTGTAAATAATTATTTTAAAGTGTTTTAAAAATAGTAGCATCACTGGAACCAATTGGAATAATAGAACAAATAGTGTGTATAGAGTCATATGTATCTATAAAACCATTATTGGTAGCATGTCATTTTTTATATTTAATAAGAATTTGAGTTATGATAGAAGGATGTGAAGGCTCAAATTGTATTATGAGAAAATATTGATGTTTGTCTTGGTCCAAGGATTTTGGAGAGAGATTCCTAAAACGATATTGTAACTTTTGATAGAGAACATTAGTGAATAAGTGGAAGAGATTTTATTCCAAAATGTTATGTTTTTTTATTAAGGGTAAAGTTGGGTTTTTTTAGTAGGGACCTAACCTTATATAAGGAATATGCAGACCAGACCCCCAAGGCAAATATAAATAATAATGTCTGATTAAGTTAATAATTACAACATAAGAGTACATAGCCCCAATCGAGAATGAGTTTTCCATAGTTAATCTATTATACACTATGGGAAGTCCTAAATATATGGTGAATATTTCTAAATTTATTTCCATTGTATAATTTCCCAAAGAGTATAGTAAGATGGATAGTCAGATATTAGTGATACATGACTTACAATTTACATTGATTTAAGGATATTTATATAAAAGGGATGAGATGAGGTATTAATAAGGGTAACCTTACCACATAAAAGAAAAAATATAATAATAAAATCACATGAAGTCATAGTAGGTGGACATAATTTAGAGGATGGTACTAATAAAAGTATAATGTTGGTTGGCCTATGGTGGCCAACTATGTATAAAATACCCATAATAATGATATAAACTATGATATATTACAAAGATTAGGCAATCCCAATGTATGAGATGAAATTCCACTATGACCAGTGATAAAGTTGGCTCTAAAGTAAAAATGAGATATTGACTTCATTGGTCCTATTAAACCTATTTCATGGAAAAGTAACACCAAATTTATCATCACAACAAAAAAATGTTTAACTAAATGGGTCAAAACTATCCCTATAAAATATTACATTGATAAAATGATCATAATTTTTTTATATGAGAATATCATTACATAATTCAGATGCCCACTCATTATAATGATTGATCAAATATTTTTTTTTAATAATGTTATTGTGAATTTACTTAAACATTTTTTGATGCAACATAATTGAATTACTCCTTACCATCTAAAAGTGAATGGAATGGTAAACACATTCAATAATGTTTTTGAAAAGGTATTAATGAAGGTATGAAACATATAGATTTTTTATTGGGACACAAAGATACATGCAGTTTTATAGGATTACCACACCACATACAAAAACTAATTAAATACTACCCATTTCAAATAGTGTATAGATTGCAAGTGATGATACAAGTGGAATATATCTTACCAATATTAATAATAGTGGTAACATTTAGTATAAATGAAAAATAATCATTACAATAAATATTAATATAATTGGAAACAATTGATGAGAAAATATTCTTAGTAGCTTATAGTCAAACTCATGAGAAAAGATGCCAAAAAACATGGCATGATAGGCACACTAAGGTAAAATTATTCCAAATTTAGAATAAGGTATTTTTATTCAATAGTAAATATAAAAATATAGGAAAATTGAATATAATAGTGTTAAAGTCTACATAATTAAAGGAAAATTAGATTATGGAGCTATTAAATTAAAAACACTTGATAGAACATTGAGAAATGGGTTTG
Organism: Torreya grandis; assembly: GCA_037957365.1. NCBI lineage: Eukaryota > Viridiplantae > Streptophyta > Pinopsida > Cupressales > Taxaceae > Torreya > Torreya grandis. Next base: position 617,039 of record JARHVA010001811.1, on the reverse strand, counting down.
TGAATAGATCTTAATTAAAAATTTACATTGCAGATAAGTTTAGTGATCTACAATGACAAAATATATTATTGATTAGGGGGAACACTATCTTATAAATATAACAAAGTGAATTGAGCAAGGACATTATAATACATTATGATAGACATTTAAGTACTAATTGTTGATTATAGAGAATTCAATCTTAAAAATGTCGTGAAAACAAATTAGAAATATATAAAAACAAACTAGAAAAAAATGAAAAAAAAAAGATATAATTAAGAGAAAATAATTTTGAAAAAACTAGAAGTTATAAAAAAATGAATAACCCCAAGAAAAAAATATATTTAGGTAAGAATATAAAACTTGATCACAAAACTGGTCAAAAAATAATAAATGTAAATAAATACAACTATAATATTCAATGCAATTAAATGACCAAATTAAGTAAAATATAAAGTAAGGGATTACTTAATTTATTGACCATGAAAACCTTGTGATAATGAAACTCTACTCAAATTTCACATGAAACACATTGAATCTCCTTAGATTTATTTTATTTAATAAATAAGAGATGGAGGTGACCCAAAATTGTTAGTGTAGAATAGATTAAATGAATAAAATATAAAGGACACTTATAAAAAATAGAACTCCCTAATCCCCATGGAAAAATTTCAAGTTTTCCATCCTTATTAACCCATTATAAAGATACCCACAAATATATTCATTCTATTTTGATGTAGCTATATCACTAAGCTATGAACCTAAAGATGAGGGAAATAATGCAAAAAAACCCACAAACACAAAAATTTGAGTAAATTATAGAGTATAACATTATTATAATGATGCAATTAGATGATTGGATCTAGTTCCCATACTTTGGACTCATGGTGAGTACTATTATGGTACTGGTAAGTAGAGAACATGAAAATGTCATGTATTTAAATTGACCATATCACATTATACTAAAAATCATCCATATAGTGACTAGATTTTTGAACTGGGGTCATAACCCCCATAAATATGACAATAATAAATTAGTTAGCATAAATCAATGGTGAATGGAACATGCATAATTCCCAATCAATGCACTCTCTCCATATAAAGAATAAGGAACCTTGGGATTTATTATGCCATGAAAGAAACTGAATTGGAGGTATATTTCACCAACTAGGAAGATTTTTACACTACATGGAGTGTTTAAATTTATCAAAACATGGTCACCACTAGTATACAATATGAAATTTATGTTGTAATCTATGAGAAATACCAAGAAATTTTCCACAATATAAATATAGGTACACATGAGTTATATTATGGCTCTCTTATACTATTTATTTCTAGGTAATTCACATAGACCATTGTAGGACATCAAGGTTTAGTTCTATGAGAAATTAATATCCCCAAAGGAGAAAAACTTAAAACTAGGTTAGAATCCATAAATTTAATAGAGAATGATGTAGGACATTTTATCACATGGTAGAGAATGATTAAAAACATGGTAGCTGAGAGATTTAGAATCTCCTCAAGAATACTTTAAAAAAATTCACTAATGTAAAGGTCATAGTTGATGCTGATAATATTTACATTAAATCCTTATCTAAGAAGGTAATACCACTTCCCCCCTCCATTATGAGGTAATTGATGACTAGTTTGAAATGGTAATGATAGGAGTTAGATAATTACTACATGATCCTAGAATAGCCCAATTTATGAGTGAGTCAGGGTTTAGATCCTAGATCACTATAAAAAGTGTAGCTTTATAAAATAAATACCCATTATGGTTCAAATACAACATAACCATAAGTATAATTATTCTCAATCCCTTCTTATATAATTTTCATAACATACAAGTCATCATGGATACAAAAGGAAACTCCTACATAAGATCCCTAGATTCATAAACAAGAGTAGGAGACTACCAATTTTATAGTCAAATACTCTAATACCAATATGATATTGAAAGAAAAATAAATTGCATATAAGGACATTACTCCATACTCTTTGAGGGAAAATATATCTAAAATAGAGGAGGAGACTCTAAAGGTATTTAAAAAAATCCAAATGGAAGAAGAGAAAGAAACCTCTCCCACATCATCCATGTTAGTAGGAGGAACCTTATTACAAATGAGTGGAGAGGATAAAAGGTACCCCTTCACTTTTTAACATAATAAATATTAAGACAAAATATAATTTAGTTAATAAAAATAAAAAGGGAAGAGAAACACTAGTTTCATATTCTAAAATAGGGTCATTAGAAGAAGGAGAAGTAAAAATGCAAATGGGTGAAGGCAATGATACCACAATGGTAGTCCCTAATATGGATAAAATAATATGGATGTGTATAGATAATATAGTATACCAATATTAGGTAATATTTTTGAAATTGTAGATATGGAAGAATAACATAAGATAGATTAAGTTTAGATTACATAGAGCTGAGTTTATTTTCACTTTCGATGACATAATAGGAGGACTACATCCATCACTACATGAAAAAATAGTAAAACCTAAATAAAAAATTAGAGAAGCTCAAATGAAAATGAAAAAATATGAATAATATGAATTTAATAAATATTCAGAGGAAACAACTATGTCTTGTGAAGATAAGGAGATACTAAGAAAAATCCAATTAATAAAGATGATAACTAAATAGAAAATGGACTTAGTAATGAATGTATTAGAAAAAAATCACATCTAGGAATTAAAATAAATAGAAGAAGTTGCAACCAAATAAAATAATGAATTATAGGAGAGGATAGAATATGATATAATAAAAATGCATTAGATTGAAGAGCTTCCCACCTAGTAGGCCAAACAAATATTGGAAAAATAAAAAATAGAAAAAGAGTTAACAAAAAATAGAAATTAGAAAAACAAAAAGTATAAGAGGAAAAAAATAAGAATAAAATACTAAAAGATAGAAATAAATAAAATAAAAGAGGAATAAGAAAATAAAAATTAGGAAGATGATAAGAAAAATGAGGAAGAAAACAATAAAATGAGGAAGGAGAAAAGAAAAAAGAGTATAATAAAAATGAAAAAGAAATGAAAAGAAAATAAGAGGAGAATGATTAGAAACATGAATAATAAAATAATTGGATAAGAATAAAATAAAATGAGGGGGAGAAAATAAAATAAATAGAAGATGAAAAATAAAAGAAGATGAGGCAAAGAAAATAAAAGGAGAGGAGGAGAAGAAAATAAAAGAAGAGGATAATAAAATAAGGAAGAAGAGGAAAATAAAATAAAATAAGAGGAAAATAGGAATAAAAGGAGAAAAAGAGGAAACCTACCAATAACCCTTTGTCAAGCTCCATGAAAATAGAAGATACCAACAAAATATCATTGTAGAGTTCCCCAGGAACACTAAGAACTTTTTAAATAGTAAAACTATTTAATTGGACCACCTATAGAGGACAGAGGTAAAATTATCTTGGCATAAACAAATGACATCTACCATTATGGTGACACTAAAAATATTTCAACATACTGTAGGAGGACTAACTGAAATAGATCTAAAAAAATACACATCAATAGAAAAGGAATTAATTGGAGATAATATTATCTAAACCACAAATGTATACTAGATGAAGTGTTGTGTAAATATAGAATAATGTGTATAAAAGTGTTTCATTACTTAACCATTTCTATGCCATAATACAATTCTAATGCAATATGGATGCTAGGTAAACCACTATAGGAGACTGTAGAAAATTTCATTAGATAGATAGGAACCACAGTGGATAATAGCCTAATCAAAGCAAAGGCTATAACAATAATATGAGTAAGAGATGTTGGGTCCAGTAATAAAATTAGGTTAAAATGATTGAGTATAAATAAAAGTAGATAAGTTTTATAAATCCATGAGAGATGTAGCTACCTATTTTACCTACTCCATTAGTTTACCCCTATGGAAATAAGATAAGAAGAAATAATTGGAGGAAATAGAGATATAGATGAGCATTAATTCTACCAGCTTTGGTACTAAAATTTTTACTTCTAAGGTAGATATAAATGGATAAGCAAAAATATAAAGAAAAAAAATCTTAGTTCATACTTATCTATAAAGGCATGGATGGATATGTAACTTTGTTGAATACCTAAATAGAGAAAATGTAGATTAAGATCAGATGTCATGAAGCCTACCTAGGGATACTAGAGAATTCACCAACCCAAAAGTAGGTGGTAATGGTGTAAAAATAAAATAATACACTATAACACAATATTTTAGACCAAAAAATATTGCTTTTGAACTAGGAAATGTTTTCAAAAGATATGATAGAAATGTACAATAAATATCTACCAAAGGATGGGGGATCCACATCTTAAAAATAAAATTTTGGCATTAAGATTTTAACATTAATGAAGATGAATTGGTTTAGGTACCTACCAAGATTTTTATAATTTGTCTTGAGGAAAAAAAATAAATATAAGTCAAAATTTTTTTGGAAGGATTATTTATTATATATGATCAACACAAAAATGATTTACAGCCTCCAACTCTACCTCAACATTTGAGTATATCTTGAAGCTGATGAAACATAGGCTTCTATCGACTTGGGTAATGTGGCATGGGTTGGATCCTTGTAGTAACAAAATATGACATTCATAAAGAAAATACATGTCTTACACAAATATGACTATTGAGTTGTAAAGGTATCTAGGCATTATTTATAACATAACTTTGTAATATAATATATATAACATATAGATAAATAGAGATAATTATAGTCAGATAAAAGGTTACATAGTATATAAATGCTTTTAATATATTAGAAATATTTATAATAGAGTAAAGATATTTGAGGTGTGGATTAAAGAGATATGTGGAAAATATAAAGGTTGTTATTCTATATTTATATGAATAAAGGAAATTTGAGTAGGAAACATCGAATATTTATTTACTATGAATGAGCATATCTACTTATTTTAAATTGTTAATGCATAATATAATTGACCCACATAATAATATTATATGTGCCATATTAGTTTTTTACTAAATTTTAAGTTGAACCACATAATTATATGTAACTAAAGTTTCATATTTTATGTCAACAAATTACATAATTTTCATCAAATTTAGGTGAAAACTCTACATACCTCTAATTTAGTATTTTACAAAGGCTCCACATAGTCTTCCTCTTATTGCAATGGATATATCACTTTTCCTCCATGATTGTGTTGGTATGCCATTATTATTATTTTTCATTTATCCTATTTTATTCCCATTTATCCTCTCCATTTCATTATTTTTTTCTTCTCCCATCATTTTTGATCTATTTTATTCTCCCACAGCCATTAAGAAATAAAATACTAAAGTGGGATGGATTTTGGGCCCTCCCAAATTTAGTTTTAAATTTTATGGTATAGTCTATTTAACCTTAAATTAAATTTAAAAGGTTAAATATGATTAATTCTATATAAATTATTAAGCACAAGGGTGATAAATATATCTATAGTAGGCCAATTAATTTTCAAACTCAGATAAACAATATTATGAATTTAAATACTAAGATATGCCAAAAATAAAAAGGTATAACTATTGACTAATATTTGTATAAATTATAAATAAAAGTACTTGGTTTATTATATGCATGTATATATAGGATAAAACATGATGGAATTGGATAGGGTTTAGATATTGGAACAATCATTAGATTCTATAATTTTGCATTTTATGGCCTCATATGCTTGTGTTAGATATGGACATTTGCATCAATGTGAGTGTCTAATATAGACATAGGTGTCTTTTATGAAATTCTAACTAGATATATATCCATTAAACTAGAGACTTATAGATTCTTTGTCACTTTTATTTTATGTATATAGATCATGTGCACAAGTTATCACTCTTCATCAAATGATCAAACCCTAATTTACTCACCTTGGAGTAACTATTAGAAAATGGCTTAGTGAGTACACAATGTTGAGCTAATCTAAGGACATCTCTACTAATATGAACTACCTAGACAAATAATACTTTGAATAGAGCCTAAGAGTCATGTAATTATCCCCTACATGTTGGCTTGTGTGTGTATAAGCATGGAATATGTGATAAAAAAGTACATACAATGATCTATCTTGTAAATTGGAAAATATGGCTCATGTGTTACTCATTTATTACTTTAGACCTATATATATTGATCCTATTATCGATACATAAATAGGTATGAATAATATATCCTTTCTCACTTGGATGCTTAATTGATTGCTATTTTATTAATCTTTATGTGAGAGGTTTTAATTTTCTAGGTGGTGAATGAATGAGGGTTGATATTTTATATATACCAATCCATTTTGAAAACATATCACCATAATTAACTTAGTATAATAATAATGATATTTTATAATTGAAAATTATATGAATACTAAGCACTAGACACTTTAATAGAGGTGTTTGTCTAGGATACAAGTGTCTAAGAAGCTAAGAAATAAGTAAAAGTGAAAATTTAGAAAACAAGGATAATGATTAGGTTTAGAGAATTTTTCACAGTATAAAAGGATTCTCATCATAATAACATATCATTAGACTAAGAAATAAGAAGTTTGGCACAAATAGATAAAAGACACAATCCTTTTGCTAGCAGCAAGGTCTAAAATATGAAGGTTACAATGATGATATGTATGTCTAAATCCCACCGCACCCCATTCCCCCCAAGTTAGTAATTAAATTGGTATTTTAAATGAGAATAAATGCATACTTGGGTGTGTATAGCACACATTGCCTTTATGTGAGCCCATCTTAAGTGCTTTGGTGGTGACTGAACTACAACCACAAAAATGTTATAGTATATAATTAGTGAATATAGTCTAAAATTGAAAGCATTTAAAATGTTTGAAAGTAAAGCAATAAATGTTAGGAGTACACATGTGTGTCGATGAAACCATCTTGACTTTCAAATATTTTATTTCAAAAGACACCATATTATGGATCCTTTGGGATAGGATTATGAAAATTTTAAAACCTAAAAGTGCATACATATCTATATATATTTGAGGATAGCATGCCCCAAACCTTGGTGAAAATTATGAGTTACCACATGGCCATTTAACTTATCAAAATAATGCAAACTAATCCTACATATAGCTTGGTGAGTGTGAGTGATTCAATCAAATAAAACTATATATCTAGTGAGGGTGGATGATTTAATAATTCCATCATATACATCTAGTGAATATAGATGATTTAATCAAGTAAAACTTATAAACTTAGTAATATTGAATGATTTAATCACCTTAATCTTCCAAAAGATGAACTAATTACTGCATTAGATTATCTCAATAAAAGTCCATAAAAATTCATCCTTGGTATGATAACAGTCTATAGTAGTATTTGAAACCTTGAAAAAAATTGATTTTGAAATTTTAGGTTCCATTTTCATGGCATATTCACCTCATATATGTCCCAATTTGAAACTTAGGTATACTAATGGTACCAATGTATATGATGCTTCCATAAATGTGTATATGAATCATATAATTGTGAAATTTGGCCAATTTGAAAAAAAATGAGTATGGAGGACATGTTTCCATGACATTACCCCATTGAATCTAGAGAATATGATAATTAGTGTAAGTGTCAAAAACATGTTTCCATAACATGCCTCTAATGTAATCTAAATATGTTGAAATTGAATAAGTGTCAAGGTCATGCCTTTTTGGCATGCCCCCACAAAAATATAAAACTTTGAAAATATGTAAGCCACACTTATATGTCATGCCTCCATTTATATTACCTCTATTTTGAGGTGATGAAATTATAAATTGGTAGTTACTTTACCTCAAAATGATAAGATAATTGTATAATTTATGTATGATTAATGCAGCATATAGGAGTAGCATGTATAGGTAGATATAAGAATGAGGTACTTAATATGTGATCACATAAAGTCATATATATATATATATATCATATAATCTTAGTAAGTAATTAATAACACACTCAATAGCACTTAAAATCAAAACAAAATGCAATGGTTCAATGAGACCTCATACAAGAGGCATGTTCAAATGCCACAAAATCAAGGGATATGACTTAGTTAAATGTCCATAAATCATATAATTAAATATTTAAATGTCTAAAAGTAATGGATTGTATTCAAATTCTTAAATAAAAAACACAAGAACAAGAAATGAAAGATACCCTAGGATGTGCAAAAAAGGAAATCATGGAATCATAAGTAACCAACATAAGCATATCATAAAGTCCCTAGATATACATGTTAGTTAAAAATGATATGTACATATCATATCAACTACATTATAAAGGATATAAGCATGGATATGTTTAACTCTAAAATATATATTAAGGGATCTAAGGTTAAAGTGGTAGAGATAGCCTAGGGCACAAGGGTGATACACTATCTATATAGTAGGACAATTAATTTAGAAACTTAGACAAATAATATTATGAATTTAAATGTTGAGATATGCTAAAAATAGTAAGTACAACCAATGATTGATATTGTAATAAATAGACAACAATGATACTTATCTATATTATTATGTGCATCTATATTTGATTTAGAACACATTGGAAATATATTAGATCTAGATTATGGATCATTCATCATATTTTATAAATTTGACCTTTGCAACCTCTAACACTTATCAACCATTGGATGGTTGGATTTATTCTTCTATCTAACCTAGATGTAGGTGTCAAGTATGGAATACCTATTAGATATAGATGAAACCACCTTAAATATTATGGGTTCTATGTCACCTTCACTCTAATGTAATCATATTTAGCTCATGGATTGTTACTCATTATCAAATAAAAAAACCATATTTATTAAAATTCATGGTGATTATGTAAAAAATGGGTTTGTGGGCTTATGATGTTGAGTTAACCCCAAAGACCCCTCTATTAATGTGTACTACATACATAGACACTACACTGAAGAGGGACTCAAACTTGTGTACTTATTCCCTATGTGTGGGCTTTTGTGTGTGTAAGGATGTAATATATGATAAGAAAGTACAATAATGGCCTATCTTATAACATGGAAAATATGGCTCATGTGTTGATATTTTAGTACTTCAAACTTGTAGATGTGTTATCCCTATGAATAATATGGAAATAGTGGAAAATAGGGAAGCTTTTCTCATTAAATGCTTGATTACATGCTTTTGATAAGTGATCTTATGAGTTGTTTGGTCTGTTCTAAGTGAGTAATAAGTGAGGGTTGATCTTATGTGTGTGTGTATCCATTTTGGATAGTATATCACATTAAATCACTTAGGTTAACCATATGAAAACATTTAATTTATATATTGGGTGACTTTAAGGCACTGAATACTTATGTTGGGATAGGACACTTGCATCGACAATAGGTGCCTGATTGGGATGGAAGTGTCTAGGTAGTTGTAAAATAGACACATGTCCATAACTTATAAAAATAGAAGATAAGCAAGTTTTTAACATTATGAGCATGATATAAGGTTTGATTTATTATAATAACATTGCTCAGACTAATAAATAAGCAATAGGCATAAATAGATAATAGATGTGAGCCTTTTAGTAGCATGAAATGGTCTAGAACTGAGAGGAAAAACTAACGTCTATATTTTCCAAGTGTAAAAATTTGAATTTATATGTAATTAATAAATAATTTTTACATTCCCCCCTTTAATATAGTAATAAAATTTATAGTTTAAAGGAAAATAAATGTGTACCTAGGTGTGTATGACACACCTTGACTTTGTGTGAGCCTAACATGAGTGCTTTATTGGTGACTAACCTCAAACCAAGATCATGTTACAATATATAATCAATTCATATAATCATAATCAAAAGCATTGAAACTATTTAAATGGAAAGAGAAATGCTTAGGATTACACCTATGTATTTATGTAATTTTCTTGCCTTTTGGAAACTTAATTTGTAATTATGTGTCATTATGAACCATTAATGCTAAGATTAGGAAAAATATAAATCTATAAAATGCATATTTATAGAAATATTTTAGAACACATGCCCCCAAACTTAGATAAAAAGGTGACTTTCCATGGGATAAATGATATTAGTCCAATTATACAACCCAATCATACTTATAAGCTAGTAAGCATACATGAACCAAGTCAACTCACACTATGACTATGGTGAGGTTGGATGATGTAATCAAGTGAAAACTATAAAATAGGAAATATTAAGTGATTTAATCACCTCAACCATACCAAAATTTAACCAACTACTATAGTATATTGGCTTAATACACTCTTGACAATCTAACCTAGTGAACTAAAGTCCATATAAGTGTTTGAAATCTTAAAGCTGATTTGATTTTGAAATTTAAGGTGATATTTTACATGGAATATTCACCTCATATATGTCTCATGATAAAACCTAGGTGTAAAAATGGTACCAATGTATACAATTCAACCACAACTACGTATTTGAATCATATAGCTATCAATTTTGGAAATTTTTAATATATGTAGGTATGGTTAACATGTTTCCATAACATTTCCATAATATAATGTAAAAATAAAAATTAGTATAAGTTTGGAGAACATATTTTCAAAACATTATCGTACTAAAATCTAAATTTGTGAATCATGTGTAATATATGCTTCTATGACATGTCCCTGCTAATATGCCCCGTTTTTGAGGTGAGGGGAATTATGAACTAGTAGTTGCCTTACTCAAAAGGATAAGATAAATGTATAATATATTTATGAACCATGAAAAATATAGGATTATCATGTCTAAGTATATATGTCATTGAATAATGTTGAATGTGATCACATCAAGTTTTAATATGCATGATATATATCCTAGAAACATCTAGATAATAAAAATACAAGCTCAACAATAAATCAAGCAGACACATAAGAGCACTCAAAATCAAATGAAAATACAATGGTACAAGGAGACATAAATCAAGGTAAATTTATGTGATCACATCGATTTCTAATATACATGTTATAAATCTTAGCAATGTCTAGATAGTAAAAATACAAGCTCAATAAGAAATCAAGAAAACACACAAGAGTACTCAAAAGAAAATTAAAATACAATGGTCCAAGGAGACCTCAAGCAAGGGGAATGTTAATTCCACATAATTTAAGGGACATGACTTGGTAAAAGGTCTATAAAGAAAGGAATTACATCTTCAAATGTTAACATAATATAAACTATAGACACTGGAAAACTACACACATGTAGTTTTACATGTATAAATACCTCAAGACCCCCCCAAAGACCACCTAAGCCTTCTTAACCCATAAACCAATCCTTATTAACCTAATAAAGTCTCTATTAGCCCATCACTATTTAAAAATCACTATTCAAAAGTACTATTTTAAAACACTATTCAAAATTACTATTCACTATGGGACCCATGATCAATATTCATGATGACATGGAAATTAACATGGGATGTGATATAGAAAGTGATTTGGTAAGTGACATGGCTTAAAAATGAGGTGTCTTGAAGTGGGACATCATACCCCACTTGGGACCCTCATCCAAGGTACCTAATGACATAATTAAACATCACAAGGGTCCCCCTTGGAAGTATTTTGAATTTACCCTCATCCCACCTAGAAAATGGTGCAAAAATTCATGGGAAATATGTGTAATTACTTAGGAAAATATGAGAGAAGGTGTTGAAAAGTCCTTTGGCCTCATATGAGCCCATGTGTATGATTCCCTCTCCATTTTGGACTCTTTAACAAGTTGGGAGACAAACCAACCAAGTTGGAGACCTATGATCTAAGTTGAAATCCCATCACTTTGTATTTTATGACCACTCATGCACCAACATGGATAATGGTTCTAAAATTAATGGTTAACTTATCCAAAAGACAAATTATCTTGGTAAAAAGTCTTTTGGATTTTTTTGAGCCCATGTGTATGATTCCCACTCCAAATTAGACTCATGTGAAAGATGGGAGACAAACCAACAAGGTGGTAATCCCACCACCCTTACCACCTTTTTTATTTATGATCCCACTTTAAAAATGGTGTTGTACTTATACTATTCCATTTTTTGGCATGGTTCTTGAAAACAAATGCCATAAATACCCCCTCCCCCTCTCCTTCACCCAAAGGGGGTGGTAAGTGAGTTTTTGGTTGTATAATTTTATCTTGTAGGTTTTGAGGCATCATCAAGGAGGTCATAATATTTAAGACAAGGAGCTCAAGCAACCTAACTCTAATAAAATTTGTTCAAGACTTCATCAACTATCAACAACCATTCTCTTTAAGCTTGGAAGGTAACCTTGTTATTTTGTAATTTCAATTTATCTCCTCCCTTCTCTTTTACCTCTTCTCTCTTGAATTCTAAACCCCATATTTTTTCCCATTATTTGTTCACCTATAAACCATAACCTCTTTACCTTTTATTTTCCATTTCCACTTTTGCCCATTTTCCATCCTTATCCATTTACCCTTTGCCCATTTGCCATCTTTAGCACTTTGCCAATTTACCCCTTTTCCATCTTGAATACTTATATTATAAACTATTTACCCTTTAAATTTTTACTATCTCAATCATTTACCTACCCCAAACCAAATATATTTTTGACCCTTATCAAATTACCTAACCAAAACCACAACTTTTCTTTAGCTAATTTTCAGCACTAGTATTAATCAAACTATTACTTTATTTTAGTTATTTTTAGCAAAGCATTTAATTATCTTGTATTAAATTCAGTTGTTTTATAGTTTTAATATTAGTTTTATGCAATTTTATTCAATAATACTTCTTTTATCATTCCAACTTAAGTGTTTTAAAGTAGGTGGATTGATAGCCTCCTAAAAAGCTTTCGCTACTAGGATCTAGCTCATGCTAGGCAATCCACCCAACTACTTGTCTGAAAAACAAGTTTTGTGGTAGTGTTTTCTTATTTTCATGTCATATTACTAGGGAAAACATTATTTACCCATAATCACTTGGATTAAATGCATGCACATTCAATAGGTATTCTTCCACACCCTCCTTAGCTAGTTTCTTCTTTTCACACTTAATAAAAAATAAAAAATAGATAGAAACATTTTGGCACACCCGGTGGGGCCCTTGAGTTTTTTTTGGGTTCATATATATTTTAGTAAACTTAGTTACATTAGTAAAATTTCATTTTTCTGCACATTTCATTTTTAAAATTTAAACGTTCCTTTTTTTCTTCTAAAAATGTGAGTTTTAGTCTCTTTTTCTTTCTAAAAATCAAAAAATAAAAAAAAGAAATTTACCATTATTTTTTTCTTATAGTTATAAAATAAAAAATAAAATTCATCCTAGGATTAATATTTAATTTTCATGTTGAATTTAAGAACATTTTAGTTTTTTTTATTTTCATTAAAAAGAAATCAAAGAATATCCTTTTGGTTAAAATTAACTACATCCATTGTTTGCTTGTGTTGGTTAGCTCACATAGTTTAATTAATAAATCACATTAACTATATCATCATATATGTTACAAAAACCAAACCAATTTCATAAATAAATGTCAAAAATACTTGAAACAAGGCCCTAATAGGATTTCACCACCTATCAGATCACTTTATCCCCTCCTAGCTATCATACTTAGATTTGATCAAGGGGATAACTAACTCAGGTCTTGGCTGAGTATAAGCCTTAAACATTGGTATATATTGGCTAAGTACCTACACTGGCTATGGGATCATGAAGTGAGGGGATCAATCCCCAAGTACCAAGCCATGTATTGAAATTTAATATAGACTTCTTCTTGAGCACCAAAACACAACTAGAAACCAAACATAGACTACTTTGTTTAGGACCTATTCTACAAACTAGATTTCTTCTTCACACTTTCTAAGGCATAAGAGAAAAGAGAGATAATTAAAAATCTAGGATTTAACATATATTAATGTATGATTTTATTGCCTTGAATATTTTATTTTGATTACTTATTATTTGAGGTGTGAGATTCATTTCTTTCCAATCTTCACATATTCCTTACAAGACTACAAATTAAAGAATCAAACCAACAAAGAACCTATATTCCAATACCTCATCTCCACTAACTTGTTCAATGGATATATTTCTTATTTTATCTCCTAGAGATCCTAACTTTTCTATGATCTTGGAGAACAATCATTTCGCCTTAAAGTGGTACCTTGCATTACAAGCCACTTATGCTCTGTTCCTTACCAATAATCAACCCAAGCTTGTCTACAGCCAACCCAATCCTATCTCAACCAACCCAATCTTGTCTAAAACTAACCCAATTATATCTATAACCAAATCAACCTTATCTATAACCAACCCAAACCTATCTATAATCAACCTAACCTTACCTATAACTCATCAAACTCCAACTTTAACTAACCCACAAACTATCAACCTTCACCCGAACTACCACCTGAGTTTTTTGTAGTGATAATAAACCAGATAGCTAGACTAGATTTAAAACTTAGGCCATTTATTTCCTATATCCATGATCAATCAAACCTCACTTACAACCAGCCAATGGCCTATCATCATCCATTTAATTATTATCATGTCCAACCAATAACTTATCAACATCTATCATCTCAATCACCCCAACCTTATCAAAGCTTAGGCCATTTTCCCCAACCATCATATAAACCTCAACACACCTTGTTAACCCAATTAATTTCATCACCCTTAACTGATCAACCAACCTATCAATCAACCTATCAACCCAACCCACTTGTTAACCTATCAAACCAACTAGCCTCTTCAAGCTAACCAGATAACTTAGAAATAGTTTCACTCCCTAATGTGATAAACAAGACATTAGTACACCCTCTTTTGGCCCTTAGTAAACCTACAATTGAAGAAACTATAATAACACCTACCTTAACCAATCCACTTATTGACCAAGTAGAACCTTTATAAATTTACTTTAAAACCACAATTAAGGAAACCAAACAATATTTCCCACTTCCACTTTTAGTGAATCAAAGCCAACTAGAATCATCTCACACTTATGATGTACACATGGTCAATGTTGTTATTGATAAACCTATTACTACTACTTCTTATACCCCACTCATTTAAGTGGGGGAATCACTTCCCATTCCTTTGGATGACTAAACAAAGGAAGAAACCACTTCCTTCCTTTCAATTGACACCATTACACCTTTCTCCCCACCACAGACTCACCTACTCTTCCTTTAAAAATCATTCCTTTATAAGATTTCAACTTATCCAATCCATCCATGGAAGAAACATCTCTAAATTTTAAACCTTCCAGCAAAAACATAGATGGGGAAACCATTACCTCTTCTACACCCAAGGTTTTAATATTTGAAATCAATGATCAAGAAACTAAACCTATCTACAAACCCTTTTCTAGGCTAGTACAAAGCCTAGAATTCACTTCTCAACCCAATCTCGATAGAGCCACTTTCTGACATCATATTGGCCTCCCCTATCAAAACAAACAAGAATCCTTGGCTTCACTTGAATCCATCCTCAGAACCTATCACTACCTTAACCCCATCCTCAGATACTCCATCCTCCAAAACCATAGGGGATCCATCTAACCCACTTCCATCTAAAATTGTTAAATATCCTTACACCTCTTTGACCAAACCCATCAAGAATCTAGGAATACTTCTTATTCCTATCATAGCTTACTAATCTTGGAAATTGGACCTAAATTCATCAATCCCATCAAATAAAACTTTGACTAAACCTATTAAAAGGGTGAATCTCTTAAACCATCTTGAAATAGACCCATACCCACCTTCTCTTAAATATTCTACATCTAAACCAACCAGGCAACCCCAACCTAACGAATCTACTGAAACCATTTCACAACCAACAACTTCTATGGTGAAACCCACTCTAAATCCCAAAAATACATCACCCCCAAATCCTTTACTTGAATCCTATTCAACCATTTTACAAAGGTTGTTGCAAGCCTCCTCCTTAACCTTACCACCTCTCAAATGTTTCCAACTTATCAAAATTGTTGACCCTTCATGTCCTCAGCCAAAATGGTTTAATGTCAGCTTAGTCTATGCATACCATAAGACACTTGTACATGACATAGAGAATTGATAATCTATCTAAGCACTCATCCATAAATTATATGAGAATAATATTTTATTAGATGAACCTCCCTTTACCAAGCCATCCCAACCTAATTGATAAACAAAAACTACCCCACCACCCATAGCTTATACAGTAAAAACTAATTTTAGAAATGCTTTCAAAACTAAAAACTGATAACGTCCAACACTTTTGCATTAGTCCTATTCAACCATTTTACAAAGGTTGTTGCAAACCTCTTCCTTAACCTTACCACTTATCAAACCTTTTGACCCTATCAAAACTTTTGACCCTTCATACCCAAAACCATCATGGTACAATGACCACCATGTGTGCTCTTACCATAGGATACTTGGCCATGATATGAAGAATTGTAAGGCTCTTAAAACCATTATCCACAAGCTTTATGATAAGGATAATATGTTATCGAATGAACCTCCTTTGATCCCATTACCAACCCAACCATCAACCAAACCTACCCAACACTTGCCTATCCCCCCATTATCACCTAAGAGTGAAGAAGAACTAAAGCAAAAAGCTAAATTAACACTTCCTTTTATCCACACCATACATAGGGTTACCCACTCTCAATTCCAACAAAAGGATAAGGGAAAGGCTAAAATGTCCATTCCATAGACATACCCTTCAAAACCTCAACATTCTAACTGAACCCAACCACAAACACCTTCACTTTGGGATATTTTTCCCACCCATGAAAAGAGTAAACTAGGGGAACTTTCCTTCCATAAGGATTTAACCATTTATTAACTTCAACCATACCTTAACCATTAACTGAACTAACCCTTGGATTTTTTACCTCAACCTATCAACCAAACCTATCCATCAACCCAACTTAAACCAAGTGGTATATCAAATTGGGGAAACCCATTTAGACACAACTTGACTTATTTGGGATTAAAATTCTCCCATAAAACCATTGAAGATTACCCTTCTCCATCAAACCTAACTAACCTTACCTCAAACCTTGAGACCTCAATATAAGAGACCTCATCCTAATGTAAAATTGACATGTGACCAACATGGAGAAAAATAAATGAGGCAAGATTGCTTTCAATTGGATTGGGCCCTACATCATTACCCATAATTATGGGATCAAGAGCTTATCATTTGTCCTCTCTCAAAATCAAACCAAAACCTAAACCTCTCAATTCTTCACATTTGCATCATTCTTCTGTTAAAGAAGGATCAAGCTCACCTATTTGTCTAACTTAAGCTCATCCCTTGATGATGACATTTTCACCTTCACCCATCTTCCTCCTTTCTTTTTGAGGAAAATTGATTACAACATAAAACCATATGATTAATCATCATAGGCATAGCCTAATCCTAAATATGGGTACCATGGCTCTAACCATAACGGTTCTAATGAATAATTTTTGACTCTAACAAGATGAAATCCCATGGTAATTGTCTCTTAAACCACCTCCTCTCACTTATAATTTAACCTTATCATGTTAAATTTTTTCCCTCATAAAGGTAAAACTCTAAACCTAATTAGACTTGTCAATGTCGAAAAACATTACCTCCAAAAAACAATTCAGATATCATAATATTACTTGGGTCAATATCTATAGCATTAAAAACTACTCCTTTGAAGGACAACTACCCAAAAACACAATAAAAATAAAAATTGATTGAACTAAAGGTAGACTACTCCCTTGAAAGATAGCTATCAAAAACACTAAACAAAGCCAATAAAATTATACCACTCCCTTGAAGGATGACTAAGTTAACTTTGTAAAAAATTAGAGTAATTTATTGGAAGCTTACTACATTGATCATCCTCCCATATATAAATCAAAATACCCACTATCACAATCAAATTAAATTCTAAATAATATTGAAAGCCACAATCAGCTCTCAAGAAGCATACTAAAGTTGAAGCTACAATTGGCTTTCACATGTAGACTTACCACATTAATCAATCTACATATAGAATATGACATTGACTCATCTATTACCATTCTTAGGTTATCATAGGAGGGGAAAACTAGCCCATATAAGGTTACCATACATATCACCCAACACCCTTCATACCACCTATCACCCATCTTCTTTATGTAATATCTATAAATCAAGGGATTTAGAGCTTACTTGACACCATATGATTAAGAAACTTATTTTATCAATCAACACATGCTAATGCAAAGAATTTAAAATTTTTATGTTCCTTAATTCAATCCAACTTTGGTTTTTGTATATTTTGTCCTTGCTAATAAATAGGCATTATACCTCATTTCTTATTCCTTCATCATTAAGTCATGTATTCTATTGGACCTATGTCTCATGATTTTTTATGTCTTTCTCACATATAGAATGGTCATCTAACCTACTTGTGTGCTACCAATATCATCCATCATAACCCCAACCATGATAAAAATCAAAACATTAACACCCCTCTTATTGAACTACATTAGCCTGATGTCCATGGACTATGTAGGCACTACTTCACTTTTAAGGGTAGCTTGTCCACTAACAACCCATTTTCCATCCCATTATCATCTCCAACACCACCTAATTTTCTTCATTATTCCTCTTCTTTCTTATCATCATCCATGCTTACTTATTTAAGATACCACCTGCTTCTTCACTCTCTTGTGATCCTCTTTGTGTCCTCATTTCACTCCTTTTTCCTCTTATTTCCTTTTCTTTCATGTGTTTCCTTATTTTTCATTTTCATCACCAATATATTTTATTCTTGGTCTTTTTTATACTTATTTTCAAACCTTTCATAGCCTCCCATATTCCTAATCCTTTCCTTCCCCTTCGTGCTTATTACACTTATCTCACCATCCTTTTAAATTCTCTAATCTATCATTTTTTTGGTACATACCCTCACACCCCCATCTTATAGCATTTATTTTTCTTTGTTTCATTTCGTTTTTCTCATATTCCTTGATGATATTCCTTGTTCTTTATGATGGTCTTCTCTCCTCCATATCCATGTCTAGATTCTTACATCCTTATCCACCTTTATCTTTATCTATGACCTCATTGTCTTATTACTCTTAAGTCATCCATCTCGTAGTCCATCTTCACATCATCCTATGTTGGATCTCCCTTATTTTCTCCCATTCAAACTCTAGCTCCTCAAAGTGTGGTCACCATTTGTACCACTTTTACATACATCTCCTTATTTACTTGTGTATTTCACACCCTTGCTTTAAAATATGGATAGGTTTATTACTTTAAGTGAATCCCTTGATTCCTTTAATACCTTTGTATTTTGAGCCTATATCCTCCTTTTTTCCCTCTTTAGCTACTCCCTTCATCCTACCTATCACCTTTTTCGCTTTTAAACCATCTACCCATTTTTAGCTTATATGATCACAACATATAGCATGCTATGGACATTAATTTATTGCATTTGATTTTGGTTTACTATGATATATATATCAATACTATTAATATATAACACAATTGACTATGCTTGTGAGCTCATACAACCCATAAGTGAGCATGATCACCACTAGCTATTAAGATACATATTCCTTATCCACCTCCTCTGGTATTGCCTATTTTGAATGCCTTTTACTCTAACCTTTAGAGATGTTAGAATAAAAACTAAAACCACCTTCAAATGGAAGATTTGGAGTACCAACATGTGGATGATAGCTATACCCTCTCACATGACCTAACTCCCAACCAATAATTTCCCTTGATTCTCCCTACCCAGCCTACATCTTCTTATGTATTTTAATATCCCTACTCTTTAATCAAATTCCACCTAGTAACATTTTATATGATTCACCTCTTCCACCAAAATATTTTATCATTGGTCTCTTTTAAACCTATTTCTCCCACCTTCCTTTTCAACTCCCCAATATGTTTATCTTCATATATTCTTCTTCTATTTTCCCTCTTAGTTTTCCATTTATAGCATTTATTTTCCTTCCTATTTCAACTTGCTCCCTCATTTAATTAATATTATTATTATTTTCCTCACTCCATATTCCAAAACCCCTCATAATCTTTCTTTGAATTCCCTCAAAACTCAATGCTTAGTTATCTTGGGGCCCCACTTACTCAAGGGCCAAGGGTTCAAATCTTTGCCACTTCTCATTTACCCACTCTACTATTTTGCTTCCCTGTATTTTTGAATAATCCCCCTCCATATAATGTTAATTAAAATATTATGGAGTGTGCACAATGTCAACTTATTTGTATGGTGATGAAAGAACCCATTAGATCACCGTGGAAAGTTGAGTAGTGCCAGATTTTCCAAAGCTTAGTAAAGCATATTTTTCCCGTTTTTATGGTGGAAAAAATTTCAGCATTATTACACCTTTATTTTATTTATCTTTGTGATATTATTTTTTTTCAATACCCATGTTTGGATTCTTCCATCCTTTTCCACCTTAATTTTTATCTATGAACTTATTGTCTTTTCACTCCTACTTCATCCATCTACTAGCTAGATTGCACATCATGCCCTTATTGGATTTCCCTTATTTTGTCCCATTCCACCTCCATATCCTCACTCATTAGAGTGTGGTAACTAGTTTTTATTGATTGAACTTATTAATCCATGGATACAAATTCCTTTTACATAGTTGAATCAATCATCTAATTGCATCTTAGGAAATCCCATCCACCATTTCTACCAAACCAATCAGACAACCATTTGGTAGTTTCCTTTTCCACCTACTAGAAACCCTAAGTTTTTGGTCCTAATATTGTAGGGAAAAGGATGCAAACATGGTAACCTTTCACCATACCTTGATTATGCCACTCCTAAATAAGGTACAATCTACTAATTCTTTATCAACCAAAATTTGTAAATCCTTTAAATAAAATATTTAGAATCCCTTTTTTCCCCTATAGCCAATAAAACATGGCTTGTAGCAATGACATCCTTTTATCATCATGATTTTATAGATCCTAATAAAAACCTTTATCCTAAAACTTGGCTCATAGAGATAACTGTTATCACTATGCTTACACCTTTACATAATTTTAGAAGGTACAACCTCCTTATAAAGGAACATCTTCTTTGGCCTTACTTTATTGAAGGACATTTGTTGTGATTCATATTGAATTCACCTCTTATTTATCCTACCTTACCCATCTCTATTTTCTCATCCTAATGCACGTGGGATAATTATGGTGACTATTCACCAATTGACATCACAAAACCTAACCATTAACTTCACCAAAACCCAAACCAAACTATGTGGTACCTCAAATTGGGGTAACCAATTTGAACACCATAGTAGAACTACATTTAGCCTAAAGTTTTTATTAGATATCATATCCATGAAACTATGTAAGAAGCATCCACTTTCATAGTGCATATGGAGTCAACTCAAGCACCCCCTATCAAAAATCCTTCCTCACCAAATTCAACCAACCATGTAAACATTCAACCACATCCACTTCGACATTGGCCATTTTTTACCCAATCTATTCACATATTTTGTGACATATTTGCTTTGGTATTTTTGACCACACTAAACATTTTTTCCATGTTGAACATTCAAATTTGAGCCACCTCTTTTTATTGCCAAACAATTTTTGTTTTCAAGGGAACACTTCCAAATTTGGATACCCATCAAAATACTGCACTTGTATAAGAGGCTAAAAAGTGTACCCAACCACAATTTTAATCACATGGTACATTGGTCACTTATCTCTTAGAATTTGACACTTATTTTACCAACAATAGAAATTTTTGTTTTCATGTGATCTTGGCTATCACACGTAATCACATTTTGTGTACATGTTTGCATTTCAAATGCCCAACCCTTTTTACACTACCCTAGTACCTCACCACTCACTGCTTATCAAACCTATAACTGATTTTGCTTTCCCTCATCGACTCCTAGTTTGAGGGGGAACACCTCCTACCATACTAAATGCATCTTGATCTTTGACCAAATGATCCATTTTTATTTTGTAGCTTATAAATTCAAAGCTGCATAATAAAAAAGGGTAAAATGTAGACACTAGAAAATTGCACACATGCAGTTCTAGATGTATATATGCCTTGAGACCCCCCCAAAGACCACTGAAGCATTCTTAACCCCTAACCCAACCATTATTAACCTAATAAAGTCATTATTCTCCCAACACTATTTAAAAGTATTATTTGAAAACACTATTAAAAAGTACTATTCACTATTCACTATGGGACCCATGATCACTATTCATGATGACATGGCAAGTGACTTATAAAGTGAAATGTTAGGTGATATATCAAGTGATTTGACAAGTGGCATGGATTTAAAATTATGTGGCTTAAATTATGACATCATACCCCACTTGGGACCCTAATCCAAGGTACCTAATGGCATTATTAATCACCATATGGGTCCTCCTTGGAATTATTTTAAATTTCCCCTCATCCCACTTGGAAAATGGCACTAGAATTCATGGTAAATATCTATAAGTAATTATAAATTATGAGAGAAGGTGGTGAAAAGTCCTTTGGCCTCATATTAACCCATGTGCATGATTCCCTCTCCATTATGGACTCTTTATTGAGTTGGGAGACAAACCAACCAAGTGGGAGACATGTGATCTAAGTGTGAATCTCACCCCTTTGTATTTCATGACAACTCATGTACCCACATGGATAATGGTTCTAAAATTCATGGGGTACTTAGCCAAAACACAAATTAGCCTGGTGAAAAGTCCTTTGGCCTTATTTGAGCCCATGTGCATGATTCCCAATCCAAATTGGACTCATGTGCAAGGTGGGAGAAAAACCAAAAAGGTGTTAATACCACTACCCTTACCCCATTTTTCACTTATTAGCTCATGTGAAAAATGGCACCATACTTATACTATTCCCTCTTTTGGCAATGTTCTTAACAACAAATGTTATAAATACCCCCCTCTCCTTCACTCAAAGGGGGTAGTAAGTGAGTCTTTGGTTGTATAATTTTATATTTTAGGTTTGGAGGAATCATAAATGAGGTTATCATCTTGAAGAGAAGGATCTTAACCAATATAATTTACTAAAATTGCTTCAAGTATTCATCAACTATCAACAACCATTCTTCTTCAAGCTTGGAAGGTAACCTTGTTATTTTAAAATTTCAATTTATCTCCTCCCTTCCCTTTGACCTCTTTTCACTTGACTTATAAACCCAATACTTTTCCCCATTTTCCATCCTTATCCATTTACCCTTTTCCCATTTTCCATCTTTAGCACTTTGCCCATTTACCCCTTTTCCCATATTGACTACTTATATTTTAAACCATTTACCCTTTAAATTTATACTATTTCATTAATTTACCAACCCCAACCCAAATATATTTTTGACCCTTGTCAAATTACCAAACCAAAAGCATAACTTTGTTTTATCTAATTTTTAACACTATTATTCATCAAACTATTACTTTATTTTAGTTATTTTTAGCAAAGCATTTAATTCTCTTATATTAAATTTAGTTATTTATTGGTTTTAATTTTAGTTTGATATAATATAATGCAAGAATATTTATTTTATCATTCCATCTTAAGTTTTTTAAATAAAGTGGATTGATAGCCTTTTAGAAAGCTTTTGCTATTAGGATCTAGCTCATGCTAGGCAATCCACACTACTTGTCTAAAAAACAAGTTTTATGGTAGTGTTTTCTTATTTTCAGGTCATCCTCACAAGACAAAGAGGAGATCTCCATAATCACTTATATTCAATACATGCACACTCAATAGGTATTTTTCCACACCCTTCTTAACTAGTTTCTTCTTTTCACTATGCCTACACCTTTGAATAATTTTAAAAGGTGAAACATTCTCATTAAGGAATGTCTTCTTTGGCTTTTCTATATTGAAGGGAATTTTTTATGATTCATATTGGATTTATCTCTTAATTATCCTACCTTACCCATCTATGATTTCTCATCCTAATGCATGTGGAATAATTATGGTGACTATTCACCAATCTACACTATGAAACCTCGTCATTACCTTCACCAAAACCCAAACCAAAATATCAACCCAAACCAAACTATGTGGTACCTCAAATTGGGGCAACCAATTTAAAAACCATGGTATAACTACATTTGACTTTATGTTTTTGTTAGATATAATATCCATGAAACTATGTAGGCAACATCCACTTGCCTAGTGCATATGGAGTTAACTCGATCACCCCCTACCAAAAATCCTTACCCACTAACTTCAACTAACCACCCAAACATTCAACCGCGTCCACTTTGATGTTGGCCATTTTTGACCCAGTCTATTCTCATATTCTGTGACATATTTGATTTGGTCTTTTTGACCACACTAACCATTTTTTCCATGTTAAACATTAAAATTTGAACCACCCACTTTTATGACTGGACCATTTGTGTTTTTGAGGGAGCACTTATAAATTTGGATACCCATCAAAACATTGCACTTATATAAGAGGCTAAAAAGTGTACCTAGCCATAGTTACAGTCATATGGTACATTGGTCACTTGTCTCTTAAAATTTGATGTTTATTTACTAACATTGTCAACTTTATTTGTGTGTGATCTTGGCTATTAGACTTGATCATATTTTATGCACATGCTTGTGTTTCAAATACCCAATCCTTTTTGAACTACCTTAGTACCACACTACTCACTAAGTATAAAACCTACACTTGATTCTAATTTCCCTCATAGACTCCCAATTTGAGGGGGAACACCTCATCCCATACTTAGGGCATCTTGAATTCTAACTAAGTGATCCATTTTTGTTTTGTAGCTTATTAATTCAAAGTTGCATAATAAAAAGGGGCAAAATGTAGACATTAAAAAATTGCACATATGTAGTTCTAGATGTATAGATGCCTTGAGACCCCCCCAATGACCACATAATCATTCTTAACCCCTAAACCAACCCTTATTAACCTAATCAAGTCACTATGATGAAAACACTATGTAAAAGTACTATTAAATATCACTATTCATGATGACATGGCAAGTGACATGGAAAGTGACATGGGAGGTGATATAAAAAGTGATTTGGCAAGTGATATGGCTTAAAAAATGAGTTGGCTTAAAGTGGGACATCATACCCCACTTGGGATCCTCATATAATGTTTATAATGACATCATTAAGCACCATAAGGGTCCCCCTTGTAATCATTTCAAATTTCCCCTCATCTAGCTTGGAAAATGATGCAAAAATTCATGGGACATATTTGTAAGTACTTAGGAAAAGCTGAGAGGTGGTGAAAAGTCCTTTGGCCTCATATGTGTGATCTAGAAATTTGACTCAAGAGAGGATGATTAGTATTATGTTAGTTCTAAAATGAAATCAAAATGAAATAAACACACTAGCATAAAATCTCTAGGCCTAGATATTAAGGGGAGATTAATGAACAAACAATAAATAAAAACCCAACTAAAATGCAAAGAATAACAATCTTTACCTTCCTTGAAAGCTCCAAATGATTTCTTTGTTTGGCTTACTCAAACTATGCATAAGAAGTCTTCATCGATGACATATGGCTAACATCATCTCCTCTATGTGCCATTGTTGAATGCTTGGCTTAATTGATGGTTTGGCTCCATTTCAACATTATAACACTATGCTTTTAACTTCATGAATCTATTCATGCATTATAACTCTAACTTGATTGAGATCCTAAAATGAAGAGCTCTAGGCTTACTTGTATAGGCTTTAAAATCCCTTGGAATGGGTTAAGTATTACCATGGTTGAGTTTATTAAGGTTGCTTGAGTATGGTATATTCTTAAGATATTCTATTTAGATATTTTCCAAAAGGGACAACTCACAACCATGGTTGAGTTTACTAAATTTGGTTGAGTTTGGCATATTCTTAGAATATTCTTTTAGATATTTTCCATTTGAGACAACTCACAAAGGTAAAATGCTATTGAATTTCATTTTTAGTAATTGATTTAATTGATTTATTAGCTCATGGGTGAACTCAATTAAGATTTGAAATAGATTTAACTTGCTAATTGATTTTGATTAGGATGTGCAAGTTAATTATTTTTTTTTAGGAATTTAGTCATTTATTTGATTTTGATTAATTCAATGTGTGTATTTTCCTTGTTTAATTGATTTATTAAGCCAAATTAATTTAATTAAAGGTTATAAATCCAAATTCAAGACTAATAGAAATTCTTGGGCTAGGTATTCAATGATTGGCAAGAATTGGTCTAAAATCATATATGAAGCCATTGGTGGCAAAATTTAGGTGTCTACAGTTTGCCCCTATTTGGGAAGATATTGCAAGATGTAAGCATAGTCATTTATTTTCAAAGAATAAAATGGTTTTTTATGCTTATGACTGTAATGGTAATGATTAAACTATACCTACCCCCTCGAGGGAGGGGTTGGCAAGTGGATCGACAAATGGTCCCTTGAAAGAAAGATGAAAAATGCTGGGACCGAATAAATGAAGATGATGGGGGTGATAACACAATAATTTACTTAAAGTTGGGTAAAATTATTAAGAATTACAAGTGGGATGGTGAACAATGGTTTACCCAAAGGCAGTTATAAGCATTATACCTTGATTGTGGTAATGTAGTATGATAACATAATAATTTTCCCTAGTAGGTGATATAATCATTGAGAATATGGAACTTACCTAGTTAGGATAGACAAAAAATAAAGTAAAATTGGTGATAACATAATTTTTTACCCTAGTAGGTGATATAATCATTGGGAATGCATGTGGGATGGTGTATAGTGCCGATGAAATATACCTCAATTATGAAAACATGATTGATGGTTGATGATTGATAAGTTGGTATAGAGGATAAAGATGAATTAGGAAATCCTACTAGTAGGGAGATGCTCATTCAAACTAACAAAGGTTAAAATTATTTCATGACTTAATCCGTCTATTTGGGATATAATTAGATATTGGATTAGGATTGTTGCTGATGTCAGTATCAAGGAGATGGTAATGCTGCATTGATGTTGTATACCTCTCCAAGATAATTTTTGCTATAGCATTTGATAGTAGGCCACATGATAGAACATCATGGGGGCTTGGCCAAAATATGAATAAGGATTGACTCCCAATATCTGATACTTAATGGAAAATAATTGCACTAATGATTAAAAAATGATGAAAATGTAGACATTTAAATATGGATAGATTCAAGAATAATGTACAAGGAATCACCCAATGAACATGCATAGACTGAATCATGACCGCAGTGTTGAAATAAAATAAAGAGGCATACAAACAAATAAACAAAAAAAAAAGATAGATAAAGAAACAAATAAGACAAATAAAGAAACAAACAAGTGTTAGTCCATATGTTAATATAAACAACACGATAAACATTGCCCCTAGAAACTAGGTGACAACTAAACAAATAAACAATATGGGGGAATAGAAGAAAAGGAAAGGGATGGATGAGTTGTCTCCATATGCACTAGGTAAGTGGAATCTACCTACATAGTTCCACAGATATTATAATCTAATAAAACTTTAGGCCAAATGTAGTTATCCCAAAAAATGGGAAAAAATGATGATTAATAGAAGACATGATGGATGTGATATAATAATAGGGATTAATTCACAAATGATGATAGCATAGGAAAAAAGGCCAAAAAGGATGGAAAATTTGAGGAACAAGTGATTTGTGTGTGACTTAGTGAGGGTTCCTAGAATCCTTAAGGTAAAGAAGTAGTAAATGTTTTTTGGTTTTTTATAAACAATTTTTATATGTTTTTGGAATTTTAAAATCATCTCAACTCAATAGAGAATAAAAAGACACTAAAATGGCCCAATCTTTCAAAATAATGAGTTCTATATCTTGAAGTGATGCTCATAAAATGGTGACAAAGTGGGAACTTGAAATGATACTTGTAAAATGACAAGAGTGTAGATGAATGGGGACTAAAATGACCTCAACATGAATTAAATATGACCCATATAGTCCTAAAATGGCTTTAGCTCATAGTATTTAACCTCAAAATGGAGGAATTTGACTAGTGTAGCAACAAATTCAAACAAAATAGGCACAGTTGGTATGATGGCATAGTACATCATAGGAATGGCTAGGTGATATGTCAAGGCACAATAAATAAATTTTGCCCCTGGTTTGACCATTAGTGGTTATAACTAGGATATAATTGATAGATCAATGATATCAATTTACCCCAACAAGTGATATAATTAATATCAAGAGTAGTGAACACTTATTTTCCCCATTAGGTGATATAATTAGGTTCACATAAATAAACTTGATAAGTAGGGAATAATAAATGAAGGATGTAACTTTTAATACTTCTATCATATTACTCCAAAATACTACCTTTGTCTAAAGTGTTTTAAAAAAGTACTAAAACTAGTCTAATTTGGTATGCTGAAAACATGAAAAATCAATGGATGAACCAAGGTCAAATGGGCTAGGTTGATAGGATTCAAAACATGTTTGGTCAAGTAAGAATGGAATGGTTGGATGGTCTAGTTGGATGTCCTTGTTTAGGATACTAATGATTTGATAGATTGGATTAAATGGTAGGAGGTTTTCCCTCAAGTGATAAGGCTAATGGTTAGGATATGTAACAATGGTAAAAAGAATGGCAATTTAATATGATATGGTACATGTTTGGTTTTATCCTGGGTATGATAAATAGTTTTATTGTTCCTATTGAAGTGGAGATGAACATCCTAATCAATAAATGATACAACTAAAATAGTCAATCATGTAAATTTCTAACCCACACCTCATCTAAATAACTACTCTATCAAGAATTGGTTGTAGATTTAGTTGTCTACAATACTTTTATGATCATTATTGGTCATTGATTTTGATTCCTTCGAGTGTTGATACAAGATATCCTCATAGATTCTATAAAGGAAAGTGTGACCATGGATGGTAAATATGGATAAATTTTGGTTGATAGTTTTGTTTGTGAAATGGAATGGTGGAGGATAATGGAATGTATAATGGATGAGAAATAAATGAAGATCAATATTTCTAGGCACACATAATGTTTTTTATTCTAGATTTGACATAAATTTGGATGTGGTAGGGATAAATAATTTTTAATACTCTCTCAATAAGACCACCAAATGTTTCTATTTTTTAGGTTTAATAGTAGCTACCATCTAATTAGGCTGTAGAGTGAAAGCTATTTTGATTTGATCTTTGATAATTTTTTCATTAAGTAGTAAATAAATTTTGTGCTCAACCATTGGCACCTTGATGAGGTTTATACCAATGAATTTATCTTGATTGTACCATATCACCTCTAAGAAGGTTTCACTAAGTAACATGGAATTTTTAATTTGATTGTCCCCTAGCACCTTTGAAAAGGTTTCACTAGAAGATGTTGAGTGCTAAATTTGATTTACCCCTAACACCTTCAAAAAATGTTTCACTAAGATAGTATTATTTTGCTATATGATTATGGTCTTGAATTTCTTTCTTTTCTTCATCTAATATGTCACCATAGATGTAGCTCAACAAGGTATGATTTTGTTGGTCCCAATTGACACTTGTGGGAGATGGAATGTTAATGACATGGATATGATAATTGGTGGTAATGGTATATGGAATGGGAAAAGGCTACACAATCCTTGTAGAAGATACTAGTAAAACTTGTGTCAATGTTGAAGTAATCATCCTTAAAAATTGTAGAAGGATAATAAATGTATTCATACTGATCTATTAGGCATACATAACCAATGTTGTAACAATCATGAACATATTCTATATTTGAATTTGATTCAAACTCAAGGGACTCTAAATCTAAGGTCAAGATTGATGTTGATTCTAATTTTGATACTAAATCTGATGTTATTTCAAGAGTAGAACTTGACTCTAGTCCTGATTCTTCATCTGATGGATACTATGTTACAATGATATTTTGTTGAATGTTTGGTATTGGATAATTAATTACCTATGATGGCATAATGGACTCCACAAAGATTGGTTTGTCATAGTGAGACTACTCTAGGATGGGAAAAAGGTTAAGATACAACTCCTTAGAGACTAAATTTTCAATAGGAGTCTCTTGGAAAATAGGCATATGGTCAAGGTAATTATTTGTTGAAAGGTGGTTATAATCATTAAGAAGTGACTCAGCAAATACTGGCTCATTAGAGTGAGACTCCTTGACAATAGTTATAGGATTGAAAGGTGATTCATCATAGGTTGACTTGTCATGAATGGTTGGTTCAACAAAAATATCTTTGATTGGTTGGTTCTCTTGGCCTTGGTTTCTAATGAGTTAGAAAACACCAGTTTTAATCACAACTTGGTCTTCAAATGATTGGATGGGTTGAGGTTTGGATGGGATTGGTACTAGATGAGGAATTTTCTATGGTTGGATAATGGTAGGTCATTGTGGATCATGATTTATTAGATGAGCCAAAGTATGAAGTCCTAAAATGGTAATGATAGGGTGGTGTGGAACTTGATTTCTTGCACAAGCCAAATTATGAGGTCAAGAAATGGTAATGGTATTCCCTAGATATTGTAGAGCTTGATAGCTTGTATAATCCAAAGGAGGTATAGGGGTAGTCAATGATAAAATAACAAAATAACATCATGGAACTTGATTTTTTACACAATAAAAAGCATCTAAGTCCTCCTGATAAACCATATCATTCCAATCTTGAGTTAGATCATAAGTTGGTTCTTGACTATGTTCCATGTATTGATTATCATAAAGAGGGTATGGATTCATATCCCATACAAAATTATCTATAGTTGGGTCTTCAAATTTTTCATTATAAACCATATCATCCCAATTGGTAATTTGATTTGGATTTTTTGGTTTTTGACTATGTTCCCCATATGGACTATTATAGGGAGAATAATAAAACTCCTTAGAAAATATTTATCTATAGGGGTTCCTAGCAAGATTTTGTGCATCCATTCTATCATAATTTGGATTATATGTGACTCTACCACAGGTGTAGCTAGACATATCCACATAAATGAGGAAATCTCCAAAAATAAAAAGGCTTAGAGTTTTATAAACTCTGAAACACTATGTCTAATGGACAAAGGGTTTAAATGTGATCTAGCTTGGTTAAAAGGGTTGGAGTTGAATCTCTAGAAAGTCTATGTAAAGACTTGATAAAAATAGTTTATCATCAAATGACAAACACTAAGTGTTTGATACACACAAATGTCATGCAAAATGACTAAAGAATCAAACTACCAAACTCTAATGTTGAAATGTGTTCCAAGTAGGTCAAAGCTACTAAAGGGAAAAGTTTCTAGGTCTAATGTGCAAACATAGAGTCATAATCTAGGCTCAAACAAGATATGCGAGTACTAATGGCCAAACGGTGGTAAAATCTCAACT
Organism: Torreya grandis; assembly: GCA_037957365.1. NCBI lineage: Eukaryota > Viridiplantae > Streptophyta > Pinopsida > Cupressales > Taxaceae > Torreya > Torreya grandis. The sequence continues at coordinate 585,810 of JARHVA010001811.1, read as the reverse complement.
TAAAAATGATGATTGATTAATCTAACAAACTTGAAATAGTTTAACATAGACAAGGTACATGAATCTAGGCATAAAAAATGATTGGTATAAGATGATAAACAAGTGATGTTTGAAGATAAACTAATTTGACCAAAATAAAAGCACAAATTAATCTAATTTTCCAAATTTGATTGATAAATTAACCCAAGTTACAGAATCCAAAAGAGGAAGATCTAGGTATTGACCCTATAAATTGAGGTCTAAACCGAAATCAATCCATATTTGAATTTGAATTTGTAATAGTTAATCAAGTACTCAACTAAGGATAAACTATAAATTTGATAACAAAGAGCTAGAAATAATTGAACAACATGACCATGCTAATCCAATATTAAACAAGGCTCAAGTGATTGGTTGCAAACAAATGATACTGAAGACGTGAGATGAAACAAGACAAGTCTTTTGAAGTAAAATGGGTAGCCTAATAATGTTAGCACTCTCTAAAGATGATGTGACAAATGGTTTATGTTTCAAGACTTCAAAGGCACAAGATTTTGAAATGATTTAGGTAGCATAATGGTTCCCTCCTCAATCAAGTACTACTCCCAATGTTTTGACACAAAAAGATAATGTTTGCTAAGTTAAGTCAAAGTGTCATACAAATGGCATAATGACTCCTCAAATAATGGAGTGATGTAGACTCATGACTCATCAAATGACATGGTTTGAATAGTACAAGTTTTAGTCTAACACACCAAGAAAAAGTGACCAAAATATACTAGTTATAATCATCCAAATCCTATCAAGGGTATGGTAACGTGAAGTTGACTAAACTAATTATTTTAAAAATGTTCTAGATAGAACAATTACATAATGAATTTCATGCCAAATGATGCAAAATAAAAAAACTTTAATTGGGTGTCCATGGCACTTGGCTTATTGCAAAAATGTCTTGCCCTTTTTGTAACCACTACATCTATCACTTTCTCAATGTATTGTGATATCTAATATGCAGATACATCTCATGTGCAACTCCAAAACTAGAAGGTCATTTAACCACTCAAACTTATGATCCTATTAGAGTGGTTAAATTCAATGTCAGGGTGATGAAACCCTGGGTCAAAGCATCCCTAAATAACCCATGGAAGGTAGTGAAGTCCCACTCAAGCTAAGATGCATGAAATAAATGACATAATAGGAAGACTTTGTGGTCACCTCAAGATCACCCAATACTATTGTGAGTTTTTAGGGAGAGCTTTAAATGACATTCTTTCCATCTCTTGGACTAGGCTCAATGTGTGATGAGATGGTGCTTTTGATCCCAAAAGTTCCCTAAAGGGGATGAATGAGATAACATAAACACACGTCTCTTTTCATAAAAACACATAATCAACAAGCAAGTTTGAAAATAATTAAAGTGAAGTTAATTTCATTGCACCAAATTGAATGTGTTCGATTAGATTCGTTATTATCCCCTTAGATTTAAGAAGTGCAAATGGAAATAATTGCAAACCACCCAAAAAGAATTTTGTTCTTTTGATACCAAAAGTTCCCTAAATGGGATGGATGGGAGAACATACATGCACAACTCCCTATTTACTCAAAAAATATTAAAATAAAAAAATAAAAAAAAACATGCAAATTTTTTTGAAGTGTATTCAATTTTATAGCACTAAACAAAATGTGTAGTGTTGTTCTTTTAGTCCCTTGGCTTTAAGTTGTGAACTTTGAAAGAAACCACAAAAACTTAACTAATAAAACACCCTAAAAATATTTTTTAAACACCAAAATGAAGGATTCATATTTTGTTTTAGACATCCAAATGAAGTGAGAAAAGACAATTTTAGATTGAAATGGTTTTCTCCAAATAAGTCCTACAAAGAAATGGTCAAAACTTCATTTAGCCTTGAAGCTTATTTATCAAATGAGACAAGAAACTTTGAAGGGTTAAATCTATCAATCTGAAGTCAAAAACCTGGAAAAAAAATGTTAGGTTAGGCAAAAGTTAGAAAAAAATATCAATAAAAAAAAAAAAAACTTAAAATAAATAAAATAAACTTGTGAAACATGCAAACAAGTTAGAAGGTAAAAAAACAAGAAAACCAAACACAAAAATCATAAAAACCTACAGTCAATAATTTAGCCATAACATTTAATCTATAGATCCATTTGTCATGAAAATTTTGATTGTTATTTATAGGTATAGGTTGTACCTCTTTGAAAAAATTAAGTCTAACCAATGAATTAAAAAAATTATGATATCTGTAATAACCATTTTTACCAAAAAAATAAAAAATAGAAAGTGATGGTCACTAAAATAACTACAACTTATAAAATATAAAGAATTTTTTTGTGAAATTTTTATATCATATCCATGACATATTTATATAAATTCAAAAAAAAATTGATAAAAATATTATGTAAATAAAAATGTATGAATTTTTTATTGGTCGTTTTTACTCAAAGCAAAAAAAACAAAAAAATAATTAAAACTATGAAATAGAAAAATGTTTGTGGGTTGTGCTCTCATGAAGATAGTCCCATCGAGCGTGCCATTTATGAACTAGGAATTTGAATCAAGAAAGGATGATTAATATTTTTTTAGTTTCAAAATGAAATCAAAATGAAATAAACACACTAGCATAACATCTCTAGGCCTAGATCTTAAGGGGAGCTTAATGAACAAACAACAATTGAAAACCCAACTAAAATTCAAAAAATAACAATCTTTACCTTCCTTAAAAGCTCAAAATTATTTCTTCATTTGGCTTTCTCATATTATGCATAAGAATTCTTCATAAATGGCATATGGCTAACAGCATCTCCTCTATGCACCATTGTTGAATGCTTGGCTTGATTGATGGCTTGGCTCAATTTCAACATTATAAAACTATGATTTTAACTTCATGAGTCTATTCTTACATTATAACTATAACTTGATTGAGATATTAAAATGAAAATATCTAAGATTTCTTTCATAGGCTTTTAAATTCCTTGGAATGGGTCAAATCTGACCATGGTTGAGTTTATTAAGCTTGGTTGAGTTTGGCATATTCCTAGGATATTCTATTTAGATATTTTATAAAAAGGACAACTCACAACCACTGTTGATTTTACTAACTTTAGTTGAGTTTGGCATATTATTAGAATATTATTTTAGATATTTTCCATTTTATACAACTCACAAAGGTAAGATGCTCATGAATTTCTTTTTTAGTTATTGATTTATTAGCTCATACGTGAACTTAATTAAGATTTGAAATTGATTTAACTTGTTAATTGATTTTGATTAGGATGTGCAAGTTAATTATTATTAATCATTATATCATTTATTGGATTTTGATTAATTAAATTTGTATATTTGCCTTATTTAATTGGTTTATTAAGATAAATTGATTTAATGCAAGGTTATGAAGCCAAATTTGAGACTAATATAAATTTTTGGGCTAGGTATTCAATGATTGGAAAGAATTTGTCTAAAGTTGAATATGAAGCCATTGGTGGCCAAATTTAGGAGTCTAAAATATGAACCCATGTGCATGATTCCCTCTTCATTTTGGACTCTTTATCAAGTTAGGAGACAAACCAATCAATTTAGAGAGATATTATCTCAGTATGAATCTCACCCCTTTATCTTTCATGACCACTCATGCACCTACATGGAGAATAGTGTAGAAATTCATGGGGCACTTCTACAAAACACAAATTAGCTTGGTGGAAAGTCCTTTGGCCTTATTTAATCCCATGTGCATGATTTCCACTCTAAATTGGACTCATGTGTAAGGTGGGAGACAAAAAAAAAAGGTAGGAATCCCACTACCCTTATCCCCTTTGTCATTTATGAGCCTACTTGAAAAATGGCAACATACTTCTACTATTCCTTCTTTTAGCATGGTTCTTGATAACAAATTCTATAAATACCCCCCCTCTCCTTCACCTAAAGGGGGGTGGTTAGTGAATCTTTGGTTGTAGAATTTTATCTTATAGGTTTGGATACATCATCAAGGAGGATATCATCTTGAGGAGAATGAGCTCAAGAAATATAACTATGCTAAAATTGCTTCAAGTCTTCATCAACTATCAACAACCATTTTTCTTCAAGATTAGAAGGTAACCTTGTTATTTTACAATTTCAATTTATCTTCTCCCTTCCCTTTGACCTCTTCTCTCTTGACTTCTAAACCCCATCCTTTATCCCCTTCTTTATTTACCTCTAAACCATAGCCATTTTATCTCTTATTTTCCATTTCCACTTTTGGCCATTTACCATCCTTATCTATTTATCCATTTACCCTTTACCCATTTTCCATCTTTAGCACTTTGCCTATTTACCCCCTTTGCCATCTTGACTACTTATCTTTTCAACAATTTACCATTCACCTTTTTACTATCTCAATCATTTACCAACCGCAAACCAACTATCTTTTTGACCCTTTTCAAATTACCGAAGCAAAACCACAACTTTGCTTTAGCTAATTTTCAGCATTAGTATTAATCAAATTATTATTTTATTTTAATTATTTTTAGCAAAGCATTTAATTTTATTGGATTAAATTTAATTGTTTGCTAGTTTTAATTTTAGTTTGTTGTAATTTAATGTAAGAATACTTCTTTTATCATTCTAATTTAAGTGTTTTAAATTAGGTGGATTAACAGCCTCCTAGAAAGCTTTCACTTCTAGGATCTAGCTCATGCTAGATAATCCACCCGACTACTTGTCTAACAAATAAGTTTTGTGGTAGTGTATTCTTATTTGCAAGTTATTCTCCCAATCTAAAGAAGAGTTTCCCACAATAATTTGAATTCAATGTGGCACATTCAATAGGTATTCTTCCACACCCTTATTAAGTAGTTTCTTCTTTTCACACTTAAGAAAAATCAAAAAATAGATAGAAACACAAACCATGACACATGTAAACGTCACCATAGGCAAAGATAGGCATAGGGAACAAAATAAATGGAGCATATTCAAATGATCAAAAAATAAATATAATCACATGGAAAAACACTTAAGGAAGTGCATAAATTGAAAGCATGGAATATAAGAAACCAACAAAAATTATCATATTAGTCACTAGATCATATGAATTAGTAAAAAATGTTAAGTACATAGAAGATCAAGTACATTGTGAAAGATATTTTTATGGCCAACATGCTCCATTTTTGCAAGAAATGGGGGACCCATTTTTTTAATGAACTCATAACTAGAGTTCCTAGAATTATTCTTGCATTTTGATTGGCTCTACCTTCACTAAGTCTTTGAAATCCCATTTCACCATGTTTATTTTTTCTCCTCAAGAAAATGATGCAGATAATGACTAATTGATCCAATTAGTAGGACTCATTGGTCTATGAAAAAACCAAGGAAAATCTTATCTATACACCATGGTTAGGGTGAAACCTATTGATTTGAATGTTTAAAACCCTAAATTTGTAGGGTTAACCTTATTATATGGTTTTTAGAGTCTCATTCTTGTTTCCAATGTATAAAATCTTGAATTATTATGTGGCATTACAGAGCCTAGATAGTGGCCAAGTGAGAAATTAATTGATAATTATTCCTTTAGATTTAATTCAGTCATTTTATATGTTTATATAATATCTTCCACATGTAAAAGTATCAATGATATGTAGCTTTAGGATATTCAACTGAGGGGTAGTTAAAGGTGTCACAATATTAAAGTGCCACATAGCCTATGTCAAATGTGTCAGTCTCCTAGACCTAACAAGATGTCAAGTCTTGAGAGATCCTAATGAAATAAGTGAGCACCATGAGTTTTATTTTTATATGCATCAGTATCCTAGTATGAAAAAAATATTACATCCAAGTGAATCTCAATGCAATCAAGAATTACCACATAACCCTAGACCAGAAGTAATAAGTACTCTATCCAATTGCTCTATGATAATGGAGAATGGATAGTCTCCTAGACCTAATAAAGATGTCAAATATTAATAAATCCTAGACCAAATAGTGAATGCCACATCAATAATTTATAATTGGTCAATATATTAATCCTGATAGAGATGTCAAAACTCAAGAGAGCTCAACCAAATCAAATGATGCCATGTGCCTTAAAGGTCAATAGTACCCAAATCTAACTAATGAAACTCTCACCATTGTTAGACTTGTCAGTCTCTTGCTATAATAGAGATGTCAGAACCTAGGAGATCTTGATGTAATGAGGGAGTTCCACACATCTTATGGTCAGAAGAGTCAATCTTATTTTGTCTAACAAAGATGCCAAAATTTTGGATATCCTAACATATCACATCATAACACATTAAATAACTAGATTTTTTAGCAGATGGGACCCTAAAGTCCCTAAGATAGTTATAATGAAGCACAAGTGGACCATGGGGATAATAATAGGATGCCACATGTACCTAGTTAACATTTCATCCCCCTTGAAGGTATAAAAATAAAGTATTGGGTTGTACTTAGGTATAAACCATTAATATGAGGACTAGGTAGGAGGTGATAAGTGGTGCAAAGTTAGAAATCTTGGGAAGATTTAAGGATGAGGTATTCATGCACCTACCCACTCTATAAATTGATAGAGTGGGGAATTGGAGCTTGATTAGATAATTTAAAAATGTCACATTGCGTTTACTATATATGGTAAGCAACATGTAATTATATACACTAAATTTAACTTTAGATTGGGAAATCAAGTTAAAGATTGAGCCAACCACTCAAATGTAAATCCATGGTAAATGATATTCTAAATGACATTAATGTAGGGTGATGAATGTTTATTCATATAAGTATTCTAAGTAAATATCATTATCTATTATATCTTAGGACCCCCAAATTTAACCTCCTTGCTTTCTACTCCCACTTGCTGCTTTTTCTACCTTCTCTTTTAACCATACCTTTTTCACCAAATTTTATCCTTCTATAATGGTATCCTCATCTTCAAACCCTAAGGTAGAGCCTAAATACAAGAATGTGTTATTTCTAGATGGTTTGACATAATTTAAGCATTATAAATAAATATTCAAGGCCTTAACTAAGTTCCCAAAGAGTCAATTATTGATGATGGTGATGATGATGATGATGATGATGATGATGAAGATAAATTTGAGGATTCATTATGAGTATACTATAAGGGTAGATGACATCAAGCTATATCTAATCTTGAAGTCCTCCCATCCTTTTACTTATTTAGCAAGTTGTTCCTCACTACCAAGTGGGTACAGGATGGTGTTCATTATTAGATCTACTTAGCCAGCTACTGACACTAGATTACTCACATTTTAGGCACAACCTATAAAGCTTACTACAATATTTTAGACCCCATGTTTTCATATTACTTGGTAGTGGTGAAGACCTAGACTGATGCCTTAAAAATATACTATGTAATTAAAGATTGGGTAGAGAACCCAAAATCTAAATGGGTGAACAAGGAAGATGTCAATGCATGCATGGTCTATACCTTTAAGGATGATATCTAAATTGGTATGATCTTATTGAACCAATTATTTTGGGGCCTTAATTACCTTGAATTGAATGAATAGTAGGTTACCCTACTTTACATGATCCTAGATGGCTCCCAAGTCCATAACTTGGGAGGAGTGTTTAATTTAATCATTGTCCAAGCCATATCAGATACATGATTAGTGGGACACTTTTACATGATGAGTTATCTTATAGGGATAGTCTATAGGACACTCACTTTCAATCCCTCTACCTTTCTTACATGGGTTATCAGTGGCCCTTTGGTCCATATAATTTTCTACAAACTACATGGCCACCAATAAAGAAACAACATTTGGTACATTTTTTAGTGTTTCTACATAGAGGTATGCAATGTGATAAATGAGGCATGTATGCTTCATCTATTAGAAGAAATCATATTTTCATTGGTTCCCATTAGATACTACTAAAATATATGAGATAACATAGTCATTTGGGTCAAAGGCATTCTTAAAGATCCCCTCCACTTACCCTATCATGTCCTAGATCACCTTGCTAAGATCAAAATTTCTTATCAATTGGTGGAGGTAATTTTTAGATGTTGTATTAATCATTAACAAAAGGCTTTATTAGTTCTTCTTATAATAATCCAACACCATGTGTAATTATATTTCCCTCCCTTATAGAAGATGGTGTTTAGTTAAGACTATTTGGCCTTGGGAAAAGTTAAACCATTGGATTGGGACCTAAAGGGCATGATCTAATCCCATTTATATAGGTATTCATTTTGCCTCAACCTTAATTATGGCCATCAACTAGGGGATGATGATGAGTTATATTTGAATGCCTTAGATGACTACGAAGTTCTCATGAGCATTAAAACCCACAATAAGGAAAAGGGTAAGAAGATATAAACTGGGCCCTCCTTGGCCCCCTCTATATTTACTCAATCTTAAAGGGATATCATGCTTACTCCCCCCATAATTTCCATAATTTTTTTATAAAGGATCCCACCACATTTTCCCTTATGACTAGTGGCTCCCCCCACCTTGCTCATCCTCCTTCACCTCTAATATCTCAAATTCCTTGGCCCTATAAAATTAAAACTCATGTGACTCAATTATAAGTGGCCCAAGAATAAGCCACTCCAAAGTAGGAATATTAACTCCAAACTAACCAAGATGTAAGGTTTGATATCAGTAACATCTTAGAAACTATCCCAAAGTTGGATTAATAGTAGGCACTGGTACAAGTTTATCCCCTCACTCCCTTTGCTTTTTAACTACCTCCTGTAGCACACCCATTTTCCTAATTCAATTGACTCTTCCATCCTTGTAATCTTGCATTCAAATTTTTCATCCACCTCTTCCATTTACAAACCTGGAACTTTATTAGTGTCCCTACCAACCATTCCTCATATTTAGGTGATTGTGAGTGCCCTCTCTCTACCAAGTACCTCATCTATACTACGAGTAAGTGCACTTGTGTGTATGTATCTAATGACTAGGACCATCTTGTAGTTCTTTTGATAATACATCAACTCTCAAATTTGACCCTTATATCCCTCACTACATTAACTCATTCCACATTAGCATCTAAAGCTAACCTAGGTAAAAGGTTGAGGAAGAAGTAAAATGAAGTTTATGCTTGACCCATAATGCAAGTCCAACTACTTCAATTTTTCCTCCCTCACTAGTCTCTTATATTCCTCCAATACCAGCCCCATTGGATCCTCTCATATCTACCCATCTCCCTTTTTCATCACATCAGGCCCCTAAGGATTCAACTTCAATCAACCAATTTTGTCCCTTATATTGAATACCCCTTCTCAAGAGTCATTTTTCATCAAGTGGGAATGATCTAGAGTCAATGATGAGTGTAGATGTTCCCTTGGGCATCAATGTTTATTTTTATCTTATTACCTCCATGCCTCCTCTTCCTCAATTTATTTCATCATTCACTCCCTTCACTTATTCAATTCCTCCTCCACCTCATCCTATGCCTATCACTACCATCTTTGAGACCCTGTGAACACCTCCCAAGACTTGACGAGTGGTCATAGTATCTTAAGTGATATAGATCATAATTTAAGGCACCCCATAAGTATAATGGGATTTAAGTCACATAATAGGGATTGTGTAGATAATACTCACCCACAAATTCATGTAAGAGGTAAACTCTATGGTCTAGTAGACCCAACATGATATATTCTCTCTCATCAAAGTGAGGACTCCTGAGGGAGAAGAGAAAATGGTAGACTACCCACTCTCAATTATTTTGGAAATATATGATATGTTAGATAAGATTCTTGAGGACATGATAGTCCATGTCATAAATCTTAAGGTTTAGGTTAAGATCTTATTCCCTCAAAAGCTAATTAGGAATGTTAAGTATGCCCTCCTATAACTTTTATCAATGTCGGGAAAGGTGGTAGGGATAATAGAGGAGACCCAGGTGATTATCCAATAGATCCATTACTATATAGATAGGGTCACTATAATTGATGGGAAGTACCAAAAGTTTAATGTTATGATTAATAAAGGCATGTTCCCAAAGCTCAAATTGATGCCCACTTTAGATTTGGGCTTGTATCAAACCTACGTCAAGACCATGAAGATTGCAATGGAAGAGTGGCTTACCTTGTCCTAAATGGTGGTGCGACCCATGGAAGATGGCAAAAGGAAGATATTGGATTATTCAAAAGTCAATATCTTGGTGTTGTTCCACCCAAATGTCACTCTAATTGATTAAAAAATTAGAGTCTATTTGGGTCACTTTGACCAAGTTATGAGGGAAAAGGTGGCCAAGGAAAGTAAGGATATAACTTACATGATTCTTGAGATTTTAACTCAATATAAAAAATGCATGATCTATGTTTCTAAAGTTTAATTGTAAATATAGGCTCCACTCTAGGTGTACTAAAGACTAATAGCCCAGGTTGAAATAATATTTAGAGAGCCTTTGATGAACCTTGTGAAGCTAGATTGGGAGATTGACCTCATGGTAGCCATATTGAAAGATAGGGAGTAAAACTCAAAGAAATTGGGAGTTGGATCTTCCACATCACCTCCATATATCAGTTGAGTTGTCCCCCATGGATATTTTTAGGTTAGGTTTAGAGGTTTATCCATTTTTTGAATTATATAGTTTCAAGCACTAGGAGTGGACATCATGGCCTACGATGGGAATATCATGCTACTTGGGGGTGAATCCTATCCTTATCTATAAAATTTTAATCTCATTATAATTTTAGTGCTAGAAATTTTTATCTCAATAGTGTTGTCAGAATCAAGACATGATTTCATCTACAATTTCCTTAACCCCTTTTTGAATTTTAAAGAACTGGCTAAGATAAATATTTGTAACAAAATTGGTTATATTAATGAATGCAATTTTAAATTTTAATTGACACATGTTCTATTAATCAAAGAATATTTCATTTCAATTTTAAGTGAATATGAGTTCCCATATAATTTTTTTAAGGCTTTGTTACTTTATGAATGCAATGATTATGATATGTCTTCCTATCATAAAATCTTTGTGAATTACTTTCATTTTCATCATGATAATAATAACCTATGTGATAGCCTACAAATTATTTTGGAAGTTTATGTGTGATTATTTGTAGACTTATAGTATTGATATTTAATGAGAAACCAAAAATTAAGCATTTTAACTACTTTCACAGACCTTCCCATTATGTACCATTCGAGGTAAAACCTTTGGTGAGACTCAAAACATAGTGGTATAATTATGGTAGATGGGCTTAACTCAATTGTTGAAGAATTAATATCTCTTATATCTAGAAACATTATTTACTACCTTACCCTTCCCTTTTTTTGTGTTATTTTGGATATTGAACTAACTTTTCCCTTTTTTAATGAAGTGTTAGATTAAAGTGCCTAAATATCATTAATATATTCAAATAAATCACTCATTTATTATCATCCATGAAGACTGAACCACCAATGATGATGTTGTATCTCTTAGAGATTATTCCATGCAATCTCTATTATAAATCCAAATATTTTTATCCCTACTTTGGGTTGATTTGAAATTAGTACTATTGACTACTAGACTTGCACCCTTGTGAAGGTAGTCTTAGGCCTTCACTGTCTAAAGTAACATGGAGATAATATTATGATGTGGGTGTCTTAATAGGTAAATAGAATCTTTAGATTATGAGGGATAGCTCCCCTTGATGTATTAGTTAGGATCCATACTCTACACTACCAACTTGCAAGGGAAAAGGGAAGAAGGTAAACTAAAAAGAAAACCTATCTTACTGGGCCCATATTTTTTTTAAGTGTGGATCTACACCAGCATTACAAAACACATCGACATAAGGAAATCATTTAGAATTATTTTTATTTTGGTATCTTGGTGCTAGCTAAAGGAATCAATATACATCTTGCACCATATGGTGGGTAATTAATTGGTGCCTAGATATTTAGGAAATCTTCTAAGAATGGAAACATGTGGTGATCACAACATAAAGTATGCAAGGTGATGGAACTAGTAAAAAGATAAACAAAGTCTCCAACAAGGCACTTCACATGTACACTCCACTTTGGCATGAGATATTCCTATAGGATATAAAACAAACTCAAACTAGTGAGCAAATAGATGCAAATAGAATGTAGTGAAGATCTAGAGAAATGGAAATGTTTTATTAAGACTACCATTGAAAATAAGAATATCTTAGATGCCATATAGGATCTATTTGTATACACTAAGGCTTGTATGTGAGCCTTTGGGATGTTAAGTAGTTTAATAAAGTATATTCTCTATTTCCATATATCATGAAGTTTGTTACTTTTTAATTCCATTAATGAGGATGAATATTACATTAAATTATGCTCAATATGGCTTATGAATCTTTGATATTAACATCTAATCATGCAATGATTATAATGTTGTAATTTGGATATAGTTATGTTAGGCATGTTGTTTAAAAGCTTCTAATTTAGGTCATTAATGGCATCCCTATGTTAATTGATGATGTTACCATATTTTATATAAATAGCCTAAGTTTAAAGAGAGTCATGTGCCCAATATCTAGTACACTTGCTATAAGCACTAGCCTAAACATGAAAACTTGAAGTGAGAGCATTATCGTGACCATTCAAAGTGTTGATATGATGCTAAGCTTAGTGAAACAAAAGCTTGTGCCCTTAAGACTATAGATTTACACTAAAATAGGATTTTACCTATAGACCATTATGTTTAAATTATAAAATACCTACACCAATTAATATAAAAAATCTTATGTTGAATTGACCAAGTCCCATAAGTAAAGCCTCATGCCATGGCACAATTATCCCAATATAGGCCCTAGTTCTTTATCTACTATAATTTGCATGAGTGAATAAGGCATGTAACGTATGTGAATTAATGTCATTATATCCAAGTGTTAAATGTTGAACACTATAGGAATATCCCATGTTTGTGCCTATTTGAAAGTAATCCAAAACTAACTAAGATAACCTTACACCCCTGATAGTTGAAATTTTATACAACATTTTAGTTTTGTTATTAAGACCCATGTTGAATTTTATTATTACAATGGTATGATATAATGACTCTCTAAATATCCCTATAAAACAATAATCACTAGTTGTAATAGGTGGAAGATATATTTTCATTGAAACATCTAACTTGTAGAGAATAAAAGTTGAGAAAGTGGGTTCAAAATAGCTTGTATAATGCTCTATACAGGGTCTTTTTATATAAACTACCTAAACATGTATATAGATGTTTGGATGCATATATAAACCTTATAAGATGAAGGCATGGACAACATTATGAGTAAATGAAGGATTTCCTAGAGAGGCTTGAGACTCTAGATGCCACTTGGATTAGAGTAGTAGATAAATAGTGACAAGGAGCACTGAACAGTTACATGTTTAAGTTTTTAGTTTAAACATATGTATGACCTACAGAAGTAGATTATCAATTTTATGTAAATATAGAAGCAAATTTTTGAAATATTTTGATTCAAATCTCAAAACTATAATGGTGGATTAAAGATTTGAAACTTTAGGAAGGGAAGGCTAAAGTCATTTCATGTATGAATAGTGTAAGGAGGAGAAGGGGATGTGTAGATGATGGAAAATGGAAGGGGATGATCAGATTAAAACTTGAGAGGTTAAGAGATAGACATATAATAAGAGATGACATAGACTAATGGAAGGTATAGAACTTGAAAGTGTTGATAGAACTTGTAGCAAGTAGAAAAGGCATGGGGAAGGATCTCTTAAAAAATAGTAACATAAGGAGGAGAAAAATAATGAAGCAATGAATCAAACTCCATAGTTGATGGGTGTAGAATACATTGGGTCCCTATAGAATTTGGTTACTAAAGATACATTTGATTCACCTAACCCTTTTGAACCTACAGTGTATGATCATGGAATGGATCCCTTGAAGAGAGAACAAAAGTGATAATTAACCCTGTTGTCAACATAGATTTTGGACATTTTACAAATTTAGAGTATAATTTTATGATTAAACAAGTTATTCCATACCAAGAGTTGAGAGAGACTTCTTGTAGACCATTGAGTACTACCTCACCATAATAAAACATGAGCACAAGCATATCATCTTAGCCAATGTTAGCTACATAGACTAGGTAATAACCCATATAAAGTGGTTTGATGCCACAAGTCAGTAGTACCTCACCATCAACATCAATGGTGCTAGTAATAAAAATAGGGTTAGATCCTAATATAGTGGTTAGAGGTACTAGAGGGCCACCACCAAGATAGATTTCAAGGGGTAAATGTCTCTTATGCTAGTTTTGCCCCTTTAACAAATATACTATGAAATGGCCATGTACTTGCATAATACCATGACATGAAAAATGCCATAGAGTATGTCCTAAAGCATGAATTATAATGGAAAACTCAAGGAATAACCCAATTAGAGTGAAAAATAACCTAGTTCATGAACACTCAACTTGATTGTGCCCATACCTCATATAGGAAATTTGACCCTAACCAGGCTATGGTTGATTATGACACCCTGAAGGAAGCATTCCTTAAGTAATTTGACATTCTAGAGTTTGAATAATATAGCATCACCATGATCAAATATATTACCCAAGGGCTCTCCAAAAGTGTGTACCTATACAATTCAAGGTTTAAGACTCTCCTATCAAATATTCCTTATGACATTCATCCCTCCTAACATGTATAATGGTTTATTTATTGTAGGGTTTCTAGTACTATTTTAAAGATCACTTTTTATGAATATTTTCATAGACCCTCATAAAGTGCTAGAAGCCATACCTAGATTCAAGGTAGTCAAAAACACCAATTCTAAGATCATCCCATTCATTGAGGTGAAAATTACATCCATGGCCTACTAACTCCAAAATCTTACTGCAATCTTGTTTCAATATGCTCAAAGTGGATTATCGTACATTGACTATAAAGTGGAAGGCCATAACAAGAATAAATACCCTTGAAAGAATGTGTGTACATTGACTATAAGCTGTGAAGTGTATAGAGAGGCACATGATGTTCACAACTACCCATTATTTCAATCTATCAACTAGGTTAACATAAACATTTATTGTTGATTGTGTGATTCCTATACCATACAATAGTTGATTGTCAGGTGATTGATGATATGTATGAGAACATGGAGAGGGGTGTAAGGTGAGCCACTATATCCATTAGAGGGTAAGATAACTAAGGTAATGAAGGATATGTCTAGAATAATATGGGATTTGGGATAAAATGAGGCATTAGAGGGTAAAGTGGAGGATGTGGTGGTAGAAGGTTCCCACCCCACTCATGTGACAAGTGAGGCTCAATAAAGCACTATCAATACAACTTCCCTACACATCCAATGTGTGGGTATTGTTAAGGGGTCCATAAGGTCAATGAATCCCTTGACTTATACAAAAAATTGACCCAAGGTAGGCCTAGCATATACAAGGGTGTAGGGATGATCAGGCATGAGCCAATAATGGAGAAGTGAACTCTGAAGGTGAAATTTACCCATGCAAAGATAGTCAAGGTATAGGCAACTACTCACAGTGGATTCACCACTCAATTTCTAGTTGTTCCAACACCTGAGTTACACTTAGAATATGGGGAAAAGAGTTTCATAACATACATAATATATCCTGAACCCAAATCTACACCTTACCCAAACCCATCATGCTAAAAAGATGTGTTGCAACAAGCCATGAGCATCATATAGAACTTTCAAGGGGATTTCTAATTAGTATGAGACTTAGAAGCATATGATACTACTTCCCAAAATAAGTAAGATAGATAGGAGATTGAGATACAAGAGTTAAAAAAAATATTGTACCTCTTAAAAATAGAAGGAATACTACCCTTATTAAAGAACTTTCTCTTTGAGCATGTAGGGAAAAATATAGCAGATGTCACTGCACCATACATGGAGAGGGCAAAAGAATTTAGGCATATACAAAATATGGAGTATGATCAAGAACCCCTTATGAATTCCACCATTGATGGATGGTCTATATGTGATGTCCTTATGGACATAGGTGCTGAGGTCAATATCTTGACCAAAAATACCTAGGATAAGATGGGTAGGCCAACTTTGAGGCCTTCCCCTCATATGATATTCATGGCCAACAAGTCTCAAGGGCATCCCATAGGAATTATAAAGAGTGAAGTTGTAGATATCATGGGTGCCAGATTTTGTGCTAACCTTTAAGTAATTAAGTTGGTAGAATAAGACAACTACCTTGTGTTTCTCAAAAGACTTGGTACTATACAAATAATGTAGACATGAACTTTAAGAGGTGATACATGAATTTTGAGAATGGAAAGGAGAGGGTAGTCATCGCCCTCTAAAGTGACCAAGGACCACCTATGTAGAGATTATGAACCTCAAATATGAGATCAACCATATATATAACATCATAGTGCAAGGTGCTAAGACATTGAACCCTAATGATCAAGGAGTTTTTCCCTATAAATCTAAGAAATTAGCCTTGGATTCCACCAATGTTACTTGTAAATATTGGGTTGAAGAATCATATGAGACAACTAGTCAAAGGTGCCATTTGGTACATGTGAAGGTGCTAAAACTAATAAGGATATGTTAGGTCTAGATTGATTGTGCTTCTAAAAGGTAGGTCCCTTGCACTAAAAAGAAGGGAAATAAAGTGTTTCACCTAAGAAAAATTAAACTTGATGCATTCCTTAGGTATGAAGGGATTAATTTGGTGAAAGAGTATGTTTATGACCTTGAACCATGCATCCCTAAAGAGGTAGATGAAATGGGTGTAATAGTGTATACATTAAGGAGCACTACTACTCATTGATGGGTAGCATAAAGGCCTAGCTTTCTAACTTGGTAATATGTAAAAGCAACTATCTACACTATATTTGGGAAAAGCAATGAGTACCTAAACATCTCATCATACTCTAGTAACTTATACCCTATAGTGCATGTGCACTTATGCAAAAAAACATGGACTATCTATGGTTAGAACACCCTAAGGAACCTATGGGTGCATGCCTTTTACAATACCTTGAAAACATGGGCATGATTATGGTCCATTGTCAATTAGACATGCTATGACTTAGCTAATTAGGATGTACTTAAAGAGTGATTCATGTACACCTTCTCTTTTTCATCATAAAACCTAAAATTGATAGAGCCACTACAAGTATTTCAAATGGAAGTGTTTAAAAACACTACAATCCTAGAGGAGCGCATAAAATACATGTTCAAGGAAAGGGGTTTTCACTCCCAACTTTCATTGAAGAGAAAACCTTCAATAGTGACTCTATTAATGAGGATGGTGAAACCTAAGAGGTTCACAACTGGACAAACCTAATAGGTAAAAGGAATCTCATACACCAAGTTGAGGATAGCACTTTAGAAGAAGAATACCCTACCCACCTTTGCATAAAAAAAATTGAGGGTAGTATGAAATTTGAAGACTCACATCAGGATAAGAATGAGCCCCATTATGCACTACTAAAAATAACCAAGGTAGATATCGGCTCAAAAGGGGAGCTAAATATTACTACTCTAATCACCTATTGGTCTGATGTGGAGCTGGCATGCATTATGGATATCTTGATGGAGTTATAAGACTTATTCCCTCAAAATTATATTTATATTAAGGGTACCCACCCATCCCTTGGGAAGATGAGCATAAATCTATTCAATTGTGTAAGACATGTTAAGAAGTGACCTTACAAGATGAATCCCAATCTTCACACCAAGGTAAAAATAGAGATTAATGGAATTCTAGCCATAGGCATCATCTACCCTATGAGAAAATATAAGTGGGTAAGGCCCATGATTATCAATATTAATAAGGATGGGTGTATCCTAATTTATGTCGATTATAGATTATTGAATTCCACCTACATCACCAACCCATTTTTGACTCTATTCACTAACAATGTTTTGGATGGCATCATAGGCTTTGAAATATACAATTACACTAATGGGTTCTTATGATACCATCAAGTCCAAATAGAGGAGGAGGACAAGCCCAAAATGACCTTTGTGAAGGGATGGGTTTATTTTACATATAATGTGATGCCTTTTAGACTCAAGAATGCACCAGAAATATTCTCTTAGGTGGTAATCGCCACTTTTAAGGAATTCATTCACAAGTTATTCCAAGTGTATTAGATGATTGGACTATGTATGGGTTGGTGAAGGATCACTACAACAACTTATGTCTGATGTTTGAAAGGTGTAGGCAATTGTAGATCTCTTTAACCCTCAAGAAGTTATCTTAATGACACCATTTGGCACTTTTCTTAGGCACATAATCTACAAGGATGGTCTACTCATTGATCCAAAAAATATCTCCATCATCCTTTAGCTCTAAACCACATCAATGTATAAATATTTTCATGCCTTTCTTGGCCATTGTAGATACTATATAAAGCTCATCAGGAACTATACAAATATTTCAATACCAATAGAAGAGTTCTTATGCAAGGATGGCCCATTCTATTGGGTAGTAGCATAAAAAGATGCATTTGAGATAAGAAAGCTCTAACTATCAAGTGTGATGATACTACAATTTTCTAATTGGATGAATCTATTACATATCTATGTTTATGCATCTAGCTCTTTGATTGACACTATTCTAGTGAAACCTAGTGAAGGTAAAATAGACCATCCCATTTCTTTTGCAAGTAGGAAACTAGCCTAGGTAGAGAAGAAATATACAATAGCAGAGTGTGAATTACTTTCCATGGTTTATGCCTTGTAGGAATTTAGGCAATATTTGTTGGTAACCCCATTGATCTTATTCACTTATTTTGAGGCACTTAAGTACCTTATGAATGATACCATTCTCCATGGGTGGATTTGTAAATGGATAGTTATATTTCAATAATCCCATTTCTCTATTGTAGTAAATCTTGGAAAATAAAACTTGGATCCAGACCATTTGTCCCATATATACTCTATCAATGTGGCAATGCCTATTGAGGATGATATGCTAGATGCACAACTCAACAAAGTCTAATTCATCCCTAAATATTTATTAGAGATCATCATGTTTATAATATTTGGGTCTACTACCCATGTTATAACTAAAGAGAAGTAGCTCATAATTTGTGTTACCCACTTTTATCTTATTGATGCAGAACATACAAGTTGAGCCATGATGAAGTTTTGTGCCAATGTGTCCTATAACATGAATGGGACTCAATATTTTAAGAGGCACATGAAAGTATTGTAGGAGGTTGATGCAATTAGGATTATGGTGGCCAAGTCTATTCTAGGATGTGAAAGACTATGATAATGCATGTGACATCTACCAATGTACAAGAAAAACAAATCACTCAGATGAGATTCCTCTCATCCCCATTCTTTCCTAGGTTCCATTTTAAAAATGGGATATCAACTTTGTTGGTCCAATTTTTTTTTTGAGGTACATAGGTTCACAGTACATTCTGGTGGCCATAAACTATTTCACTAAGTGGGCCAAAGCAGCACCAACTAAAGATTTCATAGCCACCATAGACATAATATTTATATGGGAAAGTGTTATTAGTTGATATGGGTAACCAATTAGTTTAAATAGAAAAAATGGTGCATACTTCATCAACAAAATCATTCACATCCTACTAACTAAATATATGGTGGCACACTATAATACAACCCCTTACCATCCCCAAGTAAATGGCATTGTTGAGGCATTCAATAGGATATTAGGGATGTGCCTCATAAAGATATTTGATGTTGGTTGAAAATACTAGGATGATCATGTATCAATAGTGTCATGGGCCCATCAAACTACATACAATCACTTAAATAAGGTTTCACCATTTCAATTGGTGCTTCGCGTAGAGGCCATTTTATCGATGGAGTTTATGGTGACATTATTATGTATTACATGTATTGGTAATCTAGATGACCAAGAATATTTGAGTGTATAGATGTAAGACTTGGAGTGCTTGGATAAGATGTACACCCAAGCAAGATGGAGCCAACAAATAGAGATTGCATACCAAAAGCTTTGTCATGACAAGTACATCAAGTGTAAGGTACTTACTAAAGGATCATTGGTCCTACTCTATGACTCCATGTACCTTAATCACCCCAATAAGATGTAGATTAGGTGGATGGGCCCTTACACCATCCATATCATATTGGATATTGGTTCATATAAAATACACACATTGATGGGTGAAATTCTCCCTAGACATTTCAATGGCAATTGATTGAATACTTATAGATAATAGAATGGTACTTGTGCCATTAATGACCGACTTCATAGTCATAAGTCTATTGTGTTGTGATGACTAGAATAAATTTTGGTGCAAGATAAACATTTCCTTATGATTTTTGTTTTTATTTGTGTTAATTAGATAAGTGAGGTGATTTCAAGCTTGAAGGAGAACTATTTTGGTGTTTCCACACATAATTCTAGTTGGGTGAGTTGATCATAATTGCTTTCTTAGAACTTGATGCCAAACACCTAAGTTTTTGGGTGCATAAATTTGATTGATTCAAAAAATTATGAGTACCAAGTAACAAAGGGAGGCCCACAAGATGCTACTACGTAAGAGATAAAAAGGAGGCACACAATATTATCATGTACAAGAGATCAAGAGAAGAAAATTAAGTGATAGAAGAATAGCATAGGAATTTTTATGGGGTGGGATAGGCTAAGGAAAGAAATGAAAGCACAAAAAATTTACCAAAGAATGGAAGTGCGCTTGAAAGGAAGCACAAATAGAAGAGGAGATGGAATTGAAGAGGATAAATTATACACATATGAAGTGCTTCACCTAGGTTTCCATAATAATGGTGAAGGTTGCACCAAGTTGAATGAAGTACAAGAGGAACATTATAAAGGCAAGTTGGCATCCACCCAATGGTAGTTGGGAAGTGACCATTTGAATCATTGGTCACTTCACCAAAAAACCATTAAGAGAAGTTAATGCGGTGATGGTGGAGGCACAATGATCCAAAATAAATGCAACTGTGGTGGTGAATTTTTGTGGATTTCATGGGTCTAGCAGATTTCAAGAAATTTATGCACCATCATACCATTACTCAGTTGTAATTAAGAAAGTATATGAAATTAAGGTATAAAGGAGTGAATTATTGACTATAGTAGGTTACAAACCTTGAGTGAATTTGAGCTTAAATCCAAAAGCTGACTACACTAGAGTCAAATGAGAAAATGATACCAAGTGAAAACCTAAGCACCCACAAGCACCAAATGAGAATTATTGAATAGGGAAAGAGATTGTATTATATTTGAGATTGGAATAGAGGCATGTGTAATGAGAATTGTGAGTGAATAGTTTTGGAGGTACAACCAATGAGATGGGGGTGAATCAGTGATGCAAAATATTTCAAACTTAAATTGTAATCCCTTCAAATATTAATAAATGACCACAAGTATTCATAAAGCATACCAAATGTTCATAATAGTTAATAAGAAAGATGATTCAAGATCACACACATAATACAATATCTACATGGTAAACTCTCTTGGGGAATAAAACCCACTCTCAAGCCTATAAACACATGAAATAATTATCCTATAAGATGATCACAAACATGAGACCTTTTAGTATAAGCACCTAATTCACAAGGAGCACCCACCCTTAAGTATGAATAAGCACCCACTTATTCTAGATGTTGAGCACCCACACAACACCTTATGAAATAAACAACTCCATAACTTTGATTATAGATCAATTTTATTTGAGAAACTATGTTTAACACCTCTATTTCAACAAATCACACACTCAAACTTGTTCATACAAGCAATGCATCCAAAAATCCCTTTTAGATCACTTTAGGCTTATTCACTCATCCTCAATCTAATATATACTTTAGTCCATCCATTGAGCACACTCTCTTTGATCTCTTCCCTTTGTCTCTATCTTTTGATCTCTCAACACATACACATCAAGTCTAGAAACCATTTCCTTGGTCTTCACCTTTTATAGAGTCTTAACAAATATCAACTACTAGGTCAGCCATAATAATTACCTTAACACTTAATACATATATCATGCTAAGATATATCTCAAATTAATTGTCATAGGTTGGCCATAGCATCTATGGGTCACACTTAATCAACTACACCTTTAAATTATGCCTTAGTAGCCCTTATAGGTCTCATGGAGACCTATTACCCTATAAGAACTTTATTAAGCAAATTAATAACACAAGATCTCTTTCAAATACATGGGTATACTCCATATGACCTCTAAGATATCTTCAAGTGATTACTCCTGCCAAAACACTCTTATGATAAATCATAATTTACTTAGACAATATTTTGTACACAATAACACCATGAATGAATAAATAGTCAAATTTGAAGCCTCATAAATTTTATTTTATGAATATTAAAACCTTATATCTAGATTTTATAGATGCACCTTAATGTCCTTTACAACTTTTCTTTTAATATCATCAAGAAATTCATCTTGGATCAAAAGATATAGTTCAAAACCTATAGAATGTTTTTCCCTCACAAATTTGAATATTCAAATTCCAACAATCACTATTCAAACACTAAACATTGGAAACTTTTTCATCATCTCATGCTCCCTAGAAACATTGGACAAATATGCTCTTTTTACCTCCTTATAAGTATCATGGTATTTAACCTGTAATTACTCACCATTGATATTAGATCTTAGATATTTGCTTCTATGATCATGCCACTTAGTAGCTCTACATCCCTTCTATGCACATTAACTATTTGAATAAATGTGCTCCATCGATCTCCATCTATACAAACACTTGCATGCTATTGATCTTATATCAAATTAATGAGATTGAGACATGTGTCACTAGCATGTGCCTTATGAACATCCTTTGACATATTAAAATCATGCATGTCATTGGATTACTACTAATAATATCATGCACTCTATTAGATCCTTATCTAGTCAAATTAAATTCTCACTGCTAGATATGTGATCTGATTAAACATTCACTATATATCTTTGATAATGAAAATTTGGCTAAGTATGGGAACTTAGAGAATTCTACCTAAGAAGCCAACTTTGCACCTTACTAACTTTTTTGACGCTCATTGTCTAGACCTAAAATTTGAACCATATGATCAAATTTCATAAAGGAATCCATACATATATAAAACCACTCTTGAAACATTCACACATGTGAAATATGATGTCATGAATCTGCTTACTCAATTTTATCTATCAAGATGACTACTTGAACTTAGACATTCATATGACTATTCTGATGAATTTCATTCACTTTCATAAACATTTTAAGAACTCATAACATCTCATATAGTCTCTAAAACATGAAAATACCATAAATATCATCCATTAATTACCTAAGTCAAATAATCTCCAAACCATCAATATGATCACTTTATCATTAATACAATAGTACCACATGCTCTCTTTAACATTAATGACAACCAAAAATCAATGACCATGCTCAACAATTTACCCCTTTGTCATTTATGGTAAAACACCCTTAGAATGACTTCTTACTCATTTGAACTTATTCATTCTAATCTTTCTCCCCCTTTGACATTAATGACAAAGGGTCTCTTCCTCAACATGCCAACAATAATTCTTCAACATTATGTATGAATTTAAATACTAGTTAAGATGCTCATGATACTTACATACTTATAAGCATATGATTCAATTTCTCCCATTTTGACATGAACCTATCTAAAATTATACTTATCTAATCCTTGGATATGGAAAACTACTCATAGAGGTTAGAAAGCTCCCCCTAACATCATGTTCCATCTTATGTCATTTGTTATTTGACATACACCCACTTGAACCTAGGATTTTTTGATCCTTGGACCTATCTATCTACAAAACTCACAAGCTCTCTTTGCTCATGCATGACAATTCAATACATTGTAAGAATACATGACTTGGTTTGATCAAGTCATAATGTAAATATTCTTTAATTCACAACTGTAGAAGGCATCTTCACACTTCTATCGTGATAGAAGCATATTCACATATGCGCCCCCTTACATCATGCATAACTTCTTTAAGCCACTAAAAATAATTGAGTTACTTCCTCCTTAGCCAAACACATATTTCATATTATCAAATTTAAAATAACATACATTTGTATTGATTGGCATTTTGATCATTACCTAGAGTATACACACTTGCTTTCACACATGAAAGATGTCTCCTAAGAAGCATAGAAAGAGACACCCACTTATCATAAAGGGTCTAAAAATCCCAAAACTCAAAATACTCCCATATTTACATGCTCTTACTTGAATTACATTCCTTACTCATCTTCAGATTGACTTTTAATGAGTTCTCAACCTTATTTTTTTCTTTTATCTCGGGATCCTTCTTAATTTCCTTGTCCATTTAGGTAGATAAGGCTTATTCCTTGATACTTTAACTTATTCCCTATTTTGTCATGGTAAATAATCCCTTTTGATCCTATTTTTAATTTACCTTATTATGCCTATTTAAAATAAAAATGCATCATGTCTATAAATCAAACCTAGCTTAGAGAAGATAGAGCATACCTACACTTTTGATTGGGGATACACTTGTTAAGTGTGAGAATGGCCAATATGGGGATCTGCTAGAAATAATTAGAGGATCATTTGTCACAACATATCATGCTAGGAAGGGTTCCAAATAATACAATCTAACACAATCACACAACAACCCTAATGGAGTCCTAACATTTAAAACATTCACTCTATTCTAATAACAAGAAAGTAAATCTAATCTAGTGCACACCAAAGCTTGTGGCATAAAGTGGGGGTTAGAAATAATAATAAAAAATGTATAGGGAACTTAAATTAAAGTAAGTATGAGTAACACCCTAATACATAAAATATGAAAGATAGTATTATTTAAGCTAACACTTATGATACTTATATATACTAAAAGAGAAGACAACAAATTTATAATATACTTACCTAAATGTGAACCTATCAAGACTCAATCTCTCCCTTAGCCAAAGATGCTTCATAAGAGGTTGTTGTGATTTTTAAGGATCACTAATAAAGGCCAAAGTATCCAAGACTTATCCATAAGACTATATTTTACAAATAAGAAACCTAAGCTAAGTCTCTTCAAATAAAATGGTAAAAAAGAAAATTATGAAGAAGTGCTAGTGAATAATAAATCTCAATTGCACATATTAATAATTACCAAAATGATCTTGTATATATAGGTAGATCTTACCTTAAATCCTTTTGTAACATCTATTGTATAAGGTCAACCCAGTCTACCTAGTGTGTTTTTAGGGATAATTCACTAGGTTTGAGTTAAGTCAGTTGAAAGGCTAACAAGTTAAGAAATTAAAAAATACTCCTAAACTATATTGGGTTGACCCAATCGACCCAATATAGTTGGCTATCCAAAATGAATTTAAGACAAGGAAAGGATGAATGGAAAGAGGAAAATAATAGTGGAGTACTCAATGTAGGATAAATAACTTAGGGAATGGTTTTGGTATCTAGTTAGATTGGTAATAATGTGGCAAAAAGGGATTAAAATCCTATAAAGCACCAAAGGTTTACCCACCCCTTTATTGGTGTACCCCTTAGGGCATGCACTCAGAGAGATTGAGTCTTGATGGGTCCCTATAAGATGTAAATCATCCATATTTGATAAAAGTTAAAAATTTTATGTATACATATGCCCCGCTCAAAGCTCATCATATATCACTAAGGTTTAATAGAGGATGGTGCTTTGAGAAAAAACATAGTAACACACAACATTGATGCTAAAAAAATTGATAGTATTTTAAAGAAAAAATAACTAAAAGTAAATGAATGAAAGGGAAAATAATCTAAAAAGTAAGTACAATGCATACCTTGACTTGCCTTTATATTGGGATGGTTGTCTACTATGTTTTTAGTTTTGATTATGTAGGGCACAGAGATTGGTTTCAATAAACCCAAGAATACAAAAATAAAGATCAAAAATAAATAAGCACAAGAAAAGCCAAGATAACTAGTTATGAAGATGGGATGTACTTAGGAAATTTGGCAAGCTAGGGTGATAGGTGCTATGTTATACCAAATTACCAAGTCAAACAACAAGATTAAATTGGGTAACCAAAAACCCAATGCTACTAAAGATTGAAAAACTCAAACAAGCTACGCTTAAGTAAGAAAGGAAAACTCACCAAATCAAACCAAGGATACATGTCAAACAAGATGGTAAAATAAATTAAATCAATGGGTGAAAGATGAAATAAAATGGTAAAACAACATTTATGAGTGAGTAGTAACAATCCACATCTCAACCAATAATAGAAAAAAGATGCATAAAATGGAAAACAACATTGATGAGTGAGAAGTAACAAGCCAACCACACTCAACAATGGAGAAAAGGTACAAACTTAGGTGTTCATAATAACAAGACAATAAAATAATGACAAATGGTAAAAATAAAGTAAATTAAGTGCATAGAATTTAAAATTATGGTGAAAAATAAAGAAGAATCCATAGTTTATCAAACAGATTGTTTTTCTCTAAGGATAGATAAAACTAAAACAAAGTAGTGCTAACATGTTATTAAGAGATGAAGAAGAAGGAATTAAATAATAAGTGAAAACATATTTAGAATCACAATTTGTCTATAAAGGGGGAAATGAAATGGATGGAGGGGAGAATGAAGGAAAAACCAAGGTAGAGTAACTCTTTATTGAAGTCAAGACACTCAAATTAGGTTTGTCAAAACAAGAGGACTGTCGACCTTAAGGATTATGAAAAACTTCTCTTAGCCACATAAGTCATCCCCCAGATTAACTTGATAAATAAATGGTGTATATAGATCATCTCATTAAGGCTAAATGATCTATAAATGGAGTATATAGAACATCTAATGAAGGCTATATGCATGAAAATTAAAATGGACCTAACTCCCCATGATGTGTTCCCCATTCTTCAGGACCCCTTATAGAGTCATTAGTTTACTATGAAGATTTGGTACTTACATGAGAAAGTAGGTAGCACCATAGAGTTTTTTTAAATCCCCTATTTTGATCTACTAGCCTACAACACTCCAAAATACCTTGGCTCTATGTGAGGCCAACTATGGAGTTTGAGATTTGATTAGAGATGAGAGATGTGCTTGCAATCACATATTTTGGTGTGATTTTGAATTTTGAGAATTGTATGTTTCCTTTTATATACCATTACCTTTTATGTTCAAATGATTTGGATTTTAACTTTCTATATGGATTTTTAAGATTCCTCATCCATACAGATTTGGAAAACCAAACATGGGTGCTAAATATGACTTTCATTTGAAAATTTGGGACAAGGATTTTAAGAGAGAGAAACGTCAAAGAGAATGGTGTATAAGAGTCTCATAAATCTAGGTGAAATAAAAGTTTTATCTTGACTTTGACCTTGTTTTATCCAATGTGGATTGAAAATAAGGTGAAATCAAGAGGTGTGATAATAGGAATAGGCTTAATAGTAAACGAGATAAAATCCTTAGCAAGAGTTGTAATTTTATGATAGGTGATAATTTTATCAATTTTACATTGATAATAACCACTAACTTGATGTAAAATAAGTTGAAAATCACCTAAATCATAAAGTTATTGAATGTCTAAATCAAGATCAAATCTCACACCTAAGATAAGAGCTTCATACTCAGCTATATTATTGTTGACATCAAAGGTAAAGTAGAATGCTAAAGGAATGATTTTCCAAAAGCACTCATGAGATTGAAACATTACCTCATTCCTTGAAGTCATTTATCACCATAAAATTAAAGGGTACAAGTATCCTCATGCAAGTCAACATTGATTTTAGGAAGCTCCTCGATAACTACTTTTAGTTTAGTAGTACCAGAGGGAGTGAAAGACTCTTCAAGTTGATTGGCTCCAAGATCAATAGTAAAGCTATTAAAATAATATTTAAGAGAGATAGCTTGATTAAAACCTTCTATTTAAAGGATGTTGTCATCTATAAGGTCATATTGAAGGGAAGAAGTGGGTAGAATGGAAGATACAATAATTTGGTTAGTTATGACTTGCCCTTTAACAACTTTTTAAGTGATGATGTGAAGATTGAATTCCATAAGGAGGACCATCCATTTGCCAATTCTATTTATAGGAAGAAAGGATTTGGAAAATAAATGGAAAGGGGTTAGAATGAACAATGACATAAGTAGTTTGGTAAAGCATGTAGTGATGAAGCTTGTTAGACACAAAATAGATAGTGAGGCAATCACACTCTTGGTATAATGTGTTTTATAGTCGATGAGGCCTTAGCTAATATAGTAGATAGCATACTCTATTTCCATATAAAATTATTTAGAAACCATTACCCAAATTAAAATAGGTGTGGAATAAGTATATATAATTAAATTTTTATCATTGGAAGGAGGATGAAGTGTAGATGGGAAAATTAAAGACTCTTTCATGTTATCAAAGGATTTTGGATCCATCCATTCTAAAGCAGTAATTTTATTAAGAAGTGAATTGATGGAGTGAATTTGATATGTAATTTTAGGGTTAAATTATATAATTACCCCAAGCTTTACTAAATAAGTATGAATGTTAAGAATAGAATGAGGAATGGGCATGTTGATGATATCACTAGTTTTGGTAGGATCAACGTTAATGCCACAAAGAGAGACTAAGAATCTTAAGAATTTTCTAGATGTGAATCCAAAGACAAATTTGTAAGGATTAAGTCTAACTTTATATTTAAGAAGATGGTCAAAGATGATAGTGAGATCAGAAATATGATTTTTATGATGTTTGGATTTAGCAATGAGATCATCCATATTGGTTTGAATAATTTTATGAATTAGATCATGAAAGATATGAGTCATTTCACATTGGTAAGTAGCTTTGGAATTTTTGAGACCAAAGTGAATTTTGACATAGCAATAGGTGCCCCATTCCATGGTGAAAGTAGTCTTATGTTAGTTTTCAAGAGCGATATGAATCTAATTATATCTTGAGAAACCATCCATAAGAGAAAACATTTCATAACGAGTCATGGAATCAATGATGGCATCTATTTTAGGTAAGGGAAATTTGTTCTTGGGATAATCAAGATTAAGATTATGTAAATCAATATAAATGCAAATGACCATAGTGACTTTATTTTGAATTGATACAATGTTGGAAACCCATTTAGAATAATCTAATGGTTTAATAAATTTAGCATCGAGTAATTTGATGATTTCCTTATGACATAAGATTGAAAATTCAAGACAAAATTTTTATTGATTTTAAAACATAGGCTTGGCATAGAGATAAGTAATGATATTATGTACCAATATGTTAGGGTCAATCCCAATAATGTCTCATATGACCAAGTGAAAGTCTCATGATATTTGTCAAAGAACAAGCTAAAATTGTCATGTTCAGTAGGTGAAAAATCTTGAGAGACTATAAATAGTTGAGGATAAGATGGGGTACCATATTCTATGTGAGTGGTTTCTTTGATAAGCATGGCATTACCATCTTTAAATTAATATGGTGTGTTAGGTAAGGCAAAAATTTGATGTGTTTTAGGATCAATTCTAACAATGAAGCTGTTGAAGTAAGGAGTTTTAGTTTTAAATTTCCCAAGTTTATGATGTTTCTAAGGAATTTGAGGTTCCTAGGCATGATGTAACTCAAGAATATATTCATCACAAGGAAAATTAGGAAGATGAACATAATATTTGACATCTACTTTAAGCTCAAGAATTTTATTTCCAAGATAATCAGACTTAAAATGTATCTGAAGAATATCGATTGCCTTGGCATCAATTGTACTTTTGGGAGTAGAAAAAGTAGATGGAATAGAAAAGTTTGGAATATCAGTGAATCAATGATGGGAGAAGAATCTAGTAAAATGATTGGATCCAAAAGTGATAAAGGAAATGTAGGAACTTTCAAAGATCTGGGAGGCATAATTTGCTCTACCACCCAAGGAGTATTGATAAGAAGAGGATTGATAGGAGGCACATGACCTTCAAGATTGAAGGTACAATCTATAGAAATGGTATGCACATTTGATTAAAATCATGGATTTGGGTTAAAATTTTATGGTAATGTTGGATATCTAAGTCTCTAGATTGAGCTTGGGCCATGACATAGTTATTATCTAATGTTGGACAAATTTTGCATGCTTGAAAATCAAGGGGAGTTTTAGAAGGTGAAACCCTAATATTGTTGAATATACAACGAGACATGATGAAAGGATCTTGAAATAATTTATCCATTCCAAAATAATTTCAAGTGAAGGCATATTCTGGTAAAGAAGGCTCTTTAGCATTATGTAGAGGGGAAAGTTGGTAATCTCATCAATAAGAGGAATAATATGGTCTCTAGGTAATAGAGAAGGATGAATCCATTTTTAAATATTTGAAGGTATATTGGTATTATTACAAGTATTTTATAATTCATTGGGCTCATCATCATTAAAATCTACAAGATTAACTTGAAAATTAGGACTCATATTGATGAACTTGGGTAAAAGAGCAATATTAATCTTAGGATTTGTAGGAATATGATATTAAGCTTTAGGATTAGGAAGTTATATGCTCCATGGATTGGGATTAGCTTCATGTTTGTACCATTTTAAATTATGTAAGAAATTAATACATTGACTACCATAAGAAGTAATGGCTCTCATTCTATGAGTCTATGGATGACCAAGAAGGATATTATAAGATAAATGGAGATCAAGGACCATAAGCTTGGTTTGAATGGTATTGGGTCTTATGGTTAATGGAATCCAAATACAACCAAGTGGATTTTTATTTATCTTATCAAAATCATGACAAGTAAGATGAGTTTCCTTGAGATGATCTTTGTTATAACCAAGTTGTTTAAGGAGCCACAAGGATGTCACATTAATAACAGAGCCTTCATCAACTAAGAATTTTTGGATAATGGTGGTATTAATGGATATTTTAATAAAGAGTGGAAGATCATCAACATGCAAAATAATTTAATCATTAATCATGTCCTCTTCAAGGAATCCAATATAAGACTTGGAAGAAGGACATTTGGTTTCAATAGTATTGGCATTAGTAGGTTGAAAATCAATAGAAGGTGGTTCTTAATCTATGGATGATGTATATTTAATTTATTGAAGTTGTTGTATAAGTATTTTATGATGATAGGGTGAATTGAAAACCAACTCCATAAGATGAATATTAAAAAAAAATTGAGTTCTTCAAGAAAATTCTAATGAGATTTAGAAGAACCAGCATGAGGTTTAGAAGATAAATTAGTTTTGGAATGTATTTTTTTGGTTGGAGGATAGAAAGAAGGAAGTTGTTCCTTAGGTGATTCCAAATAAACATTAGTGGTGGTAGATTATTTAATAAGTTGTTCTTCTAAAGATGGCTTTTTAAGCTTGGTATAGGATCTTTGTGAGCTAGTTTACTACAATAATTGACATTGGTAGTGTTGACATATTGAGAGTTATTATAATATTGGTCATAATCAACATTGATGGCATAAAAATCCTTGACATTTGCTTGATTATTAGAAGAATATTTTTTGTTTTTAGAGATAGAAGCTTTGAAATTTTGCCATTTTTGGGAAGCAATAGTGTAGTATTGATGATGAATATTGATCATGGCTTCATGATTGAATGAATCACCAAGCATATAGGAGACAATAATTTATTAAGACCTCTAAAATATTCATGAGAATTTATAATGTTAGAATGGAACCAAAAAAAAAATATTAGGGTCATACCACTTAGGAGGAGCATTTGGATAGATGAAAGGTTTCGATGGTGGTAAAAATTATTTAATTTGCTAAACTGAAAGAGGTGTATGATAAGGTGAAGGAAGATCAGTTTTGGAAACTCCTTGTTTGGTTTTTAAAGTGTTTCTAGTGACTACATTAGATTTTTGTAAAAATACTTTAAGTAATTTAAGATTAGGTTCAAATTAATTCATAAGAAGTCTTGATGCTTAGCTTGATCAAGATCTTCATTAAGTGTTTGAGGAACAAAGGTTTGAAACTTATATAGGAGAGTAGGAGTTAAATCCATGATAAAGAGTTTGAATAAGTTATCATCAATCATGTTATGGTTAGATTTATGAGTTAAATATGTCTATATTTTGATAAATTCATGAGCTAATTTAGTTGGAGGTTATTTGAAATTGCTAAGACAATTTTCAAGAAGATCATTATGTTAAAACTTTTTAACCAAAGGATTAACCAAATATTTAAGTTACCAAATATAATGTTAGGGTAGTTGATTATACCATTCTAATACATCACTGATAAATTTTTTGACTAATATTCTAGGTGTGTCAAAGGTATTAGTTTGGATCCACTTTTTGTAAAGGTTGCTAAAGGCTTAAGAAAAAAAGCAGGGTCTTTAGTCCCATCATATTTGATGGTTGGAGATATGTTACCAATATCAATAAATGAAATAAAGGGGGATAAAGGATCATTTTAAATGGTTTGAATCATCTTTTTATTCATAATTAGTTGAGGAATAACATTACCTGAGGCATCTTGAAGAGGTGGTGGAATGTAATTAGGATTAGCTTGAGGATGAATAGTTAGATGTTGGTTAGCCACATTGATTAGATGTTGTTGAAGTTGCATCATTTGGTTGGTATTATAATTTTGCATAATTTTCATTTATTAAATAACTTGGGCTAAAATTTGGGTTATATCAAGAGGTAGGTTGGTGTTTTTAGGAGAACTCTCTAAATTAGTATTAGGGATAAGATTAGAAGAAGATGGATTTCTAGTGAGATTGTTAAGTAAACTTGTATCAATTACTCCCACATTAGTTTAAATATTTTGAGAAGTTTCTTAGTAAGTATAGAAAAGGTTAAATCCATCAACTTCATATTGAGGTTTTATTTACACCATATTTTAGTTCATGGATGAAGGAGGAGAAGAGGTGCCCTAAGAGTAATGGTTCTCTTTAGAGGAAAAGAGAGGAAGAAATGAACATCCCATATAGTATCTAAATGTATTCAAGCTATCAAAGAAGATTTTGATATGAGACATCATTCTAACTAAAGATAGATGAATAGAATATAGAATTGGAAAGATAAGGAATTACATTGATGAATAAGGAAAGCATAAGATAATATAGGATTAATTGGGTCAACCAAGCATAAAAAAAGGACCTATAAACTGTAAAGGGTTGATTGGGTTGAGCTAGTACAGTGAACAAAGGAAGGAAAAATATGAAAAAGGATATGTAGATTTTATAAGGTTGATTGGGTTGATCTAGTATAATCAATAGGGGATGAAAAAGGTACAGGGTCAAGTTGGTCGACCCAATATAGTAAACAAGGAGAAGAAAAGATGATAACAAGTTATAATTTGAAATAAGATAAATTTTTCAGCTAATATAGGAAAGAAAGAGTTGAAGGGAAACAAATAGTTAA
The DNA here is from genome assembly GCA_037957365.1 of Torreya grandis. NCBI lineage: Eukaryota > Viridiplantae > Streptophyta > Pinopsida > Cupressales > Taxaceae > Torreya > Torreya grandis. Next base: position 552,582 of record JARHVA010001811.1, on the reverse strand, counting down.
TTAGATCAATATAGGATAATCCAATTGAGGCAGACAAAACAAAAACCATACACTAACACTAGCTAATGCATTTTTTGTACACATAATTGAGCAAAGAGCAAGTAACCAACTTGAAAAGTAAAGAGATAACTCATTTTCCAACCTAATTGATAATTATATTATTAATAAATGATTTTTAATATGATTGTATGTTGGTTATAAGTAAGGTACTAGATAGAAATCTAAGGATGGTTTCAAGTAGTTTGGGCTGAAAGGGACTATAGTGGCAATGATACATGCTTAGTATTAGGGCCTACTGCTCACTTCACACACCATAGTGATAAGGGTGTTGGGTGCTTACCTAAAATATACTATTAACCATGATTTATACTTGACCAAAGCATCAAGTCAACTTTCTTCTTGGTGATGAAATTTAAGAAAATTGGCCTAGGGTAGATAAAATGTTAAAATTCTTCTTTATGTTTTTGTTATTTAGTCATGTGTGAATAAAATATAAATATTGAAACTAAGTGATTAATTAAAAATCCCCTAATTAGACTATGTGAACTGTTTTAAGCATGCAAACGATATGAAATGAAATATGTGAGCTAATTACTAGCATATATGAGGTTAATTCCAAATTGAAACAAGGTATAGTGTTGACACTATATGTACAAAATATAGAATAGGGTTGACAAGATCAAACCTGTACTATGGAATCAAAGTCTAAAAATAAACTAGGTTGGTAGTGTCGATCCAGTTATTTTAGACAACACATAGAACATAGAATTGGATCGATAGTGTTGATCTAGTTAAATGTGCAAGGGTGGTTTTAAAGAATAAAAACTATGAAATAAAAGATAGAAAATAAAGAAATAGAGAGGTATAATGGAACCTTGGTAGATTAGAGATACAATGAAGAAAGATTATTAATAAATAACTTTGAAGTATGATTGAGAAACCTATAGACTAGGTTGATAGAATCGATCAAGCTATACAGGAACCTATTGTAGAGTTATAAAACTATAAGGGTTCAATTGGTTTGACCTAGTAGTCTAAAATACATGTTTGAAAGGCTAGAAACCTATACTATGTCGATCTAACTGCCTATTCCTAGAAAATTATGCATAAAGAAAAATAACTAGTTTGATAGAATAGATCTAGTATGTCAAAATATATGATAAAAATGATGATCAAAATAATGAAAAAGAATGAAATAAATCTTACAAGGTTTAGTTTTATGTTGGGTTCACTAAAATGTATACAATTGAAAATGCATCATGCTTATAAATCAATCCTAGCTCAGAGAAGATAGAGCATACCTACACATCTGATTAGGGATGCACTTGTTAGGCAGGAGCATGACCAATATGGATATTTTCTAGACCCAATTAGGGGATCACTTATCAAAACATATCATGCTAGGAAGGGTTTTAAAGCTTACAATATAGCATAATTTCACAACAAACCTAATGGAGTCCTAAGGTTTAAAACATTCTCTCTATTCTAATAACAAGTAGGTAAATCTAATATAGTTCACACCAAAGCTTGTGGCATAAAGTGTGGGTTAGAAATAATAAAACAAACATGTATAGGTAACTTCAATTAAATTAAGTATGAGTAACACCCTAATATATAAAATATGAAAGATAGTATTATTTGAGACAACACTTATGCTACTTTTATCTACTAAAAGAGAGGAGAAAAAAGTTATAATATACTTACCTAAATGTGAAATCATTGAGACTCAATCTCTCCCTAAGGGGTTTTTCAAGAGGTTGTTGTGGTTTTTAAGAATCACTATGAAAGGCCAAAACATTAAAGACTTATCTACAAGACTAGATTCTCCAAATAAGAAACCTAAGCTAAGCCTCCTCAAGTAGAATTGTGGAAGAGCATAATATGAAAAAACACAAGAAAATAATAACTCTTGATTACACATATGAATAATGCCCAAAATGATCTTGTATATATAGGTATATCTTACCCTAAATTATTTTGAGAATGTTAGCTCTATAGGGTCAACCCAATTTACCCAATGTGTTTTAAAGGATAATTCACTAGATCTGAGCTAGGTTAGCCAAAAGGCTAAAAAGCTAAGAAATTGAAAAATACACCTAAACTATACTAGGTTGACCGAGTTGACCCAGTACAATTGACTATCCAAAAAGAGTTTAGGATAAGAAAAGGAAGAATGGAAAGAGGAAAATACTGGATGAGTACTCAAAGTAGGATAAATAGCTTAGGGAATGGTTTTGGTATCTAGTTAGATTGGTAATAATGTGGTAAAAAGGGATAACAATCATGCAAAGCACCAAAGGTCTACCCACCACTTTCTTGGTGCACTGTTAGAGCATGTACTTAGAGAAATTGAGTCTTGATGGGTTCTTATAAGATGTAAAACATCAAAATTTGATAAAATTTAAAAATATTATGTGTATAAGGCCTCCATTCGCTATGAATCCTCTTCATGCTAGGATTGACAATTTTTGAAGTAAAATACTGATCATTCTTGTAGAACCTTCTATTTGACCTCTCTCATGACATTTAAAGCAAATGAGGTTTTTTAGATTGTATATACCTGTTGATTGATATATATTATTATTTCTTGAAGTTTCATGAATTCATTCATGTACCTAATCATTTGGTCTCCTAATGAAGATATTACAAAACTTTGCAATATGACTAAATCCTTGACACTTGTAGCAAAAGATTTCATTCTTTCCTTATGAACTTGTTGACTATATTGTGTGATGACGTTATTCATGCTTTCCATTGTCTTTCCCATAATTCCATGCAAATTAATTCCTTGAGGATATTTTATTATCTTTTTGCATATGACCAAACTAATTTCAAGAGTAATAATAACCATTGAAATTTGCATACCTCATAACATTTGGTTATTTGATCTAATTTGTCTTCATTTTTTCAATAACTTCATTCTTTGACTAATGATCGATCTTTAAATCCTTTATCTTGTCTTGAGCTACATACTCTTGTTCTTTTTTGTATCCAAGACTATATCTATCACTATCATTCTTTTGACTAATTAGAATATTGTCAAGATCATTTGAGCTCTTTTCATAATTCACAAATGAATTCACCTTACAAGATGTATTATCTAACTCAGCTTTTAATTATTCAATTTCAATCACATATCTTAAGTAATCATATTCTTTGGATTTTAGGCTTATATACATAGTTTTTAATTTACTATTGAAATGCTTGATAATATCTTCATGTTCCCTAGTGTCATCATTCAATCTTGCTTCAAACACAATGAATTTCTCTTCATAGTCCTTGATTTGTGACAACATCTCTTTGGTATTTTATTCTCAATCTTTAGATATTAAAGAGAGTTCATCAATTCATCCTTATTATCTAAATCATCATCTATATCTTTGATCATAGCTTGATTTAGTTTCATCTATAAAGACTATATCTCTAATTGATACATGATACACTCTTCATCCTTTCTCTTTGCTTCTTCATTAAGAATACAAACTTGAGTTTCAAGTTGTTATGTGATCTTATCATTCTCCTTGACTTCATTACTTAGCCTTCCTTCAAAAATTCCAATTTTCCCCTCATAGTATTTGATCAAGGAATCTTTTTTTCTATTTTTTCTTTGTAGTATCTTTATTTCCTCCATAGTATCTATATATTTATCTTTAAGAGCGATCCTCTCATCATCTTCATCTGAGCTATCTCTACTAAAGAAATCTTTGCTTAAAGAAAATTCACCTTCATTATCACTAAAAGCCATGAAAAATGTCTCCAACTCCTCATTATGAAAAGAATCATCACTGTCAGATGTGTTTACTTATTTTTTTGTATATGAGTTACTATCTTCTTCATGGTAAAGGCTCTTATTTCCTTTGTATGATTCCTTCTTTCCATTTTTTATTACTGAATAACTTTATATACTTTCTAAGAGCCTTAGATTTATTGTGTTCATCCTCATGAGATTCCTTATAAAAATCTTTGAGTTCAAATTTTTTTAGACATTTAGCTATAAAATGACCAACTTTACAACATGAAAAACATTTAAAATGAACTTTTACTTCATACTTGATTATACATTCAATCTTTTTATATTCATGGCTTCAAGTTGATCTTCATTAAGATCAAAATATTCAAGACTTGGCTTGTTCTTCTTATCTTCCTTGATCACTTTGAAGGTTGCTTCCTTCTTAAGAGTTATGTCTTCATCAAATTTCATCTCATAAGTAGTAAGGATGCCATGTAGTTCATCCATATTCAACTAAGTGAGATCATGACTTTATTTTATAGATTTTTTTTTGAATCAAACTTGAGTTTAAGAGTCCTAAATACCTTATGTACTATATTAACTTCATAAATCACCTCTAAAAGACATTTGATTATGTTTACTACCTCATCAACCCATATAATATAGGATGCCACATTATCTTCTTCCTTCATTTTGAGACCTTCAAATTGCCTTTAGTAGGTCTGCGACATAGCCAATTTTACCTTTGAGTCTCCTTCATAGATAGTCTTTAATTTGACCCAAATTTATTTGGTAAACTTACAATGGTTCACTTTGGTAAACTCAACCTTGAATAGACCACAAATGATAAAATTCATAGCTTTAGAATTATTCTCACTCAACTTCTTATTAGCAACACTAGTTAGAAGACTAGCTGGTGTAGTATAAACATATATGATAAATTGACAAGTATCAAATCCTAGAGATATAATGTATGTACTCATCTTTATACTCTATAAATCATAATTTAACCCATTTAACAATGGTTCTTACTTTGTATAGAAACCCTACTTTGTTGACTTGCTATATTGTACCTTAGATCACCTTTAAGTGATTAAAATTTTAATGAAGGTCCTATTATAATATTAATCGTTAGAGGTAAAATCACTAAGAAGGGGGTGAATCAGTGATGCAAGATATTTCAAACTTCAATTGTAATCCTTTCAAACTCTTAATCAATGACCACAAGCATTCATAAATCATACAAGATGTTCATAATAATGAATAAGAAATATGATGCAAGATCACACACATAACACAAGATCTACATGGGAAACCCTCTTGAGGAATAAAACCCACTCTCAATCCTAAAAACACATGGACTACTTGTCTTATAAGATGATCATAAACATGAGACCTTTTAGTGAAGAAACCACTTCACAAGGAGTACCCACCCTTAAGTATGAATAAGGACCCACTTATTATAGATGTTGATCACCCACACATACCTAATGAAATCAACAACTCCATAACTATGATTATAGGTCAATCTTATTATAGAAATAATGATTAACACCTCTTTTTAAACTCATCACACACACTCAAACTTGATTTTACAAGCAATGCATCCAAACACCCATTTTAGATAACTTTAGGATTATTCACTCATCCTTAATATACTTTGTGCTTCAATACATCCATTGAGCACAATCTCTCTGATCTCTAAACTTTATCTCTATCTTTTTCTCTCTCAACACATACAAATCAAGTCTAAAAACCATTGCCTTGGGGTTCACTTTTTATAGAGTCTTCATGAATATTGACTACAAGGTAGGCCATAATACTTGACTTAACCCTTAAGAAATCTATAATGATAAGACATATCTCAAATTCATTGTCACAGGTTAGACATAACATAAATGGGTCACACTTAAGAAACTATGCCTTTCTATTGGACCTCAGTGTCCCTTATAGGCCGCATAGAGACCTATTACCCTTTTATCACTTCATTAAGAAAATAAAGAACACAAGATCAGTTTCAATTACATGGGTCCAATCCATATGACCTCTAAGACATCTTCAAGTGATTACTCCTACCAAAACACTCTTATGTTAAAGCATAATTTACTCAAACAATATTTTGTACATAGTAACACCATGGCTGAACAAATAGTCAACTTTTAAGCTTAAATTTTTTTAATATACAAACATTCAAACCTTTTAGCTAGATTTTATGGATTCACCTTAAATTACTTTACAACTTTTCTTTTTACTACATCAATAAATTCATCTTGGATCAAAAGATATATCTCAAAAACTATAGACTAATTTTCCCTTAAAAATTTGAATATTTAAATTCCAATGGTCACTATTCAAATACTAAACATTTGACACTTTTTCATCATCTCATGTTCACTAGAAACTTTGGAAAACATTGATCTCCTAAAAAATATCCTAATATTTAACCTACAATCACTCACTACCAATCTTAGATCCTTACTTTTACGATTGTGCCATTTGGCAACTCTATATGCCTTCTATGCAAATTGATTATTTGACTCAATACACTCTATCAATCTCCATATATTTAAAAACTTGTGTGTTGTTAATATTCTATCAATTTAATGAAATTGAGACACATGTCACTAGCACGTGTCTTTTGAACATCCTTTGACATATTGACTTCATGCAGACCATTAGATCACTACTGATAAGATCATATACTCCATTCTCACCATTATATCTATGATATGATTAAATACTCACCATATCTCATTAAAAATGCAAATTTGGCTAAGTATGGGAACTTAGAGAATTCTACCTGAGAAGCTAACTTTGCACCTTAATAACTTTTGATACACTCCATGTCTAGACCTAAAATTTTAACCATATGATCATATTTCATAGGTGAATCCATAAATATATCAAAATAATCCTAAAAACTTCACACATTTTAAATATGATATCATCAATCTACTTACTTAGCTTTATCTATCAGGATGACTACTTGAGCTTAGGCATTCATATGATTGTTCTAATGAATTATGTTCACTTCCCTAAGAATTATATGCACTCATAACATCCCATAAGATATTTAAAACATTTCCATACAATTAATATCATCCATTAATTTCCTCACTAAGTAAAATAATCTCCAAACCATTAATCTAATCACTTTATCATTAATGCATAAGTACCACATGATTTCTTTGACATTAATAACAACTAAACATCAATGATCATGCTAAAAAAATACGATAGAATAAATCCTAAATGAAATCAAGGATACCATTAGTGGTGAATTAGTCTCAAGAGATAAATTCATAGTCATAGACCCCATGACTATGAGGAAGTGCAAAGAAAGATTAAGGGATTTGGGAAGATCAACTGACCACACTTCAATAGTAGTCAATTTAGAATGGGAAAGAAATGAATAAGTTCACATACACCCTAGGCATAAAATGATGCTAATAAGGTGTACATGGTTAAATAAATATCCATTATGAAAAACAAGGCACAACTAGTTGAAGGAGTTAGCATCATAGTGGTTGACATGGAAGCAAGCGTAAATCTTTCATATTTTGCACACACCTATAAGTTAAAAGAATAAAACCATCACACATTGAATAATGTGTATGATCTCAACTAGGAATAGGTGGTTGACATGAGAATAAATATGGAGGTGGGTATGGTGTTATTTGATGTCCCCATTCAAGATAGGTTTGTAGTTACCAATGTTACCTAGTTATATGAGCTATTAAGTTTTGGAAAACCAGAGGCATTAGTGTAATTCCTCCTTTGACACATCAATGGTGATTAATTTTACTTCTTAGGGAGTCACATACAAATTTTAGCATGCCTCATCAACAAAATCACTATGCTCCCAAGCATAGAGATAGACATATGCCAGATGATGGGAGATGATTCAAAGGTGGAGTGGGTTCCAAAACTCCTAGGTTATTATAAGGCAAGGTGTGCATTACCAATAAAAGCCATATAAGACCCTATAAAGAGGGTAGTGTCATGCCTCATGTGTTATAATATTCTCCTTGATGGATGGTGGATAGACATCAGCAAGACCTACTTGTGCATCTCCCATCACATGACACAAGAGGTTAAGTTCAATATTGAAAATTTTATTATTGCGGAGATGGTGAAGAATGCACTAGAATGCCACATAGTATGTGAGACCTATTGGTGGGGGTCCATGCTAATATTAAGAGTGATGGAGAATATTATCATGCTTGATGGTGATGAGGATAATCTTAGGGTCTTACTAATTCATAAGGACTCCATAGTGTTAAAATATCAAGAGTTCACCTTCCCACTCAACTTCTCCCAAAAGTATAAAATAAGAGTACTAGGGTGGTGTGGCTAGTATATAAAAGGCATTAAATATTGAATAACACATTCTACAAGAATTACCTTAACATATTTTTTGAATAGTGACCTTTGCCATTAGGTAACACTTTTATGTAGTGCACCTAGTGCTCATAGATGGGAGCCTATCTAGATGGCTCAAACTACCTTATGTGTTTTGTACTAAATATTTCATAGTGATTCTAATGAGGATTCCTAATGTGTAATATTTGGATATTTTAATAAATTCCATGTATGGATAAATGAGTAAGTTTAGGGACTAGTATGTGTACATAGGATAAACATCCACAAAGGATGAGGAAAATGACTCTGATTGCATGGACCTCCATCCCCTCTAGAGGGAAGTTATAAATGGGTGCATATTCATGTTGTATTATGAGATGAATCCATGGAATAAGGATATATACCCTAAAATAATGATAATCATCCCCTCTAAGTCAGAGACAAAGGGAAGCTAACACTAAAGATGCAACAAAAGTTTCCCTAAAAGAAGCAAGGAGAAACACTTGATAAAATTTAAGAGTGCATAAGATTAAGGATCACTTCTAGTGAAAAAACAACACCTTCATCTCCCAAAAAACATAGAATATTCAAGCTAGAGATTGATTCCTCTAGGAAGAAGAAAAATAGAAGAAATCTAAGGTACATATTGCACTCCCTATTATAATTTTGGAGGAAATAGATGTGGAAGAGGACCTCACACGTGGAAAGGAAGAAGAGATGGAGGAAGAAGAAGGAATAAGAACCTACATTATGAAAGAAGAATAAGTGAGAGAGGATCCCAACATTGAGGATGTTTAAAAGGCCCTCTAAGGTAGCACAATCACCATGCTTAGAGAATCATAAAAGCTAGGCAATGCCTCTTTCAGAAAACCCTCCACATAGACTCAATAAACCAAAGAGGAGAAGAGAAGGTTGTGGAAGAATATGGGATAAAGTGATGAAGATATTGAGATGAAGATGGTGATCGAGAAGAAGAGGAAGGCTATAAAGGAAACAAGATTAAGTTAGGCAGAGATTGAGAAGGCTAAGGTCAATGAAGAGAAGGTTGAAGAAGAGAAGGTCAAGAAAGAGAGGAATTTGAAGGAGGTTCTTGCAATCTAGGGACTAGTTATTGAGAAAACCAAGATGGCATATATCACTCTTAACAAGAAAGTAGATGAAGCTACACAATAGGCATGCCCAAGTAGTGAAGAGGTGTTTGAAGAAAAAGGTGATATTGGCTCCTTGGAAAAATAAAAGGAGACTGAAGAGGAACCCTAGTAGGAATAGAAACAATGTAAATCTATTGTTGATGGAATACACTTGGAATGGAACATTGATAAACCCCAAGAAGAAGAAGTAGACAAAGGGGAAAAGTATAAGGAAAAACTCCTTGTAGAACAAAAATATGAGTCCTTAGAGGAAAGAACCAAAGAAAGTGGTAGTGCTAGTGAAGAGGAGGAAGAGAAAATAGATATGGCCATAGTTGAGGAAGAAGGTTCAAATTTGAGCATTAGAGAGAAGGTACAAAAGTGGTGGATGGATGAAGAATTATATATGTTTGACTTCATGCCCCATGAATCTACCATAGCTAGGAGACACAAAAAAATTGCATTTGTATTTGATAGCTACATGGATGAGCCTCACTTTGAGGCACCTCAAAAGACCATATTGGGCATAGAATAACCTAAATAAGGGCATGACTCCATCATCAACCCTCATGCCATAAACCTAGTGTAGTCTTAGAATGTGCTTATCTAGATGGCCATTAAATTTGCACACAAGAAAATCATCAATGATGGTAGGGAAAAGAAAAGGAAGAAATTCTAAAAGGATGCTAAAGATGAATCATAGGCCATGAAGTTTAATATGTAGTATCTATGCAAGCACATAGAGATGACCAAACCTTTCCTGTTGATCAATGTCAGTACATCTAACCTATCTGAGGTTGATAAGATCTATGTGTTAGTGTCATTAATGCTCCCAAATATGAAACTAGAGCTTATCTAAGAAGAATAAAATCCCTACCCTATGATATAAAATGAGCTTGTTGCTAAGCTTAAAGAGGTAGAGGACCTATTCATGAAACTTCAAGAAGGTGAAAATGTAGTTGATGTTATCTTCTTTAAATTTTCCAACCAAGTGCTAGTTATAAACATGCACCTCAAGTAGGCAAAGGAGGAAAATGAGGAGATGATGATGAAGGTATACTCTATGAGTAGGTTAAATTACATGCAGATCATGGGGAAGGTCAATGAATTGCACACCTAGATAAAGTAAAAATAATAAAACCTAAAAGTACTCTTTTGTAGCTTGTAGATTAAGGCCTATGATCAAGGAGCAATCCTAGATGGAGGAGTGATAAAATCTAAGGAAAATATTGAGGATTTATAATAGAGATATAAAATATAGATTTTATTATTCTTAGAACCATCTCCATGAAAATAGATAGCACCATTGAGGAAATCAAACTCACTATCAAGGGATTTGAAGACTTCAACACTGAGCTCAAGGAGAGCATGTCCAAACTCTATGCACCAAAGACTTTGATAGACTAATATGAGGGTGGACTAGAAATTTTTTATGGGGAAATGTTAGTACCTTATTTTGTTAAGTATGTATCCATGTCAGCATGATAGAACACATCTATGTAAGGTGATCATTTGTAATGATTGTTATTTTGGCATATTGGTGCTAGCTAGATGAATCAATGCACATCTTATACTAGCTGGCAAGTAGTTAACTAGTATCTATATCTTTAGGGAATATTCTAGGATTAGAAACACATGGTGATCATAGTGTAAAGGATGTAAGGTGATGGAGCTAGTGGAATGATAAAAAAAGCTCCATCAAGGCACTATACATGTGCTCTCAACCTTACCATAAGATGTTCATACAGGATTTAAATTGAGATTGAACCAGTGAGCAAGGAGACACAAATGGAATGAAATTAAACTCTAGAGAAATAAAAATCCACTATTAAGATTACCATTAGAAATATAAATAGATTGGATGCCATACAAGATTCATTTGTATACACCCAAGATCACCTATGAGCCTTAGGGCAGTTAATTAGTTTATCAAAGTGCATGCTTTATTTCCATATATCATGAACTATATTACTTTTAAATTTCATTAATGAGGATGAATGTTGCATTAAATTTTGCTTGATCTAGCTTATACATCTTTGATATTACCATTTAATCACACAATGATTATAATGTTGTAATCTAGATATAGTTATGATCGGTATGTTATTTAAAAGCTTATAGTTTAGTTCACTAATGGCATACCTTTGTTAATTTATGATGCCAACTTATTCTATATAAATATCCTAAGTGTCAAGAGAGTCATGATCCTAAGATTTGATATCCTTGCTAGTATCCCTAGCCTAACCATGAAAACTTAAAGTGAGGGCATTCTCATAACCCTTCAAAGTGTCGATATGACACTAAGATTAGTGAAACAAAGGATTGAGCCCTTAAGACTATATAACCACCCTAAAATAGGATTTCACCTATAGACCATTGGGTTTAGCTTAGAAAATGCCTACACTAATGAATCTACCAAAGCTTATGTTTAATTGACCATGTCCCATAAGTAAAGCCTCGCACCATGGTACAACTAACCCAATATATGCCTTGGTTATTTCTCTATTTCACTTTGGGTGAGATCATAAGGCCTATGTTTTATGTGAATTGATGCTAGCATAGTCAAGTGTTAAATTTTGAGTGTTATGAGAATATCCCATGTTTACACCTAGTTGAAAGGAGTCTAGAACTGACTAAGACAACCTTATACCTCTAATAGTTTAAATTTTATACAACATATCTAAATAGGGTGATACACCAAAATATGACCTCAACTTGTGTTTTATGAACTAAAAGGATGAATAAAACCATAAACTTGATTACACTTCTCAAATTATAGCCTCCAACATTAATGTTTTAGATAGAGGCTCAAACTTGATGTATGATCTAATGTACCTATTTAATAGGTCTTTCAACGACACTAAATAAAGATTGACCTTTACATACAAAAAATATGATTTAAGCACACTATTTAACCTATAAAGATGATATTATCACCTTTAAATAGGTAAATAGGAAAGGACAACATGAGAGGAAGCCTAAACTATCACTACCAATTATAAAAAAACCATGGAAATACACTTAAAACAAGCTTTGAGGAGGTATGAACTTATATATTAGTCATAAAAATAGGTAGGTACAAATGTTTTATGAGCATGGCCTTGAAAAAATTAGGTTAAAGATCCCTTCAAATCCAAAAATTGGCTTACATATAGAGAATAAGAGAGAAGAGAGAGAAAGAGACAATAACCCTCAAAACTAGGAAACATGACCTTTTTAAATCCCTCTTGAAACCCAACATATAATTTTATATTAATACTTCCTTAATCATTGAAATATGGCATATAATTTCATGTTTAAAAAATTTGGAAAGCTGGAACAAGTCCTCTTCCTTAATTTGTGGTGTTTGACCAACATAAGTGCCTTAATTCTTGGTAACATCACTATATTATTAGAGAAGAAGTATTCACCCTTGATATTAGGTCTTGATGCATGGAAAAAGTCTTATTTAACCCCCTAAACTCTTTCATGATGTAACTCTAGATTGATAGGACTCTTAGAATATTTTCCAAAGGCAAATTTGACTTTGTCTTGAAGCTTGGCATAGGAATGAGGAAGGAAGCTTTCTTAAGAGTTTAGACCTTTTCCACCTTTAAAAATTTCATAATATTTAAACCATGACTCACCCTAAATCTTTACGTGGTGTACCATTGCATGTATTTTCTTTATAAGGCCTATTAGGAGTTATATACATTGATTTAGTCCTCTAGCTCCTTGTAATGCTTATTTTCCATTAAAGCATAAACTAAAAAAGTATTTTTTTTTGTCAATTTTTATTAAATTTTGTATATATATTCCATGGATGACCTCTCAAGAGCATACCAGACCTCAAATAAGACAATTTGATCCATCAAACACTCAACAAGACTTGATTTGACACCAAAACCATGCATTTCCTCTCAATTACTTGTAGCCTTTTATTCCTAAAACCTCCTTGTATATGATAAAATAGATATTAAAATGATAATATGAGAAAATTATATCTCCTTACATCTCTTGACAAAATTTGGTGGCCAAATTCCAAGTGTAGATGTGTTTTTAGCCCATTCTTTCAGCAAAATTAGCACTAATTAGTCCTCTTAAGCTTAAAAGGTGGAAAACATTCTCCTGAGACCCCTCACACATGTGAAACTCATAAAAACCATTTTATTACATTTTAAAATTTTTCCATAAAGATCCATGTATAGCTTGGTGGTCTGGAACACTATGGAGGTAGTAGAACCATGAAATGGCCAATGGAAAGCTTGCATTTTTGAGGCATTTTTTGACTAGCCCAAAAGGATTGAATAGTTTGGGAATATTTGAATGATATTTTATATATATTTTATATTAATTAGGTAAATTAAGTCTCAATAAATCTCTAACATTTATTTTCATCTTTATACACTCCTTGAAACCTCCTTTTTAGCTCAAAAACATGAAAAAGTATAGTTTTTTACTATTACTACAAATGAAGGTACAAAAAATTTTCTTTTGGATGACCCTATGAGAGTATAATAAATTTTTTTATGTGTTTCAAGAATTAATTGTGTAATTTTATTAGTTTTCAATTCAATCTTTGTAAATTGGTCTAAACTGGGGTTTTAGGTAGTTTAAAACCTTAAAGATGATTCATAAAGTTGTGACATATAACCTATCAAAAAATTCCATAAAAATCAATCTCAATACCCCTTTCAAAATCCCCTAACTACTTAATTTCCCATTATAATCATCCATTCTAGTGTGAGCATCCAAATTTGTCTTCTTCAACCCTCCAAGGCATTTTGTGCACCTTGTCATGCTCTTGAGCCAAAAAAAGGCATGTTCATGAATTTATATGCAAACCAATAGATTTAAAAAACCTAATATCCCCTTATGAACATGGTACAATTATTTTGAGTTCTTATTTAGTTTTATAAGTGGAAACTACCCCTTTTTAGTCATTAGGCCTAAACTAGACCTAGTCGGTTTTGAGTGTAAATAACTACTCACCACCACCTATAGGTGATTTCTCAAGATTATTGAGCTTCATTAAGATTTTTTAAATCTTAATTAACCTTAATAAACCATCCCAAGGTATCACATAGTGTCTCCAAGACTTATCAACACCCCTTGGATCAAATTCTCACCATAGCCTTCATTCTAGTTTGCTTGAAAGTGCCCTACCTCTAAAACAAAATATAGGATATATATCCTATATTTATTATAATTTTGAAGTTATTAGGTTTTTTTAAGGTCATTATTACCATATGTACCAAATTTAGGATCTAGATCACACCCATATAAACTCTAACCATCACAAACTCTCAGGCAAACTTTGAGAAAACCTAAATGTGTGTAGGGTTTTGTAAGTTGACTATATATTGTCTTCTAGGACCAACACCTACCCTATTTCCTTATTAATTGAGTATATTTATATGTTTAAATATAATTTCTAAGCTTTTATCATACATATCAAGTCTATATAACTTAGTCAAACCCCTCAAACATACCTTATACTTGCCTACCATGATTTTCAACATGATTTTCATGACAATTACAACTCATCAATTAGCTTGTAAGTCTCAAAATTGTCCAAACGTCTTTATAAAATACCTCCAATTCTTATTAACAGTCACTATAACTAAGTTATTTTCAAGATTAAATATAGTGAGTATGATGTATGGGTATGTTCTCCTTATATGGGCCTATAATCCAGACTAGACCTCTCCAAAGTCTTCAAATGGGTCTTTGAAAACTTAAGGGAGTGAAACTAAGTTAAAAAAATCATGTCAACCTTCTCAAAATCCTATAGTGTACTTTTATTTGACCATTATATTCTAGGACTATGTGTGTAATTAACTAGTTTGTCACATTCAAACATATAACATGGAATAACCTAGCCTGATTGCTCATGTTGTAATAAATAGAAGGAAACTTATCAAGACTCTTCATGACACCTCAATGAATATTCTTAGGACCTCACACTTCAACATACCATGGTGATAAGTGAATGTAAGCATATTTACCCTTACCATGGTTCATAGAATAAGATACATCCAAATTTAAACTTGAAACTAACTTCACTCTACCTTGATCACCTAATGAGACTATGAAACCAACTAGCCCTTGGAGTAACCTATAGGTGAAAACTCTCACTACATGGACTATTAGTCAAAAAAATTATCCTTGGTTATTAATGAATTAATCTAGCTTAACATAAATTTTTTGTTCTTATTCACCACTTCTAACTCAGTTTGTAGTGAATTTGACAGTGAAAATGTTAGGAACCAAACGTTACTCTTAAAGGTAACTTAACTATAGGGTCTATGTTTCCCTTTTGGATTTAGGTTAAAAATGATAGTTTTAGGTCTTTAGGAGCATCTCTTATATCCTTGATCATGATTCCCCATTTGGAACTAACTAGTGATTAACTATAGCTATCAATCACACCTTCAAGCCACCCACTTTACAAACAGTCTTTAACACCCTACTAAGACCTTATGATGCTAACTGTAGGTACAAATTGGGAAAACCTTAGGTAGTGATGTACCTCAAGACACATATCCCAATTTATTTTAAGTATAGTAGGGTTAATATCTATTAAATTTTATGATAGACCCCATCCTCTTTGATGATTGGGTAATTTTGTCCCAACCTCATAACTAGTCTCTTAAAGCACCATACACAATTATAGGTTGTTTCATATGCTTGAAACCTATGAAGTTATATCTTTACCTTAATTTAAGAAAAACCTAGCCATTAGAGCACTTAATTAATACCTTAAGGCTATATTTTCTTTCAATCACGAAAATACTAATACTAGAATCTCATGTGCAACTTTTAGGTCATTTTTAACCAGGCATATTATGTTTTACTCTGGGTTTCTAGTCAACATTGACTTGAACCAAGAAACCATTCAATATTCATTTCTGTTAAACCAAACACATTAATCTTGTATTGACAGATTACTAATAGGTCTAGGGTGTAATTATGAGATGATTTAACTACATTAGTCTTTCATTGGCACCTCCATGGCATGAAAACATTTCAAGTAAAGAGAAACTTCAAAAATGTTAAGGTAAGGTTTCCTTGAAACAACTTATATATCTTTTATGGAGTACATGTGTTTAATATATATGAACATGGATCATTACTACTAATGAGACCTTGTTCACATTTCTAAACCAAAGAAAATCCATTCACCTGGATTCAAATCCCTCCAAGGTACCTCCATCTTTTTCTCAATGCTCTGTCTATGAACAAACCAATAACCATCATTTCCAACATCAAAACCATTGGTTTTAATGAAGAGAATAAGGGTATAAAACCTCAAGAATGATCTTGAATCACTCAAACCAAATTTATTAGAGTAAACCCCAAATGTTATATGCACTATGAAACTCTTTCAAAATGTACATACCCTATCGTCAATGCTCTACAAATCTCTGAAACAAACTAATCCAAATCATGGACATGAAAGACAAGTCATAAAAACTCAAACTATATCTCTTATAGAGGAACTATACCATCATTTTGAGGTCCTAATATCAATGGAATATTTTCATTGCCTTGAATTCATAAACATTGAAATCAAGCTCAATAAATACATTTGTACCTTGGTGAAGAGATCAACTCAACTTAAACTCTCTTAAATGAGATATACTCAGAATGGTGACTTATGAAAATTTAATTAGATGATAAAGGTGTTTTATGAAATATATATTCAATTGATAACCTTTGAAGATGAAAACATCTACTAAACAACTCAGGTTTTACTTTAAAACTAGCCCAAAGGACTGTTCTCAAAGATAGTGAAGGAAACATGGTTTTATGATATAAATACTTTCTTGGAAGGAGTTATAATATGAAAAAAAATATTAAATGGAGCCTCATTACCCCTAAAATAATCCCTCAAAGCCATTCCTTTCGATAGTTTTTTGAGCTTTAGAAACAAGTGCTAGAACAAACCCCTCTTAGATGTATAAGCTATATTAACCTGCTATCACTCTTAGCGATTGTTCATAAATATGAGGAAAAAATAAATGAAAAATTTATAATAATTAAAACATTAATCAGACACCTATTTATTTCCAAAGTTTTGTATCCTCACTCTCTCTCCTTTTTCTATATTGAGCATTTGAAAACTGCCCTTTTTGAGCTACCAAAAAGGTTAATACAAGAGAAAAGTTGGTTTTTGCCATTTTTTCACCCAAAAATTCCTAAAAACCAATTTTATAACCCTATAAATACCAAATGGATCCTTTAATATTATTTTCTCATAAAAATCACATGAAACCAATATGAATGCCTAAAAAAAGCCTATTTTTACAATGAAAAGGCCAAATTCACTAAAGATATTTGATTGAAATGCTTTAAAATGTGTTATTGAGTCTTTTAAATGTCTAATAAGGTGAATAAATATTTAATTTATATTAATCCTAATCAAATACCATCAAAACCTTCTCTAAAGGGCACATAATGGTCAAAATTACATAGAAACAAGTCATGAAGTCAATCCAAAATGTGATCAACCTAATTATTCATCTATTAGGCATTAAATTGCCTTGATACATGCTATGACCCTCATAATGACACTCAAGACTCTTCTTACCACTATGAATGGCTCGAAAAGGCAAAAAAATGACTAGACAAATATAAGAAAAATGAAAGACAAGACCTTAACTCAACTAATCAACCTTAAAACCTTATAATATGGTTTATAATGATCAATTTAAGCACTATTCAAGACTAAAATACTGACCATAAAGACAAACTAGCATGACATGTAAAGTTTCAAATGGTAGGGGTGATAATTTGACTTATGAGGTCAACATTGTTGACATTTTGGTGACTAAATTGGGAAGCACATTTGCTATGTTTAATAACCTAACCATTGACATGATGTTTAGACTCATAATGTTGTGACAAATATGATTCATGATTTCAAGTACCATGTTGATTTGAACTAAGACAATGATTCCTCCAAAATAAGGAAGGAAATACAAAAACACGGGAAACTAGCTAACAAAACAAATGTACAAATAAATCACTTATTTATGACAAAACATAAATAAATGAATCTAACCATGACAAATCATGATCTACCTAGATAAAAAGTAAAAATCATGTACTCCTTCAAAGAGATAGTACAAGTTACAAATCAAGGTGTTTATTAAACATGACCTCTGATGAGCCACTCTTCTTTCTTACCAATTCTCTTAACATCTCCTCAAGTAAGTCATCAATAGTAAACTAGTCATCAAAAAAGATAAAGTCATCTTGTACTTGATAATATTTCTCATACTAATTACTAGCTACAATCTCATTAGGTAATACCTCGTCTATGCATTGTCTTTGAGTGACCTCATACTTCTTACTATCTATTGTAAGTTCATCTAGCTCTTCAAGGAGATTTGAATAGTCAACCTAATCTATATCATGGTATTGAATGAGAGACTCTTAATAAAACCTATCATAAACATGCTCTCTAATGGGAAACATACCCCTATAAATATCTTCAATCTCTTATAGAGATTCAATAGATAGTTACCAATCATCTTTTTGTTCCTCACTTTGATCAATTAGGGTAGGATTAGTTTGAAAGACACCTTCAACTTTCTTAAGTGGAGATATCTGAAACTCATTTATGACTTGAAATTATGTTATTTCAAGGAGTTATCTCACATAAATACCAACCTTATCCTACCCTCTTGAGATATCATCTTCAAGATTAACCATAATCTCATTCTCAAATTGTATCATAAGTGAAGTATCAATGAGAAAATATTTCTCATACACACTTAAATCATCCTCTTCACACTTTCCAAGAACTTGACTTGTAATTGAAACCTCTTTCTCTCTCCTCCATAAAATAGGATCCTCCCAAATAAAGGAGATCATAAGAGGGTGATGAAATTCATTTGTTTGAGAGGGAATATGAAGCATGGAAGGTTGATCATAATCATATTTTAGGATTTTGAGGGTAATTAAATCATGTAGGAAGTCTTAGAGAGGAGGGAAAGAGAAACTCTTAAACACTTCTATATTTTTCTCCTCTACTTGGCCATCACCTCACCAAATTCTAAAACCTCTTTGTCCTCATAAACAGCTTGAACTTGAGGTACAAAGAAGGACGAAGTGGAACTACAAGAAGGTTTAGTCTCTTGAATATGCATATGAGTTTACTCTAGATTATAATTAGGAATCTCCCTTGGCTCAAATTGAGCTTGGTTAAGAACTTCATCGAAATAAGGAATAGAAGAAGACTAGAAAGGAATATAAGAGGGTTCCTAAAACAACTAGTTCAATTCACTTTGCTGCCTCTCCCAAGCCTCCATATTCTCCAATAAAAGATTTCACAACCCATTCCTCTCCTCTAGATCATTGAACACATTTTGAAATAGCCCATTCACTTCCTCATACTAAGAATTTGAACAAAATTTTCTTACATATTTTAGTATTTTGAGCTCTATCTCATCCATTATTTCTTAGAAATAAGGATACTAATATGCAAAATCATGGTCATATGGGATCCTCCCAGATAAAGGAGATCATGTGAGGGTGATGAAATTAATTTGTTTGAGAGGGAATATGAAGCATGGAAGGTTGATCATAATCATATAATAATATTTTGAGGGTAATTAAATCATGTAGGAAGTCTTAGAGAGGAGGGAAAGAGAAACTCTTAAACACCACTATATTTTGCTCCTCTACTTGGCCATCACCTCACCAAATTCTAAAATCTCTTTGTCCTCATAAATAGCTTTAACTTGAGGTACAAGAAAGGAAGAAGTGGAACTACAAGAAGGTTTAGTCTCTTGAATAGGCATATGAGTTTACTCTTGATTCTAATTAGGAATCTCCCTTGGCTCAAATTGAGCTTGGTTAAGAACTTCATCATAATAAGGAATAGAAAAAGACTGGAAAGGAATATAAGAGGGTTCCTAAAAAAACTAGTTTAATTCACTTTTTTGCCTCTCCCAAGCCTCCATATTCTCCAATAAAATATTTCACAACCCATTCCTCTCCTCTAGATCATTGAATGCATTTTGAAATAGCCCATTCACTTCCTCATACTGAGAATTTGAACAAAATTTTCTTACATATGCTAGTATTTTAGCTCTATCTCATCCATTATTTCTTAGAAATAAGGATACTAATATGCAAAATCATGGCCATATGGGAAAGGTGAAATATGGTCATGATATTGATATGGTTTATAAGGAAAGAAAGAGTCATATTCTTGATAGTAAGGATCATGAGAAATTGGATAAGGCTCATCACAATTTTGATAAAAACCCTGGTAAGGCTAATTAGGCTTACAACAAGGATCATATGGATCATGAAAAGGGTTTTACGATCCATCATAGGTTTGATAAGGAAGTATTGTATATCTCATTTCCTTATACAAAGCCATGAAAACAACATCATGATAGTGAAATGAAAATAGATGTGCTTAGAAATTATGCCTGAACTATTAGAAGTAATTTCTTGAGCCTAGAGTCACCAAATTCTTCATGAATAATGATAATACAACTGAAATTTCACCAACACTAGCTTCAATAAGTCCCATCGAGATTGCCAAAAATTATTGACTACTAGACTTTCACCCTTGTGAAGGTAGTTTTAGGCCTTCATGATCTAAATTAACATGGAGATAATCCTAGGTTGTGGGTGACCTAATAGGTGGATTGAATCTCTATATTCTAATGGATATCTCCCCTTGATGTATCAGTTAGGATCCCTACTCTACACTACCAACATGCAATAGAAAAGGGAAGAAGTTAAATTGAAAGGAAAACCTATCTAACTAGGGTAATACACCAAAATGTGACCTCCACTTGTGTTATATATACTACAAGTATGAATAAGAACATAAAACTAATTACACTTCTAAAATGATAGCCTCTAAAATTAATGTTTCACATAGAGGATTAGACTTGATGCATGATCTATGACACTTATTTAATGGGTCTTTCAAAGACACTAAATAAAGTTTGAACTTTCTATACAAAAAAGATGATTTAATTACACTATGAAAGCTATAAGGATGATCTTAACACCTACAAATAGGTAAATATGAAAGGAAAAGATGAGAGGAAGCCTAAATTATCACTGTCATCTATCAACAAACCATGGAAATACATTAAAAACAAGCTTTGAGAAGGTATGAAGTTATATCTTATTTATCAAACTATGCAAGTAAAAATGTTTTTTGAGAATGGAGTCACCATAACTTAGTTTAAGGATCCCTTCAAATGAAAAAAATAGGATTACATATAGAGAATAGGAGAAAAGAGAGAGAAAGAGATAAAAACCACCAAAGCTAGGAAACATGACCTTTTCTTAATCCTTATTAAAACATAACATAGTATTTTCTATTAATCTTTCCTTCATCCTTGGAATATGTAATAGAATTTCATGTTTCAAAACTTTGGAAAGCTAGAACAAATCCTCTTCCTTGATTTGTGGTGTTTTACCAACATAGGTGCCTTGATTCTTGTTTAAACTCACTATATTCTTGGATAATAAGTCTTCACCATTCAGAATAGGTCTTGATGCATGTAAAAATTCTTATTAAACCCCCTAAAATATTACATGATGTAACTCCAAATCGATAGGACTCTTAAAAGAGTTTAAAAAGGCAAATTTGACTTTTTCTTAAAGCAGGGTGTAAGAATGAGGATGGAACCTTTCCTTGGAATTTAGACCTTTTCCACCTTTAAAAATTTCATAATATTGAAGCCATGACTCACCCTGATTATTTATTTGGCATACCATTCCATGTATGAGTTTAATAAGGCCTATTAGTGGTTATATACATTGATTTAGTCATTTAGATCCTTGTAATGCTCATTTTACACTAAGGCATAGAATAATAAAGTGTATATTTTCTCAAGTTTTCATATCTCTTCCATGTATTACTTCTTAAGAGTATACCATACCTAGAACAAGGCATTCTGATCCATCGAACATTTAACAAGGCCTGATTTAACACCAAAACCATGCATTTCCTCTCAATTCCTTGTAGACATTTTATTACAATTCTCCTTTTTTGGGAGAAATTTGATATGATATATCCTAAAAAAATTTGTGGCCAAAATCCAAGTGTAGATGTGTTTTTTAACCCATTCTTTTAGCCAAATCAGGCCTAATTAGCCCTCCTAGGCCTAAAAGGTGGAAAACTTTCTCTTGAGACTCCTCACACATTTAAAACTTAAAAAATTCATTTTATTCACTTTTTCAATGCTTCCATCAAGATCCATGTCATGTTTTGTGGTTTGAAACACTGTGGAGGTACTATAACCATGTAATGGCCATTGAAAAGCTTGCCTTTTTGAGGCATTTTCTGACTAACCCAAAAGGATTGAATGGTTTGGGAATATATAAATGATTTTTTATGGATTTTTAAACTTTTTCAGGTAAAAAAAGTCTCAATCCATATCCCAAATTGATTGTAATATTTCTACACTCCACAAAACCTCCTTTTTATCTAAAAAACATGAAAAATTATAGTTTTTATACTGTTCCATAGAAATTATGGTAAAAAAAATTAAATTTTTAGGACCCTATGAGATTATAATACAACCTATGATAATTTTTAGGAATAAACTATGGAATTTTTTGAGGTTTCAAACTCAATCTTTGAAAACTAGTCCACACTAGGGTTTTAGGAGGGTTTTAGGTAGTTTGAATTGTTAAGGATGATTCATAAAGTTTTGACATAAGAAATATGAAAAAAAATAAACAAAAATAAATTTCAAGACCCCCTAAAACATCCCATAACTCCTTGAGATCCCATGCTAAACCTCCATGCTGGTGTGAACATCCAAACTTGTCATATCGAGCCCTTTAAGGCATTCTATGCACCCTATCACGCTCTTGAGCCAAGAAAAGGATTCTTCATGAATTTATATGAAAAATAACATATTTAAAATAAATAATATCCCATTATGAACATATTATAATTATTTCTAGTGCTTATTTATTTTTATAAGTGAAAAAGACCCCTTTTTAGGCATTAGGCATAAACTGGACCTAGTGGGCTTTGACTGCAAATAGATACTCACCACCACCTCTAAGTTCCTTCTCAATATTAATGAGATTCACTAATTATTTTTAAAGATAAATAAACCTTAATACACCATCATAAGGTGTCATATATTGTTTAAAATATCTATCAACACCCCTTGGATCAAATTCTCACCATAGCCTGCATTCTAGTTTACCTAAGATCCCTACCTCTGAGACAAAACAAATGATATATTCCATAATTTTCATAATTTTTTAAATTTATTATGTGTTCTAATATTTAATTAGTACCATATTTACAAATTTTGGAGCTATATCACACCCCTATAACCTCCAACCGTCATAAACTCTCAGGTAGACTTTGAAAAAACCTAATTATGTGTAGGGTTTTGTAACTTGATTGCATATTGTCTTCTAGGACCAACTCCTAAACTATTTACTTGTTATGTGATTCTATTTATATGGTTAATATAATTTATAATATTCTCTTAGACATATAAATTCTCCACAAATTATTCAAACCACTCAAACATATCTTATACTTGTCTCGGTAAGACTAACAAACTATATTTCTTTGCTTAGAAAGTGATATTTTTAGGTCTATACTACATGTTTAGGCATTATTTAAATTCATAAAACATATTAATTAATTTATAAAGCCATTTTTCATGTCTTTATACTTTTTATCACCAACTATGTTAGGTCACTCTCCATTTACCATACTCTAATGGACTATCATGCCATAGTCAACTGTAGGTGATTTTTTGGTGTAAAAAGGGGCATGTAGGTTGAATTTCACTCCTTAAAACATATTATACACACTCTTTAACAAAATTTATAACTTATAATCAATTTCATATGTATTTTTTACATGTAAATCATGTCTCATCATCAAGTTATATATAAGACTCTAGGTACAAATCATGAAACCTTATAAGTACTCTCTTTAAGAGAAATGATGCAACTAGAGGTGGGTATGTAGGTCATTTACCTAAAATCTAACACTTTTTTATGTTCCTTGAGTTATTGGTATAACACTCACATTAATATAAATAATTAACATGGATGCACACTTCATCTTACTTGAACAAGAACTATAAGGTCATTTTAGAGTGCCAATTTTGTAATGAACACTAAAAACTTGTAGTGAACACATGCTTAGATTTGCAATCTTCTAGCATGAAACCCTATTGGAAAAGTCATCCACTTTTATTTTCATTTAGTTACCTTATATGAGGGATTGAATATGGAATAGTTAGGATTCACCTAGACATCCTGCTACATCATTTCATGATAGCTCCAAAGATGACTAGGGATCTATTTTGAAGTTTTTAGGGAACTTGTCCCTAAGACTCATTTCCTTCACTTAAGGTGACTTCTCAAATATACCTACAATTGTATGATCTTTAACATTTTTTTGATGACACTTATAACTCCTCAATTATCTTGTAAATCTCATGATTGTCTAAACCTCTTTATAAAACACCTCCAGGTCTTATTGATAGTCATTGCAACTAAGTTGTTTGCAAGATTTAAAATAATGAGTATGATGTATGGCCCTATGCTCCTTATATGGGCCTAAAATAAAAACTATACCTTTGAAAATTCTTCAAATGGGTATTTTAAAACTTAAGGGAGTAAAACTTAGCTAAAAAACTCATGCGAACCATCTTAGACTCTTGTAGGGAACCTGTAGGTGACCATTATACTATAGGACTATGTGTGTAATTAACTACTTTGTCACAATCCAAAATATAACATGGAATAACTTGGCCTAATTTCACATGTTTTAAGAAATATAAGGTAACTTCTAAATACTCATCATGACACCTTAATGAATGTTCTTAGGACCTCAAACTTAAACAACCATGGTGATAAGTGAATGCAAATAGAGCTAATTGTGTATGATGAATTTAATATTATGTTATTTACATGGTCTTGACCCTTACCATGGTTCATAGAATAAGATTCATCTAAAATTAAACTTGAAACCAACTTCACTCTACCTTGATCACCCAATGAGACTATGAAACTAACCATCCCTTGGCATAACCTATAGGTGTAAACTCTCACTATATTGACTATTAGTCAAAGCTTATCTCCTTGCTTATAAATGACTTAGTTTAGCTTAAAATAAATTTTTTGTTCTTGTTCATCACTTATAACTTAGCTTGTAGTGAAATTTACTATGAAAAACTTAGGAACCAAGCTTTAGAATTTAAGGAAACTTGACTATAGGGTCTATGTTTTCCTTATGATTGTAGATACAAATTTATAGCTATAGGTCTTTATAAACATATCGCATAGATTTTATCATGGTTTCCCCTTCACAACTAATTTTTGACTAAATAGAGCTATCAATCACACCTTCAAGCCACCCACTTTGAAAACTATCTTTATCACCCTATAAAGACCTTATGAAGCCAACTATAGGTGCAAATTAGGAAAACATGTAGGTGGTGATGTACCTCAGGACACATGTATCACTTTATTTTAAGTCTCTTAGGGTTATTATATATTACACTTAATCACAGACCACATCCTATTTGATGATTGGGTAATTTCCTTCCAACCTCATAACTAGTCTCTTAAAGCACCATCCATAACTATAGGTTATTTCTTATCCTTGAGGCCTTTGAGTTTATCTCTTTAGCTTGATTTGATACCAACCTAGACATTGGGGCACCTAATTTATACCTTGAGGCTATATTTTCTTCTTAATAACCAAAATAATAATACTAGGAGATCATGTGAAACTTTTAGGTCCTTCTGAACCAGGAGTATTGTGTTTTACTATGGGTTTCCAATCAACATTGACTTAAACAAAGACGCCATTAAATCTCCCTTTTTCTTCAACCAAATACACTCCTCTTATCATGATAGATTACTACTAGGTCTAAGGTGTAATGACAAGATGATTTAGTTATATTAGTCTTTTATTGGCACTTCCATGGCATGAATACATTTCAAGTAAAGAGCAACTTCAAATAAGTTAAGGTAAAATTGCCTTGAAGTAACTTTTATATTTTGTATGGAGTATATGTGTTTCCTTGAGAGGCACATGGGTCATCACTACTACCAAGACCTTGTTCACATATATAAACCAAATAAAATAACTTCACATGGATTCAAATCCCTTTAAGGTGCCTCTATCTTTGTCTCAAAGCTCTACCTATGAGCAAACCAACAACCATCTTTTCCAACATCAAAACCATTGGTTGTAATGAAGGGCATAAGGCTATAAAACCTCAAGAATGATCTTGAATCACTCAAACTAGATTTATTAGAGTAACACATAGATTTTATATTTACTATGAATCTCTTTCAAAATGTACATATGTTGTAGTCAATGCTCTATAAAACTCCAAAACAAACTGATCCAAATCATGGACATGACAACCAAGTCCTAGAGACTCAAGCTCTCTCTCCCATAGAGGAACTAGATCATCATGTTGAGGTAATTATATCAATGGCATATTTTAATCACCTTGAATTCATGAACATTGAAGTAAATATCAATAAATACATTTGTACCTTCTTAAATAAATCAACTCAGCTTAAACTCTCTCAAATGAGATACACTCAAATTAGAGACTTATGAACCCTTAATTGGATGATAAAAGTGTGTAATTAATTATATATTCAATTAATAACCTTTGAATATGAAAACATCTACTGAACAACTCATGTTTTTATCCTATACTATCCCAAAGGACCATTTTCAAAGATAGTGAAGGAAACATGGTAATATGCTATAAATAATTTCATGGGAGTTATCAGACCAAAAAATATAAAAAGGAGCCTCATGACCCATAAAATCATCCCTCAAAATAATTCCTCTCCATAGTTTTATGAACTTGAAAAACATGTGATAGAATAGACCCCTCTTGGATGCATAGGCTATAGTGACCTACTTTCACTCTTAGTGAAAATTCATAAGGATGAGGCCAATAATACATGAAATAATACCACTAATTTAAATATTAATCATAACCCTAACAATTTACAAAGTATCAGATCCTAATTCTCTCTTCTTTTTCCATATTAAGCATTTAAAAACTACCCTTCTCAATCTACCAAAAAGGTCAATATAGGATCAAAGTTGGTTTTTTCCATTTTTCACCTAAAAATTCCTCAAAAAAACTAATATTAATATGTAGGGACCCAATGAATCCTATGAGATTATTTTCTCAAAAAAATCCCATGAAAACAATAGGAATGCCTTAAAAAGGCCTATTTTTGCATTGAAAAGGCTAAATTCACAAAAGAAATCTGATTAAAATGATTTAAAATATGTTCCTTAGTCTTTCACATGTTTTATAAGATTAATAAAGATGGAATAGATCTTCCTCCTGATCATATGCCATCAAAACCTTCTTTGGAGGGAACAAAATGGTTAGAATTGCATAGAAACAAGTCATGAAGTTAGTCCAGAATGTGATCAACCTAATTATTCATATTTTAGGAATAAAATGATCTTGATACATTCTATTACCCTCATCATGACACTAAAGACTCTTCTTACAAAGGAAATGGCTTAGAAAGGCCAAAACATGACTAAACAAGCACAAGACAAATGAAAGACAAGACCTTAACTCCCTTAATCAACCTTAAAACCTGATAATCATGGTTTCCAATGACAAATTTAAGAAATATTCAATACTAAACTATTGAAAAATAATAAAAATTGGCATGATATGCAATGCTTTGAATTGTAGGGGTGATAATTTAACTTGTAGTCAAAATTATCGACATGAATTTTAGACTCATAAAGTGGTGAAAAATATTATTCATGAATTCAATTACCATTTTGACATGAAATAAAACATTACTTCCTCTAAAATAAGGAAGGAAACACAAAAACATGGGAAACTAACTAACAAAACAAATGTGCAAATAAAGTAGTTATTTGAGACAAAACATAAACAAACTAATCTAACTAACCATGATAAAGCATTATCCACTTGGATAAAAAGGAAAATTCATGAACTCACTCCTTCCAAGAGATGATACAAGTTCCAAATCAAGGTGTTTATAAAACATGACCTCTTAACATCTCAAATAGAAAAATATGAGAATATGGCTGAGTCACCAATAGAAAAATAGTCATCAAAAAAGACAAACTCATCTTGTACTTGAGAATATTTTTCATATTTATTATTAGCTAAAATCTCATTGGGTGATACCTCATCTATGCATTATCCTTGACTGACCTCATCCTTCTTATCATCTACTATAAGTTCATCCAATTCTTTAAAGAGCTCTGACTAGTCAACCCAATTTCATTCATGGTCTTGAATGAGTGACTCTTGATCAAAATTATCATAAACATTCTCTCCAATGGAAAACATACCCATACAAAGCTCTTCAATCTCATGTAGAGATTCAATACATAACTGATAATCATCTTTTTGTTCCTCACTTTGATTAATTAGGGTAGCATTAGCTTGAAAGACAAATTCATCTTTGTCAAATATATATATATATATATTAAACTCATTTATGACTCCATCTTGTACTATTTCATGGATTTATTCCACATCAATACCAGCCTTCTCCTACCCACTTGAGATATATTATTTGAGAACAACCACAACCTCATTATTAACTTGTACCACAAGTGAAGTATCAATGAGAAACTCTTCCTCATACACACTTGAATCATCATTTTCACACTCTATAAGAACTTGAATTGTAGCTACAACCTCTTTCTCTCTCATACATATAATAAGTTCTTCCTAAACAAGGTAGATGGTGTGAGGGTGATGAGATTCATTTATTTGAGAGGGAATATGAAGTATGGAAATTTGATCATGATAAGATTTTAGGATCTTTATGGAAATGAAATCATCTAGTAAGTCTTAGAGAGGAGGGAAAGAGAAAATCTTAAAGCCATATATTTTAATCCTTCCACTTGGCCATCACCTCACCAATGTCTGAAACATCTTTATCCTCATGGATATCTTGAAATTAAGGTATAAGTAAGGAGTAAGTAGAACTAAAATATGGTTTAGTCTCTTGAATAAGCATATGAGTTTGCTCTTGACTCCAACTAGGAATCTCCCTTGGCTCAAACTAAGCTTGGTTAAGAACTTCATGGGAATAAGGAACATAAGAAGACTAGAAAGGAATACAAGAGGCTTATTGAAATAAATAGTTTAATTCACTTTTCTTCCTCTCCCAAGCCTCCATCCTCTTTAATACAAGATTGTACAACTAATTCCTCTCGTCTAGATCATTGGACACATTTTTAAATAGCCCATTAACTTCCTTTTACTAAGAGTTTGAACAAAATTTTCTTGTATATGTTAGTATTTTCAGCTATATCTCATCAATTATTTCTTGGAAACAAGTTTTTTCATATGAATCATCATGGCCATATGTGAAAGGTGAAATCTAGTCATGAGACTGATATAGATTACAAGGAAGGTAAGAGTCATACTCTTGATAGTAAGTATCATGAAAAACTTGATAAGGCTTATCACAATTTTGATAAAACTCCTGGTAAGGTTGATTAGGCTCATAAAAAGGCTCATATGGATCATGACATGACTGGTATGATCCATCATAGGGATGATAAGGAAGTATTGTATAGGGATTTTCCTCATACATATCCATGAAAATAACATTGGGATAGTGCAATGAAAATATACTTACTTAGAAACTTTGCCTAGAATGTTAGAAGTAATTGTTTGAGCCAAGAGTCACTAGATTCTTCAAGAATAATGTTGATACAACTATAATTTCACAAGGACTAGGTTTAATGAGTCCCATCAGGTATGCTAAAAATTGTTGGCTTCAAGACTTGCACTCATGTGAAGATAATTTTAGGCCTTCACAATTTGAAGTAACATGGAGACAATCCTAGGCTATGGGTGGCCTAATAGGTGGATTGAATCTCTAGATTAAAATGGATATCTCCCCTTGATGTATCATTTAGGATCCCTACCCTACACTACCATATTGAAATGAAAAAGGGAAGAAGGTAAACTAAAAGGAAAACCTATCTAATTGGGGTGATACACCAAAATATGACCTCCACCTATGTTTTATGCACTACAAGAATGAATAAGAACATAAACTTTATTACACTTCTAAAATGATAGCCTCCAACATCAATGTTTAACATAGAGGCTAAAACTTGATGCATGATCTAAGGCACTTATTCAATAAATCTTTCAAAGATACTAAATAAATTTTCAAATTTACATACAAATAAGATGATTTAAGTAGACTTTGTAACCTCTAAGGATGATCTTAACACCTGAAAATAGGTAAATAAGAAAGGACAAGATGAGAGGAAGCCTGAACTATCATTGACATCTATCAACAAACCATATAAATACACTAAAAACAAAATTTTAAGAGGTATGAAGTTACATATTTTTCCTAAAAATAGGTAAGTAAATATGTTTTCTAAGCATTTCCTTGCCACAACTCAGGTTAAGGATCTCTTAAAATTCCAAAAATTGGCTTACATATAGAGAATAGGAGATAAGAGAGAGAAAGAGACAAGAACCCCCAAAACTAGGAAACATGACCTTTTCTTAATCCCTCTTGAAACCTGATGTATAATTTTATATTATTACTTACTTAATCCTTGTAATATGGAATATCATTTCATGTTTCAAAACTTTAGAAATTTGGAACAAGTCCTCTTCCTTGATTTATGGCTTTTGCCTAACATAGGTGCCATAATTCTTGCTCAAACTCACTATATTCTTGGAGAGTAAGACTTAACCCTTGAGAGTATATATTGATTCATTAAATAATTATTATTCAACACAATAAAATCTTTCATGATGTAACTCTAGCCTTATAGGACTATTAAAATATTTTCTAAAGGCAAATCTGACTTTGTCTTGAAGCTTGGCATATGAATGAGGAAGGAAGTTTTCCTTAGAGTGTAGACCTTTTACACCTTTGAAACTTTCATAATATTGAAACCATGACTCACCCTAACTATTTATGTGGCATAACATTCCATGTATTAGCTTAATAAGGCATAGTAGGACTTATATACATTGATGTAGTCCTTTATCTCCTTGTATTGCTCATTTTCCACTAAGGTGTAGAAGAAGATAGGGGATATTTGATCAATTTTTATTCAAGTTTTCTTATATCTTCCATGGATGAATTATAAAGATCATACCATACTTATAACAAGGTAATTTGATCCATCAAACACTCAATAAGACCTGATTTGACACCAAAACCATGCATTTCCTCTTAATTCTTAACATCCTTATTTTATAAAAATATCCTTGTATAGAAGAAAATTTACATGAAAATGATAATAAGAGCACATTTTTAGATAAATTATATCCCCTTGTAGATCTTAACAAAATTTGGTTGCCAAATTCCAAGTGTAGATGTGTTTTTTAGCCCATTCTTTCAGCCAAAATAGGCCTAGTTAGCCCTCTTAGGCCTAAAAGGTGGAAAAATTTATCTTGATACCCCTCACACGTGTGAAACTCATAAAAAACATTTTATTCAATTTTACATAGCTTCCATCAAGCTCCATGTTAAGTTTGGTGTCTTGTAATGTTGTGGAGGTAATATAACCATGAAATGGCCATTGGAAAGCTTGCCTTTTTGAGGCATTTTCTGACTAGCCCAAAAGGACTGAATGGTTTTGGCATATCTAAATTATTTTTTATTTATTTTAAGTTTTTTAAATTAAAACAAGTCTTAATCGGTCTCTCACATTGGTTTCAATCTTTCTACAGTCATTAGAACCTCATTTTTATCTCAAAAACATGAAAAAGTATAGATTTTATATGATTCTGTACAAATGAAGGTAAAAAAACTTTCATGTGGAAAACCATATGAGAATATAATACAACATATTATATGATCTAGGAAGAAACTATGGAGTTTTATGAGGTTTCTAACTCAATCTCTATGAAGTGGTCTAATCTGGGGTTTTAGGTAGTTTGAACCGTTAAGGATGATTCATAAAATTATGACATCCAACCTATGAAACAATTCCTCAAAAATCAAGTTCAAGACCTCCTGTAATATCCCATATCTCCTTGAGGTCCCATGCTAAACCTCCATGCTAGTGTGAACATCCAAGCTTGGCCTATCGAGCCCTTCAAGGCATTTTGTACACCTTATCTTGCTCTTTAGCCAAAAAAAGGATTCTTCATGAATTTATCTTAAAAAATATATATTTAACATAACTAATATCTAATTATTAACATATTATGATTCTTTGGAATGCTTATCTAGTTTTACAATTGAAAAAGACCCCTTTTTAGGCATTAGGCCTAAACTAGACTTAGTGGGCTTTAACTAAAAATGGCTACTCACAACCACCTTTGAGTGATTTATAAATTTTATTAGGATTTATTCATGATTTATAAATATAAATTAACCTTCCTACACCATCCCAAGGTTGCACATAGTGTTTCCAATACCTATCAACATGCCTTGGATCAAATTCTCACCATATCCTGCATTCTAGATTGCCAAAAATTGCCCTACCTCTGAGACAAAATAGAGGATATCTTCCCTATTTTTATTGAAAATTTGAAGTTATTAAGTGTTTAATTAGGTAATTATTATGATATATACCAGATTTTGTAGCTGTATCACACCCTTAAAACCTCTAACCATCACAAACTCTCAAGTAGACTTTGAGAAAACCTCATTGTGTGCATGGTTTTGTAAGTTAAATATATATTATCTTATAGGACAAAATCCTACCATATTTACTTGTTATATGAGACTATTTACATGGTTAAAATAATTTATAATCTTATATTATACATATTAATTGTCTACAACTTTATCAAACCCCTCAAACATACTTTACACTTGCCTAGGTAATACTAACAATTTGTATTTCCTTGCTTAGAAAGTGAGATTTGTAGGTCTATATTTCATGCTTAGGATTTATTTCAATTACTAATCCATAACCCTTAAATATATAGTTCCATTTTACATTATAGTATACTTGTGATCACCAACTATGCTAGGTCACTCTCCATTTACCATGCTCTAGTGAATTGTCATGTTGCAATCAACTGTAATTAACTATTTTTAGTGTAAAAAGGGGAATGTAGGTTGCATTTAACTCATTAAAACATATGATACAAACTATTTAACAATATTTATAAATTATAATAAAATCTATATGATTTTTTTTCATGTTAATCATGTCTAATCATCAAGTTTTGATTTATAAGACTGTAAGTGCAGATCAAGAAACCCTGTAGGTACTTTCTGTAAGAGCAATGGTGTAGCTGTAGGTGGGTATATAGGTTAGTTCCCTACACTCTAACCATTTTTTATGTACCTTGAGTCATTTTTGTGTCACTCACATTTATATAACCAATTAACATTGGTATATTCTTCATCCTACTTGAACAAGAGCTAGAAGGTCATTTTATGGTGCCAACACTGTAGTGAACACTAAAAACTTGTAGTGAACAAATGCATAGCTTTGAAACCTTCTATCATGAAACCTTATTGTAAAAATAATCCACTTTTATTTGAAAGTAGTTACCTTATTTTATGGATTAAATATGGAATACTTGAGATTCACCTAGACATCATACTATACCATTTCATGATAGCTCCAAAGATGTTTTGGAGTTTTTAGGGAACTTGTCCCTAAAACTAAGTTCATTCATGTAAGGTGACTTCCCAAGTATTCCTACCATTTTATGGTTTTCAAAATTATTTTCATGACACTTCCAAATCCTCAATTAGCTTGTAAGTCTCAAAATCATCCAATCCTCTTTATAAAACACCTCTAGGTTTCATTGACAATCAATGTAACTGAGTTGTTTAAAAGATTCAAGATAATGAGTATGATGTATAGGATTATTCTCATTTTATGAACCCAAAATCCAAACTATACCTTTATAAAGTATTTAAATGTGTCTTTGAAACCTTAAGGGAGTGTAAATTAATATAAAAACTCATGTTAACCTTCTCAAACTCCTATAGGGCACCTATAGGTGACCATTATATTGCAAGATTGTCTGTGCAATTAACTAGTTTATCATAGTCAAACATATAACATGGAATAACCTAGCTTAATTTCTCATGTTGTAAGAAATAGAATGCAAATTATCAAGATTATTCATGACACCTCAATGAATATTATTAGGACCTCACACTTCAACTTACCATGGTGACAAGTGAATGCAAGCAGAGCTGGTTGTGTATGATGAATTTGATATTATGTTAATTACATGGTCTTGGAATTTACCATGGTTCATGTAGTAAGATGAATATAAATTTAAAATTGAAGTCAACTTCACTATACCTTGATCATCTAATAAGATAATGAAACTAACCAAACCTTGGAGTAACCTATAGGTGTAAACTCTCATTATACAGGCTGTTAGTCAAATCTTGTCTCCTTGGTTATAAATGACTTACTCTAGATTGACATAGTTTGTTTGTTCTTGTTCACCAATTTTAACTTAGCTTATAGTGAACTTGAATATGAAAAACATAAGAATAAAACTTTATACTTTAAGGCAGCTTGGTTGTAGGATCTATGTTTCCCTTATGGCTATAGGTGAAAACTACTAGCTATAGGTCTTTAGGAACCTCTATCATAACCTTGATCATGATTCCCCCTTAAAAACTAAATGTTGAATAACTAGGGCTATCAATCACACCATTAAGCCACCCACTTTGCAAATTATCTTTATCACCCTAATAAGACCTTATGAGGCTGACTATACGTGAAAATTAGGAAACTCTATAGGTGGTGATGTACCTTAGGACATATATAACATTTTATTTGAAGTCTCTTAATGTTAATATCTTTTAAAATTAATCATAGACCTCAACCTCTTTGATTATTGGTTAATTTCCTTCCAACCTCATAACTAGTATTTCAAAGCACCACACATAATTGTAGGTTGTTTCTTATGATTGAAATGTATGAGGTTATCTCTTTACCTTGATTTAAGACCACCCTAGACATTAGGGTACCTAATTCATATCTTAAGGATCTATTTTCTTCTCAATAACCAAAATACTAAAACTAGGAGCTCATGTGCAACTTTTAGGTCCTTTTGACCTAGTAGTACCATGTTCTACTATGGGTTTCCAGTCAACACTGACTTAAACCAAGACACCATTCAATATCCATTTATCTTCAACCAAAGACATTTTTCTAGCCTTGACAGACTGCTACTAGGTCTAGGGTGTAATGACAAGATGATTTAGCTATCTTAGTATTTCATTAGCACCTCCATGGAATGAATACATTTCAAGTAAAGAGTAACTTCAAAGAAGTTAAGGTAAAGTTGCTTTGAAGCAACTTTTATATTTTATATGGAGAATATGTGTTTCCTTCAGAGGAACATGGGTCATCACTACTAACATGACCTTGTTCACATTTATAAACCAAATAAATACCTTCACATGGATTTAAATTGCTCCAAGGTGCCTCCATCTTGGTCTTAAAGCTCTGCCTATGTGCAAACTAACAACCATCTTTTCTAACATTAGAACCATTACTTGTAATGAAGTGTATAAGGGTATAATACCTTAATAATTATCTTTAATTACTCAAACCAAATTTATTAGTGTAACACCTATATGTTATATTCACTATGAATTTATTTCAAAATGTACATACCCCATAGGCAATGCTCCACAAAACTCTGAAACAAACTGATCCAAATCATGGACATGGAATCCAAGTCCTTGAGACTCAAAATATCTCTATAATGAAAGAATATACCATCAATTTAAGGTCATAATATTGTTGAAATATTTTCATCACCTTGAATTCATGAACATTAAAATCAAACTCTTTAAATACATTTGTAGCATGTTGAAGAGATCAACTTAACTTAAACTCTCTCAAATGAGATATACTTAGAATAAAGACTTATGAATATTTACTTGGATGATAAATATTTTTAAATAATTATATATTCAATTTATAATGTATAAATGTGAAAACATATGTTGAACAACTAAGGTTTTTCTCCAAAATTGGCCCAAAGGACCATTCTCAAAGATAGTGAAGGAAATATGTTTATGATATAAATAATTTCTTTGAAGGATTTATTAGATTAAATTAATATTAAAATGAGCCTCATTACCACTAAAATAATCCCTCAAAACTATTCTTCTCCATAGTTTTATGAACATGATAAACAAGTTCTAGAATAGACCCCTCTCAAATGCATAGGTTATAGTGACCTAATCTCACTCTTAACAATTGATCATAAATATGAGGCCATTGATACATGAAAAAATGACACTAATTTGAATATTTCTCATACCATTAATAATTTCCAAATTTTAATATCCTAAATCTCTCTCTTTTTTCTATACCGAGCATTTCAAAACTACCCTTCTCAAGCTACCAAAAAGGTCAATATAAGAGCAAAGCTGGTTTTTGCCATTTTTAATCTAAACCTTCATATAAACCATTTATTTGATACTATATGGATATAATTAAGCCTATGATATTATTTTCTCACAAAAATCCCATGAAAACTAGTATGAATGCCTAAAAAAGCCCTATTTTTACACTAAAAAGGAAAAATTCACTAAGGATATATAATTTAATGGATATAAAATGTTTTATTTAGTATTTAACATGTTTTATAATGTGAATCAATATTTAATTAATCTTATAATTGATTAAATTCCATAAAAATCTTCTCTAGATGGCATAAAATGGTCAAAATTACATACAAACGAGTCATGAAGTCAGTCCAAAATGTGATCAAATCAATTATTCATATTTTAGGCATGAAATGAACTTTATGCATGTTATGACCCTCATAAATACACTAGATAATCTTATTACCACTATAAATG
This sequence comes from Torreya grandis, assembly GCA_037957365.1. Classification (NCBI taxonomy): domain Eukaryota; kingdom Viridiplantae; phylum Streptophyta; class Pinopsida; order Cupressales; family Taxaceae; genus Torreya; species Torreya grandis. The sequence continues at coordinate 515,556 of JARHVA010001811.1, read as the reverse complement.
GATTGGAAAGGCAAAAAAATGACTAGACAAACATAAGACAAATGAAACATAAGACCTTAGCTCACCTAATCAACCTTAAAACCTGATAATAATGGTTTCCAATGATCACTTTAAGGACTCTTAAAGAATAAACTACTGACCAACAAGACAAATTTTCATGACGTGCAAAGTTTTGAATGATAGGGGTGATAATTTTACTTGTGAGGTTAAAATTATCAACATTTTGGTGACTCAATTAAGAAGCATGCCTGATATGCTTGAGAACTTGATCATTTTCATGGATTTTAGAAAAAAAGTGGTGATAAATCTGATTCATGACTACAAGTTCCCTTTTGACTTGAAATAAGACACTTTTTCCTCAAAATCAAGGAAGGAAACACACAAACATGGGAAACTAACTAACAAAATAAATGTGCAAATAAAGCTCTTATTTAAGACAAAACATAAAAAATGTAATATAACTAACCATGACAAATCATGATCCACCTGATCAAAATTAAAATTCATGAACTCACTCCTTCCAAGATATGGTACAAGTTGTAAATCAAGGTGTTTATTAAACATGACCTTTGATGAGCCACTATTCTTGCCTACCAACTCTCTTAACATATCCTCAAGTAAGTCATCAAATGATACCTCATCTATGCATTATCCTTGACTGACCTCATCCTTCTTACCATCTCCTAAAATTTCATCTAGATCTTCAAGGATATTTGAATAGTCAACCTAATATATATCATTATCTTTAATGAGTGACTCTTGATCAATCTTCTCATAAACATGGTCTACAATGGGTAACATACCCCTATAAATCTCTTTAATCTCTTGTAGATATTTAATATATATCTACCAATCATCCTTTTTTTCCTCAATTTGATCAATTGGGTTAGGATTATCTTTAATGACACCATATTTCTCAAGTGGAGATATATTAAACTCATTTATGACTCCATCTTGTACTATTTCATGGAGTTCTTCCACATCTAGACCAGCCTTCTCCCACCCACTTGAGATATCTTACACAATATTAGCCACAACCTCAATATAAACTTGTATCATAAGTGAAGTATCAATTAGAAACTCTTTCTCATAAACAATTGAAACATCCTCTTCACACTCTCTAAGAACTTGACTTATAGAAATAACCTCTTTCTCTCTCTTCCATATAACAGGTTCCTCTTGAAGAATGGAGATGGTGGGAGGGTGATGTAATTAATTTGTTTGAGAGGTAATATGAAACATGGGAGGTTGATCATGATCAAATTTTAGGATCTTTAGGGAAATCGAATCATCTAGGAAGTCTTGAAGAGGAGGGAAATAAAAAATCTTAAAGACTTTTATATTTTATTCCTTCCACTTGGCCATTACCTCACCAAAGTCTAAAATCTCTTAGTCCTCATGGATAGCTTGAACTTTAGGTAAAATTAAGTAATAAGTGTAACTATAAGAAGGTTTATTCTCTTGAATAGGTATATGAGTTTTCTCTTGAATCCAACTAGGAAGCTCTCTTGGCTCAAACTGAGATTGGTTAATAACTTCATGGGAATAAGGAACACAAGAAGATTGGAAAGGAATATAACATGGTGCTTGAAACAAATAGTTTAATTCACTTTGATGGCTCTCCTAAGCCTCCATATTATCCAATATGATATTTTACAACTAATTCCTCTCCTTTTGATCATTGGATGCATTTTGAAATATCCCATTCACTTCCTCATACTAAGAGTTTGAACAAACATTTCTTACATATGCTAGTATTTTGAGATTTATCTCATCTATTATTTATACAAAACAAAGGCTATTCATATGTAACATCATGGCCATATGGGAAAGGTGAAATATATTCATGAGACTAATATGGTTCACAAGGAAGGCAAGAGTCATACTATTAATAATAAGGATCAAGAGAAAATTGATAAGGCTCATCACAATTTTGATAAAACTCCTAGTAAGGCTAATTAGGCTCATAAAAAGGCTCATATGGATCATGAAATGGATGGCATGATGAATCATAGGGTTTATAAGTAAGTATTTCATAGGTATTTTCCTCATACATAACCATAAAAATAGCATCAAGATATTATAATGAAAATAAACTTACTTGGAAACCATACTTGGACTGTTAGAAGTAATTGATTGATCCTAGAGTCACCAAATTCTTTATGAAGAATGCTACTAAAACTATAATTTCACCAAAACTAGAATCAGTGAGTCCCATTGGGCATGACAAAAATTATTGACTACTATAATTACACCCTTATGAAAGTAGTTTTAGGCCTTCATAGTCTAAAGTAACATGGAGATAATCCTAGGTTGTGGGTGGCCTAATAGGTATATTGAATCTCTAGATTATAATGTCTATCTCCCCTTCATGTATGGGTGAGGATCTATACTCTACATTACTATCTGCAAAGGAAAAGGAAAGAAGGTAAACTAAAAGGAAAACCTATGTAACTTGGGTGATACACCAAAATTTAACCTCCACTTGTGTTGTATGCACTAAAAGGATGAATAATAACATAAAATTGGTTACACTTCTAAAATGATAGCATATAACATTAGTGTCTAACATAGAGGCTTAGACTTAATGCATGATCCAAGGAACTTTTTCAATAGGTCTTTCAAAGACACTAAATAAATTTTGCACTTATCATATAGAAAAATGATTTAAGCACACTATGAAACCTCTAAGGATGATATTAACATCTGAAAATAGGTAAATAGGAAAGGACACGATGAGAGGAAGACTAAACTATCACTATCATCTATCAAAAAACCATGGAAAGACACTTAAAACAAGCTTTGAGGAGGTATAAAGTTATATATTATTCATAAAAATAGGAAAGTATAAATGTTTTATAAGAATTGCCTTGCCAAAACTTAGTTTAAGGATCCCTTTAAATGCCAAAAAATGGCTTACATATATAGAACAAGAGAGAAAAGAGAGAAAGAGACAAGAACCCCCAAAACTAGGAAACATGACCTTTTCTTAATATCTTTTGAAACCCAATATATAATTTTATATTAATCCTTCCTTAATCCTTGGAATATGGCATATCATTTCATGTTTCAAAACTTTTGAAAGCTATAACAAGTCCTCTTCATTGATTTGGCTATTTGACCAACATAGATGCCTTAATTCTTGCTTAAGCTCACTATATTGTTGGAGAAGAAATATTCACCCTTGAGAGTAGGTATTTATGCATAAAACAAGTCTTATTAAACCCCATATAATCTTTCATGATATAACTCTAGATTTACAAGAGTCTTAGAAGATTTTACAAAGGCAAATTTGACTTTATCTTGAAGCTTGGCATGGGAATGAGGAAAGAAGCTTTCCTAGGAGTTTAAACCTTTTCCACATTTGAAAATTTAATAATATTGAAAAAATTACTAAAATTGACTCTTTATTTCATGTACCAATCCATGTATTATCTTTATAAGGCCTATTAGGAGTTATATACATTGATTTAGTCCTCTAGCTCCTTGTAATGCTCATTTTCCACTAAGGTGTAGAAGAAGAAAGTGGATATTTGCTCAATTTTAATTCAATTTTGTATATATATCCCATTTATGAATTATCAAGAGCATACCATAACTATAAAAAGTCAATTTGATCCATTAAACACTCAAAATAACCTCATTTGACACCAAAACCATGCATTTCCTCTCAATTCCTTGTAGACTTTTTTAATACAAATCCCCTTGTCTAGGATAAATTGGAGATGACAATGATAATGATAATATTATCACATTTTAAGACACCATCTATCCCCTTAAAGATAATTACAAATTTTGGTGGCCAAAATCTAAGCGTAGATGTGTTTTTATCCCATTTTTAAACTTTAAATTAAGTCTAATTAGCCTTCCTAGGCCTAGAAGGTGGAAACATGTCTCCTGAGACCCATAACACATGTGAAACTCACAAAAAATATTTTATTAACTTTTCCAATGATTCCATAAATTTCCATGTCAAGTTTGGTGGTCTGGAACATTGTGGAGGTATTAGAACCATGAAATGGCCATTGGAAAGCTTGCCTTTTTTAGGCATTTTTTGACTGGACCAAAAGAATTGAATGGTTTGGCCATCTCTAAATGTGTTTTTATGGATTTTTTATATTTTTAAAATAAAAAATGTCTCAATCCATCTCCCACATTGGTTGTCATTATTCTACACTCCTTAGAACCTCCTATTTAGCTCAAAAACATGAAAAAGTATATATTTTGTACTATTCTATACAAATTAAGGTACAAAAAAATTGCATGTGGAGGGAAATATAAGATTATAATACCACCTTTTATATTTTTTAGGAACAAAATATGTAATTTTATGAGGTTTCCAACTCAATCTCTACAAACTGATCCAAACCATGGTTTTAAGAGGGTTTTAGGTAGTTTGAACCCTTAAGGATGATTCATGAAGTAGTGATGTCTAACCTATGAAATAATTCCAAAAAAATAAATTTAAATACCCCCTTAAATATCACCTAACTCCATGAATTTCAATTCTAAACCTCCATGCTGGTGTGAGCATCCAAACTTGGCTTATTGAGCCTTTCAAGGCATTCTATGTACCCTAGCATGCTCTTGAGCCAAAAAAGGCTTCTTCATGAATTTATCTACCAAAAAATATTTAACATACAAAATATCCATTTATTATCATGTTAAAATTATTTTAAATTCTTAGAGAGTGTTATAAGTAAAAATACCCCAAACTAGACCTAGTGGGATTTAACTGCAAATGGTTACTCACCACCACCTATGAGTGTTTTATAAAGATTCCTAGGCTTAATTAATGTTTTTATAAGCTCAATTAAACTTAATAAACCATCCAAATGTGTCACATAGTTCTTATAATACCTATAAAAAAACCCTTGGATCAAATTCTCACCATAGCCTGCATTCTAGTTTGCTTGAAAATGCACTACTTCTAAGAAAAAAATAATGGCTATCTTCTCTATTTTTACTAAAAATTTGAAGTTATTATGTGTTTTATTAGGTCATTATTACCATATTTACAAAATTTTGTATCTTTATCACATCCATAGAATCTCCAACCATCTCAAACTCTCAGGTAGACTTTGACAAAACCTCACTATGTGCATGGTTTTATAAGTTGACTGTATATTATCTTTTAGGACCAAATCTTACCCTATTTATTTGTTATGTGAGTATATTTATATGGTTAATATAATTTATAATCTACTATTATACATATAAATTCTCTACAACTTTTCTAAACCCCTCAAACATACCTTACACTTACCTATGCAAGACTAATAAACTGTATTTCCTTACTTAGAAAGTGATATTTGTAGGTCTATACTACATGGTTAGGCATTATTTAAATGAATAAACCATATTACTTAAGTATATAGTTCTATTTAACATGCATTTATACTTTTTATCACCAACTATGCTAGGTCACTCTCCATTTACCATGCTCTAGTGGATTATCATGCCATAATCAACTATAGTTGACTATTTTTGGTGTAAATAAGGGCCTGTAGGTTGAATTTCACACCTTGAAACAAATGATACACACTCTTGAACCATATTTATACCTTATAATCCAATCCATATGCATGTTTTCCATGTTAATCATGTTAATCATCAAGTTTTTCTTTATAATACTATAGGTACAAATCAGGAAACCTTGAAAGTACTCTCTTTAAGAGCAATGGTGCAATTATAGTTGGGTATGTAGGTTAGTTCCATACACTCTAACACTTTTTGATTTCCATTAATTCATTGGTATATCACTCATATTAATATAACCAATTAACATGAGTGCATGCTTCATCTTACTTGAACAAGAACTATAAGGTCATTTTAGAGTGCCAACATTATCGTGAGCACTAAAAACTTGTAGTGAACAAATGCATAACTTTTCAACCTTCTTGCATGAGACCTTATTAGATGAATTATCCAATTTTATTTTAAATTGGTTACCCTATATGATGGATTCAATATTTAATACTTAATATTCACCTATACATCCTGCTATACCATGTCATGATAGCTCCAAAGATGACTAGGGCTCTATTTTGGAGTTTTTAAGGAACTTGTCCTTAAAACTTAGTTCTTTCACTTAAGGTGACTTCTCAAGTATACCTACCATTGTATGGTTTTCAACATGATTTTAATGTCACTTAAAACTCCTTGATTATCTTGTAAGTTTCCAAATTGTCTAAAAATCTTAATAAAACACCTCCAGGTATAATTAATAGTCACTATAATTGAGTTGTTTATAAGATTCAAGATAATGAGTATGATGTATGGGCCTTTGCTACTTGTATTGGCATAAAATCCAAAGTAGACCTCTCTAAATTCTTCAATCAATTATTTGAAACCTTAAGGGAGTGCAACGTAGTTCAAAAACTCATGTCAACCTTTATAGACTCCTGTAAGGAACCTGTAAGTGACCATTATACTATAGGACTATGTGTGCAATTAACTAGTTTATCACAATAAAACATATAACATGGGATATCCTATCCTGATTGCTCATGTTGTAAGAAACAAAATGTAACTTATCAAGACTCTTTATGACACCTCAATGAATGTTCTTAAGACCTCACACTTCAACTTACCATGGTAACAAATGAATGTGAGTAGAGATGATTGTGTATGATGAATTTGAGATTATGTTATTGACATGGTCTTGAACCTTACCATGGTTTATGGAATAAGATGTATCTAAAATTTAAATTGAAACCAACTTCACTCTACCTTATGAGACTATGAAACCAACTAGCCTTTGGAGTAACATGTAGTTGTAAACTCTCACTATATGGAGTGTTAGTCAAAGATTGTATTCTTGGTTATAAATGACTTACTCTAGCTTGATATAATTTATTTGTTCTTATTCAACAATTCTAACTTAGATTTTAGTGAACTTGATTATGAAAAACTTAAGAACCAAATTTTACACTTCAAAGTATCTTGACTATAGGGTCTATGTTTCCCTTGTGTCTATAGGTGAAAATTAATAGTTGTAGGTATTTAGGAACCTGTCTCATAGATTTGATCATGATTCTCCCTTTGGAAATAAATGTTCACTAATTATATCTATCAATCACACATTTAAGCCACCCACCTTGAAAACTATCTTTTTCACCCTATTAAGACCTTACAAAGCTGACTGTAGGTGAACATTTGGAAACCATGTAGGTGGTGATGTACCTCAGGATACATGTCTCACTTTATTTTAATTATCTTAGTGTTATTAGCTATTACACTTAATCATATACCCCATCCTCTTTGATGATTGATTAATTTCTTTCCAACATCATAATTAGTCTCTCAAAGCACCACCCACAAATGTAGGTTATTTTTTATGCTTAAAACTTGTGAGGTTATCTCTTTACCTTGATTTAAGACCACCTTAGCCATTGGGGAACCTAATTCATACCTTGAGGTTATATTTAATTCTCAATCACAAAAATAATAATAATAAGATCTCATGTGTAACTTTTAGACCCTTTTGAACCAAGATTATTGTGTTCTACTATGGGTTTCTAGTCAACATTAACTTGATCCAAGAGACCATTAAATCTCCCTTTATCTTCAACCAAACACATTCCTCTTGTCTTGACATATTGATATTAGGTCTAAGGTATAATTATAATATGATCTAGCTAGCTTATTCTTTCATTGGAACCTCCATGGCATGAACAAATTTCAAGTAAAGAGAAACTTTGAAGAAGTTAAGGTAAACTTGCCTTGAAGAAAATTTTCTATTTTATATGGAGTATATGTGTTTCCTTTAGAGGCACATGGGTCATTATTGATACCAAGACCTTGTTCACATTTCTAAACCAAATAAAATCCCTTCACATTGATTCAAATCCCTTCAAGGTGCCTCCATATTTGTCTCAAATCTATTCCTATGAACAAACCATCAACCATCTAATCTAACATCAGAACCATTTTAAGTAAAGAACAACTTCAAATAAGTTAAAGTAAATTTGCCTTGAAGCAAATTTTATATGCTATGTGAACTATATGTGTTTCCTTGAGAGGCACATGGGTCATAACTACTACCAAGACCTTGTTCACATTTATAAACTAAATAAAAGACCTTCACCTAGATTCAAATCCCTCTAAAGTGCCTCTATCTTTGTCTCAAAGCTCTACCTATGAACAAACTAACAACCATCTTTTCCAACATCATAACCATTAGTTGTAATGAAGTGCATATAGGTGTAAGACCTCAAGAATTATCTTGAATTACTCAAACCAAATGTATTGGAGTAACACCTAGATTCTATATGGACTATTAAACTCTTTCAAAATGTATATACCATGTAGTCAATGCTCCACAAAACTCTAAAACAAACTGATCCAAATCACGGACATGGAAACCAAGCCCTAGAGACTCAAACTCTCTCTCATGGAGGAACTAGACCATCACATTGAGGTACTAATATCAGTGGCATCTTTTCATCACCTTGAATTTATGAACATTGAAATCAAGTTTAATAAATACATTTACACCTTATTGAAGAGATAAACTTAGCTTAAACTCTTTCAAATGAGATACACTCAGAATGGAGACTTATAAACCCTTAATTGGATTAAAAATGTGTGTAAATAATTATTAATTAAATTTACAACCATTAAATATGAAAACATCTATTGAATAACTCAAAATTTTCACCAAAATTGGCCCAAATGGTCATTCTTAAAGATAATGAAGGAAACATGGTTTTATGCTATAAATACTTTCTTAGAAGGAGTTATTAGATAAAACCAATATTAAAAGGATAATAATTACCCATAAAATAATAAATAAAATCCATTCCTCTCTATAGTTTTTTATATTGAAAAATAAGTGCTATAATAGACCCCTCTTAAATGCATAGGCTATAGTGACCTGTTATCACTCAGAAATTATTAATAAAGATGAGGCCACAAATCCAAAAACAAATGCCACTAATTTAAATATTACTTAGATCCCTAATAATTACCAAATTTTTATATCTTAACAACCTCTATTTTTTCCATATCGAGCATTGAAGACTAGCTTTCTAGAGTTGCCAAAAAGGTTAATATAGGAACAAAGTTGATTTTTTCCATTTTTTCACCTAAAACTTCCTAAAAAACACTTATATGACCATATAGGTACCCAATGAATCCTTTGATATTATTTTCTCACAAAAATCATTTGAAAACCAATATGAATGCCTCAAAAAGGCCTATTTTTGTACTGAAAAGACCAAATTTATGAAGGAGCCATGATTAAAATGATATCATATGTGTTCCTAAGTCTTTCACAATTATAATAAGGTTAATAAAGATGTAATTTATCTTCATCCTAATCATATAACATAATTTTTTTTAGAGTTATTAGTGATGTCTTGGATATATCCTAATGAGTGGATGAAGTGCCTTGATAGCCTATGTGACAATGACAAAGTGTGCCATTTGCTTGTTCTTGTATGCTTGAAGTATACTTGGTTGATATTTAGTGTTGACATGTCTAGAGATGTCCAAGGATGAGTATGGAGTAATAAACATGTGAAAGGGATGATATAAAATGTATTTTATGCTTTGATTGCTTGTGTGCATGAGTGGATGTCATCTGGTTGATCATAGCTTTCATATAGACACTTTGTGTCTAGTGGCATAATATCTAAGTAGCCAATTTTACGATGTCATCATTTCCACATGGAAATGAGTCAAGGGGATTTGGTCATGTGGTTTTTATCACATTAGTCCCTAGTAATTATGTTTTAGATCTCAAGTCATGCATCAAAGCATGGTCTAAGATATGAGGGTGAAAATTTAGTTTATCAATAAGAAATAATTGTTTGCAATGTGGCAAGAAGAGTCGAGTAGGTATTTTGATGGTGTTATATCTTGCACATGTGAAGGTGTCAAGATAAAATGATCATATGGGTTTGTTAAGTTTTGAGAATAAATAATCTACACTAAATTTGAGATCATGCACTAAAGCATGACAAAATTTATGCAGGAGAAAATTTATTCTCCCAGATAAATTCTAATCATAGTTGTCTCTATGACAAAAGTTTTTGAGAAGGTATTTCAATGTCAGTATATCTCACATGTGTGAGGGTTCTAGGATTTGTTTGTTATATGGTTGGATTATCCTATGTGAGGAGATCATCTAATCCAAATTTGAGATGATGCATTGAAACATAGCATAAGTTATTAAGGTCCAAAAATGGCTAATCAGGCATATTGAAAGGGTCCCCATACTTAGTCATTTTTTGCACAAGTTAAAGCTTGATCAAGATCGATGATGTGCATTGATCCAAGAAGTCAAGAAGCAGTGAGATAAGGACAAATTCATGATGTTTAATGATTGAGAAAAGTTATAGGATAAGGATCAAATGGTGAGTGGGAATTCATATAGATTGATCAAATAGTGAGTGTTGATCATTAAAGACCTAATTGATTTGTAGAGATTAAAGGAGCATGTTGAGTCAACATTTCAATTTTGCATAAGATGAGGTCAAAGTTACTAAGTTTTAATGTCTAGAATTGGAAAACTATGTGTTAAATTTCAAATAAGATTGATGGCATGTATTCAATCTGAAGTGAGAGGACACATGATTTGTGTAGTGTGTTTGAAGGTTAATTGTGACCATTTGAATTCAAATATTTGAACTTAACATAGGAAAAAACTATAGCTCTATATTTTTTCCATATCTTTCAATAGAAGTTGAGTTTTCTATTATAGTAAAACTCAAAGTGTTAGAGGACTCTAAGGTGCATCTGTAAATATGGATTTGAAGATTTGGAAGTGTGTAAAGATATAGGTATTAATGTTCAAAGTTGATTGTGTGTTCATGCTTGTTTTGCAAATGACCCGAGAAGGATGTTTGAGTTTATATATATATATATATATATATATATATATATATATATATATATATATATATATATATATATGTCTCATTTTGAATTATATATTAAGGAGTGTTGTAGAATCAATAAGGGTGATCTATGATAATTTTGGGGGTGTGATCAATCTATCTTGAGTATGAACAATGCTTAAGAAGTTGATTGTTTGTTTGGTATTGGTGTTCTTGTGTATAAAGTCTCTGTTTTAGTTGTTTGAGCATATGCAAAGGTGAATTAAGATGACTATGATAATTTTAAAATGTCTAAGGGAACATAAGGAGTGGACCCCTATATTTTAAAGTAGTCTTGTGTTATTATTTTTCTTGAGGGTGAGCTAAATGGGTGAATGGGTCTCCATGATACCTATAAGAGATACAAGGGCCTTATTAAAAGGTATAGTTGCTTAAAGGTGACCCATATATGTTATGGATTACCTATGGAGATTTTATTAAGCTATGTATACATATGAGAGATGATTTAAGGGCCATGACATGCCTAATGGCTAACTAAGGTAGTGATTATTGAGATTGCTCTATAAATATTGAAATCAAATATGGTGATTTCTAGACTTGAGAGTGAGAGACTTGGGAGAGTTTTTTGAGAGAAGATTGTGTTTATTTTATGGAGTGAAGGAGGGGTAAAGTGCCTTGAGGATGATTTTAATATAAATATAGACTGTAAATTATTTGTATAACTTGTTGGTCATAATTATGTTGGTGGTTAGTGTGTTTGTTGTTTGAGTGTGAGCGAAGGTGAAGAGTGATAAGTAGAGGTCCATCATTAGGTGTTGTAGACATCAATTAAAAGGTGGATGTGTTCATAGGTGTTATTTTTTTAGATAAACATCTAAGGTGGTTGTATCCTCCTTACAAGGTGAAAGTTACTAAAAGGTCTAGTTATTGTTGCAGCTCAGATAAACATGTATGGTAGTACCTTGTGGGATTAAAGTCTCATTAAATAGGGATTATAGTTAATTGATCATTTGTATATGGTATAAATTAGATAGTATTCTTATAGGATATTATTCCAATTTTAGGTTCTAGTGGATTTTATTCCCCAAGATGTTTCCCATGTATGTCATGTGTTATGTGATTGATCTTGCATTGTCTCTCTTGCTTATTGCTATGAATGATGTGTATGCTTCATGAATGCTTGTGTTAACTAGTTAAGTGTTTGTAAAGTTTAGAATTGAGTTGGATTATTTGGTCTCACTAATTCACCTCCCTTCAATGATTTTACCTTTAAAAATTGGAATCATATCAGGTCCTTTGGTAAAGGCTTAACAACTTGAAGTTGATTCAAGGTACAATATGGGTAGTCATCAAGGAGGTTTCTCTACTAAGCAAGTACCAATGTTCAATGGATCCAATTATGCTTTTTGGAGTGAAAGGATGAGAAATTATATTATGTTCCTAGGGTTTGGTGTATGGAAATATGTTTTGGATAGTTATGTTTCTCATATTACTCCATCTAGTGTTGTAGACAAAAAATTGTTTGAGAATAATTCCAAGGTGATGAATGTTATCACTTATGGTCTTTCAGAGATTGAATATACCAAGGTAATACATTATACATCTACTAAAGAGATATGGAAAAAAATGAAGATCATATTTTAAGGATATTCAAAGGTTAATCTTACTAATTTGTAAACTCATAGAAGGAAATTTGAAAGTCTCAAGATGAAGGAAGAAGATTCTATGACATCCAATTTGTAGAGAGTTTATGAGACTATGAACATCATCAGAGGTATTGGAGAGAATATTTAAGAGGAAACTATATTAAATTTTTTATTAATGTCTCTATCTCTTAAGGTTGATCTAGAAGTACCTGATATAGAATAGAGTCATGATCTTATTCAGTTGAAGATAGATCAATTGCATGGCACCCTTACTACATATGAGATGAGAATAAATGAAGATATACCACCAAATAAGGAAGTTTCATTCAAGATAGAGATGAAGACTAAGAATAAGTTCCAAGGTAAGAAATCCAAAGAGGATGACATATCTGATATTGATGATGATAAACTAATTGTTTTGATTAATAAGAAATTAAACAAAGGCTTGGGGAAGTATATAGGTAAACTACCCTTCAAATGTTTCAACTATGGAGAGATAGGAAATATTGCTTGGAAGTGCCCTCATAAACATGATAATAATTTTGATGAAGATCATGGTGAAGGGAAATATGAATACAAGAAGACATATAAGAATAAAGGATTGACAAAGTATAAAAACAAGAAGAAGTCCTTCAAGAACAAGAAGAGTCTTTATAGCAAAGAAGATTATAGCTCATAAAATGAGAGTAAAGATGGTGAATTAGAATATGATAATGAATATGATGGTCCTAATAAAGATGAATCTATATTCATGGCTAACGAAGGAAGTTTCTCACATCATAAGGAGTCTACTTGGATTGATTTAGATGATGATGAAGATGAGGTGGATTATGAGACTATTTTGATGAATGTTCTTGAGTAACTAAAGATTGAGAAGAAGATCAATAAAAAGATGAAATATAAACTCAAGGACTATGATGATCAATTCAATGTGTATGAGGCAATATTAAATGAATATGCCAAGGAGCATGAAGATATGATCAAGCATATCAATTTTTAATTGCAATTTTTGTCTATAAGTCAAAAAGCTAAAGAAGATGAATGTTCAAGGTATGTTTCTAAAATTAAATCTTTGAAATCTAAGTTAGAAAATATAGCTAATAAGGTGAATAAAATTTTGATATTTGAAAAGAGCTCATGTGATCTAGACAATATTATGAGTGGTCAAAAGCATGCTACTGATAGAACTAGTTTTGGATATGAAGAAGAATTAAAGACTGTAACTCAATATAAGATGAAGACTAATGTGAACCAAGAAAATAATACACTAAAGATAAATCATTAGAAAAGGAATGAAGGTGATGGAAGAGTAAAGAAAAATCAAATTAGATAGCCAAATGCCTTGAGGTATTCAATATTTAATGGTTATTTTTATACATGTAATCAATTTGTTTATAGGGCTAGAGAGTGAAAGAGATATATTAAAAATAAATTTGTATGGGACTATGATGGGGGTCATTAGTCAAAAGGTCTAAATAGAATCAAGTAATTTAACTATCTTGATGTGGGACACTTTACAAAACATTATCCACATAATATTAGACAAGGTGAGTCCTATTAAAAAATAGGAGTTTTTTTGTTTGTCATGACATAAGACACATTGCAAATTTATATCCAAATAATTTAAGACAGCATATGTTTCTTGAAAAAGGTATGGTGTGATACAATTGTGAATAAAGAGGTCACATTGCTAGGTTATGCAGGCAAAAGTCTATAAGTTAGAATAGATTTAATCAAGCTCCCAAAGTAGAATTAAGAAGGCATGTTAACACATGGAAGCCAAAGGTGATAAGTGTGAGCCATGATAAGCTTGTAGGTCTAAGTAATTTGTAATTTATAGTGGATATGCTTAAAATTTTGAAGAGTACGAAGGGATCTCAATGTCTACTCATGTTGAGAATGAAGAGATAAGGCTCAAAGAGAAGACCTAGGTGCTAGTTGAAGATAGTCCTAAAGTATGTATGGATCCAAGTGAACATCCTACTATTATTGATCAAGCTTCATGTAAAGAACATCAATTGTCTATCCATAGTGATGAGATTACAAGTAGTAATAAATATTATTCAAATGAAAATGTATGCCATGAATCTATGTTATCTCCACGTATTGATAATCCAATCATAGATTAAAAGTAGAATATTGTAGTAGTTGAGGAAGTTGTTTCTCTAAAGCCAAAGAAGAAGAAGAAGAATAATAACTATAGGTATGAATTAATCAAAGAGGATAAGGAATATGATGATTTATTTTTATTTTAGAGCATTGAGGTATAGAGGGTGTCTCTATATATTCTTCTTAAGAGACTCCTTTGAAGTGGTGAAACAAGTGTTGTGGTTTTTTTAAAATGGAATAGTCTGTAAGGTCAGATTGAAGGTTCTCAAATGGAAAAGGAAGATTTGTGTTTTATCAAGATAATATTTTTACATAGAAAGGTTTGTTGACCTTATTCTAGCATGCTTCAGGTGGGTATTTTATTTGAAGGAAGTCAAGGTTCCCAATGGTGTGGAATCTCAAATCTTGGTCCAAAAGTGTGTGGTGGGTTTCTATAGGTGTGAAATTAGTTTAGAGGTGTGTGGTGACTAGACGGAGGTTTGTTAACCCTCTTTATTTTGAGTTTCTAGGGTTTTGGGATATGATAGAAAAGTGGTCTACCTTATAAATTAAGATCTGAGGCTTCTTAATATATTGAATGGGACAAATGGGTGGTCAAATAAAGTTTCACATAGAATTCAAGGTTTTTGGTTCTTGAATTATTCAAATGTTTGAAATATGAAGAGTGGGTTTTTATTAGTTTCTCCAAAAGAGCACGCTTGAGAGAGAAAGTTAGTAAGCATGTGTGGTGACTCTTCATGGTGTGTGGATCTTTAAAGATACTCAGAAGGTGAAATTTCTTAAATTTATTAAGGGGAGTCCTTCTCATATGTTTCTTGGTGAGTTACATTAGATTTATGTGGTTTTGTGTGTTCTTTCTTCATTGGTTGCAGTACTTGATTGAAGAGAGTGTTGACATGGAGCAAGAGGAGTTTGTTAAGGTAAGAAGAGGCAGGCTCAAGGTAAGGGGGATTTTTTATCATATTTATAATATGGTCCTTTCCTATTTGATAGTCATTTTAGGTACTCAATATCAGTTGGTGCCCATTTTGTCATTATGTTAAAGGGGGAGAAAGTTCCTATTATGGGAGTGCTTGAAGAGAGAGAAGGTGAGATATATATTTATATATATGATGTTTTTTGACATCAATTAAAAAGGTAGATATTTTTAGAGAGTTTTTAGTGATGTCATGGAGATATCCTAGTGAGTGGATGACTGCTTTCATAGTCCATGTGACAATGAAAAAGTGTGTAATGTGCTTGTTCTTGTATGATTAAAGTATACTTGGTTGATCTTTAGTGTTGACATGGATAGAGATGCTTAGGGATGATTATGGAGTATTGATCATGTGTAAGGGTTATTATAAGAGGTTTTATATGATTTGAGTGCTTATTTTCATGAGTGGATTTCATCTAGTTGATCATAGTTTTCATCTAGACACTTTGGGTCTAGTGGCAAAAAATATGAGTAGGTAGTTTGATGACATCACTATTTCCATGTGGAAATGAGTCAAGGGGAGTTGGTCATATGGTTGTGATAAAATTAGTCCCTAATAGTTATGCACTAGATATCAAGTCATGCCTCAAAGTGTGGTCTAAGATATGAGGGTGAAAATTTGGTTTCTCAATTATAATTCATCATTTTCCCATACTTAGACAAATTTATAAAAAGGTTAGAAAGAGAAAAGTAAAAATTTTGATAATGGAATATATCGCATGTGTGGATGTTTCAAGATAGTCTGATCATATGGGTTTATTTAGTTTTGTACCTAGTTTATTTTTGCCAAATTTTAGATCATGTAATGAAGTGCACTAAGATATATGCATATGTGAGATTGGGCTCCCAGGTAATTTTACTATGTTTTCCCATAGCCAATTTTACAATGTGTCAAGAAGAGCTGAATAAGAATTTTTATGGTGTTATATATTACAAATGTGAAGGTGGCATGATAAAATGATCATATGGATTTGTTTATTTTTTAGCATAGATGATTTGTGCTAAATTTGAGATCATGCAATGAAGCAAAGAAAAAGTTATGCATGAGCAAAGTTGGTCTCCCTGACAAATTCTAAGAATGGATGGATCTATGATAGAGGTTTTTTAGAAGACATTTTAATGGTGATATATCTCAAATGTGAGAGGGTTCTACGATATATTTATTATATGGTTGGATTCTCCTATGTGAGGAGATCATCTGATCCAAATTTGAGATTATCCATTGAAGTGAAAAATAAGTTTTAAGGTTCAAAAAAATCTACTCAGGCATGTTGAAAGGGTCCCCATACTTAGTCATTTATACACAAGTTAAATCTCGAGCAAGATCAATGGTGCATGTTGCTCCAAGAAGTTAGGAAGTATTAAGATGAAGATAGGTACATGATGTTTAATGACTAATAAAAGGTATAGGATAAGGATATAATGGTAAGTGGGAATGCATACAAATTGATTGAATGGTAGGTGTTGATCATTAAAGACCTAGTTGATCCATAGATATCAATAGAGTGCATTGAAGCAACATTTAAAGATGGCATGAGATGAGGTTAAAATGATTGATGTTTAACATTTGGAATTGGAGGTCTATGTGTTAAATATTACACAAGATTGATGGAGTTTATTTTATCTAAGTTGAGAGGACATGAGATTCGAGCATTGTGTTCAAATGTTAATCATGATCGTTTGAATTCAAATATTTGAATTTAACATGGGAAAAAACTAGAGCTTTGTATTTTATCTATATCTTTTAATAGAAGTTGAATTCACTATTGAAATGGAAATCAATGTAGTATAGGAATCTAAGATGAATCTAGAAATATGGATTTAAATATCTGAAAGTGTGTACAAACATATTTATTAATGTTCAAAGTTGACTATGTGTTTGTGTTTGCTCTACAAATGACCCAAGAAGGATGTTTAAGCTTATGCAGATTTCTTTTGATGTGTAATGTTGAATTGGATTTTGAGGAGTGTTTTAGATTCCATAAAGGTGATCTATGATAATTTTTGAGGTGTGATTAATCTATCTTGAGTATGAACAATGCTTAAGAAGTTGATTATTTTTTTGGTATTGGTGTTCCTATGTATAAGTTATCTATTTGAGTTGTTTGAGAATATGAAAAGGTGAACTAAGATGAATTTGATAATTTTATAATGTCTAAGGGGACATAAGGAGTGGACCCATATATTATAAAGTGGTCCTATGTTATTATTTTTCTTAAGGGTGAGCTAAATGGGTGAATAGGTCTTCATGAGACCTATAAGAAATACAAGGGTCTTATTAAAAGGTGTAGCTACTTAAGGGTGACCCATATATGGTATGGATGACCTATGGATATTTTATTGAGCCTCATATTCATGTGAGAGATGCCTTAATGGATAAGGTATGCCATATGGCTAACCAAGGTAGTGATTATCAAGATTGCTCTATAAATAGTGAAATCAAATATGGTGATTTATAGAATTAAGAGTGAGAGACTTGGGAGAGTTTTTTGAGAGAATATTGTGTGTGTTTTATGGAGAAAATGAAGTGTAGAGTTACTTAAGGATTATTTGAAGATTATAATAGACTAAGGACTATTTGTATGACTTATTGGTCATAATTCTGTTGGCAAAATAGTGTGCTTGTTTTTTGAGTGTGAGCAAAGGTGAAGAGTGATAAGTAGAGGTCCATCATTAGGTATTGTAGAAATTAGTTCAGAGGTGGTTCACAGGTTTTTTTGTGGTATCTTATCATATAATGTGATTTCAACCTCCTTACAAGGTGAAACTTGCTAAAATATCTAGTTGTTTTTGTAGCTCAGCTAGATTGGTATGGCACCACCTTATGGGATTGAAGTCTCATTAAATAGGGACTATAGTTCCTTTATCATTTATAGATGGTATAAATTAGATCTTGTTATTATAGGATAACATTCCAATTGTATGTTCTAGTGGGTTTTATTCCTTAATAGGGTTTCTCATGTATGCCATGTGTTATGTGATTAATCTTGCATTATCTCTCTTGCTTATTGCTATGAATGATGTGTATGATTCATGAATGCTTGTGGTAACTAGTTAAGTATTTATAAAGATAAAAATTGAATTTGGATTATTTGGACTCACCGATTCACCCCTGTTAGTGATTGTACCTCTAACACAAAACCTTACAAAACATTATTTTGAGGGCACAAAATGGTCAGAATTACATAGAAATGAGTCATGAAGTTAGTCCAGAATGTGATCAACTTGATTATTCATATATTAGGAATTAAATTACCTTGATACATACTATTACCCTCATAATAACACTCAATCCTCTTCTTACCACTAGAAATGGCTTGAAAAGGCCAAAATTTGACTAGACAAGCACAAGACAAATGAAGGAGAAGACCTTAACTCACCTAATCAACTTTGAAACCTGATAATCATGGTTTCTAATTATCATTATAAGGAATTTTAAAGACTAAAATAATGATGAAAAAGACAAATAATGACATGATAATTTTTGAATGGTAGGGGTGATAATTTGACCTATGAGGTCAAAATTATTAACAAGTCTTAAAATAGAGGACTAAAGTCCATTAATGTTTCCTACTATTCTATTTGAAAAAACTAAATCTCATGATTATTTTGGAAGGGTATCTTAGATTGAATATTAGTTGGTACTATAAGTAGTTCCTAGACCAGAGTATTTCAGACTTACCCTTGATTACAAACTTGTCATCTTCTAGTTTACACTTTTCCTAGTCTATTGCCTACTTAAAATGTAGAAAAATAGTTGGCACTAGAATGAGGGACCTTTTATTTTTAATGATAATTTTTAATATGAACCAAAAATTTAAAGGATTATTTTACTTATTGAATGTTTTAACCCCTCCTTTACACTTTCTTTATTGTTTTGCACTTCAAATAAACACAAAAATAATGGAAGACAAGAAGGGAAACAAGAATTTATCTGTTAAGAGATGACTTATTTAAAATCATTATTGTTGTTAATAATGTACTAACTATTATTTTATTATGAATTATCATGGATACTAGTTCACCCATCACTAGAGTTACATCCCATCATGGTTGGCTAGTGGTTTACCCCTTTCTATTCCACATGAGACCCAGGCTCAATAGACCTATACCTATTGTGATTCCAACTAGTTTATCCCCTCAACCTCTCCCAAATAGACCACCTAGGGTGGTTTGGATAGATGGCTTAGCCATTGACATCCTAGGATTTATCCATGACTTTCCCATAGACCCATATAAGTATCTTCCGCATTTCCTTCTGATGTAGGATGTACTACCGAAGATTATGTGACCTCCTATAAAACTGACCTAAGACTCTTGAATTTAAAACATGAGTATGTGGCATGTAGTATTTTCTCATTCACATTGATGGAATCGACCTATGACTGGTTCCTAAACCTCCATGAGGACTCAATCCCTAAATGTGACCATTTTAGTATTACCTTCTTTGCCCTATTTTTCTAAGAGATCCCAATGTCATGTACCAAAAATTATCTATATTAAATGAGAGCATAATGAGCCTATCTAGAACTTAAATGCTAGGTTTCAAAAGATGTACAATTAGGTTATCATGTCCTACCAAATCAAACCCCAACTATTGATTGAAATGTATAAAAATGACTTGGATCTTTATATGTCTATGTTTTTGAGATGATATCCAGCTATAGTGGACCTACCTCTGCCTTATGCAGGGGCCACAAGATATAAAAATAAGGTTAGATGATATCCCCCATTCATAATGTGATACTATATATTCCCATATTAATCCTCTTGCCCAATTATAATTAGAATATCCCTATTATTCAGTTGTTCCCTATAACACATTAACTCCCACTGGGTCATCCCACACCAAAATAACACTTAGGTTTTATTAAAATAGGGAACCATGAAAAGGCTCCTCAGTTGAAAAACTAAGTAATGTTGGAAACACCTAATAATACTTAGACCCTACCCTAGGATTCCATAAATAATGAGTTGGATGTCATTCAAATAATGGTATAAAAACTTAAAAATGACATCCTTAGGATACAAAGTTAGATGAGAAACTTTAATTTAGAGATTTCTAAAAAAAATTCACATATAAAAGACCAAATAGGAACTACATCCATTCCCAAAATCCCCATTAACCCTCACCTAATAGGTTACCAAAAATTAATATCTTGGAGATAGCCTTGCTAAACTAATGATGAGTGTATAAAATGAAAACTCATGGGGAACTTGACTACATAATTTTTGGTTATGAGTTTGAGATATTCTAGAAGGAAATGGAAGAGTATGAGGTGGTCCCCCATCACTCAAAATCATCCAACATAAGTAAATCCCCTATCACTACCATGGAACTAGAAACCATGGAATTCATAGGCCAAGAAGAAAATGAGAAAGAATAAGACATTAATGAAGTGAAATGATTTCAATAGTTCTAAAGGAGAAATTATTCCCTTAGTAAAAAGTAACTATAACAACCATTAACTACCTCAACTCCCACAAATAATTGTACAACCCAACTTGATCAGAATGCTAGGAATGACTTACTACCTCCAAAACCTCAGGAACATAAAGCTCTCATGGAAACCCCACATATATAAAATAAAGGAGTCTATAATATAGTATAGGACATGAATAAGATCAAAGTCCACATCAAACTTCATGAACTTGACTAGATCATAGAGCAATATGATCTTCTAATAATCCTTAATCGAGAAACCATCTCAACCCAAACATGCAAAATCTAAAAAACCCATACCAATGTGCTCATTCAAAAAATAAGATGGGAGTGTGTCCCTTCCTTTTGAACATCATATTATTTAGGAAAAACTTGAATAATTACCTTGTAGACTTAAAATATGCATACAACATAATTCTAATAGGAATCTATGAAAAGTTAGGGTTGGTTGCTATCAAGTTGGATAATTTAATAGTTTAATTAGACAAGTATGAGATCAGAGTGATAGGTGATATTTTGACTATCCACATACATCTTGAATTAGAAGCTAGGATTTAACACTTCATACACATCCATGTTATATAGGTTTTTGAGGCCTATGACATGCTCCTCAATAGAGATTATTATAAATCCCTAAATGGGTATTATATACATATAATATTTTCAAACTTGTATAACTTACTAACACTTTGTATCTTGTAAGAACTCATCGAGTCTCAATCTATCTGAGTACATGCCTTAAAGGGTACACTAGGAAAGGGGTGGGTAGACCATTAGTGCTTCATAAAATTATTTTCTCTTTTTCCACTTGTCATCTACACACTTTTCTCTTAAAATAATTTAACCTAAGCTTATTCTTCTTAATTTTACCCATTACAAACATTTGTCACATCTTAACCCTCTTATTCCTTGCCTCATCCCCCTTTTAATAGTTGGTTGTACTAGGTTGACTGGACTGATCTTATACATTTTTTAGCCTCTAATTATTATATAGGGTTTATTGGGCTGACCCTATACTATTTTGGTGTATTTTTCACTTTAGATCTTGTTATCCCTTCAATTGACATAGCTTGGGAACTAGTGAATTATGTCTCAAAAACATATAGGGTTGACTAGGTTAACCACATACATCTAACATATTCAGAAGGATTTATGTTAAGATTCACCTATATATACAAGTTAATTTAAAACTATTTGAGAATAAGGAAGTTAATAAGAATAAGTGTGAATTAACATCTACTTATTAACAATTCTACTTGAGGAATAAAGCTTACAGTTTTGTACTTTCTTTGAAGATGTGAATCTTGTCTTATGGAGAAATCTTTTGGATGCATAGATAGGTTGTATAGCCTAGAGCTGATTTGTCCTTATTATCCTTACATAAAAAACAAATATCTTGATAATAAACTTGGCCAAGGGATTTATTGAGGTTAGATGGGTTCATATTTAAAGGTAAGTATTCCTAAATTTATTTATCCTTTGTAAGAGTAAATAGATAATGCAGTTATTCTTCTCTTCCATACATTAGGATTCCATATACATTGACATGAGTATATATATTCTATGTATTTTTAGTTTTGTTTTGTTTCTAACCCCAAATTTATGCCACAATATTTGGTGATCACTAGATTATATTTACTTTATTATTATTAGAATAAGTGAAATATCAAAACCTAGGACCCCCTTAGGGTTATTACATGATTATGTTAGTCTAAAGGATTTGGAACCCTCCTTAGCATAATGTATTATGATAAGTGATCCCTAATTAGGTTTAGAGGATCCCCATCTTGGGCATGATACCACTTAACAAATATATTCCCAATCATAAGTGTGAGTATGCTCTATCTTCTTCAAGCTAGAATTGATTTATAAACATGATGAATTTATGATTATATACATTCTAGTGAACCCGATGTGAACTAACCCTTATAGGATTTGTTCACTTAATTAATTATTTTTCATAATTATTTTTATCATATATTTTCCATATTAATTTTATTACATCAACCCAAATCTAATTTTTGTGTGCAGGTTTTTAGGTACAAGCTAGTAGATCAACCTAGTACAAGTTTTTAGCTTTTTAGACTTCTGGTCCAAACTATTGGATCAACCCAGTCAACCTAGTATAGTTTCTATACTTTTAAATATCTTATTCAACATACTAGGTCAACCTATTTAACCCTATGTAGTACAATCACTTAGCAATAATTTCTTATAGAGCTTAATCAACTCAGTTGACCTAGTTAGTAGGTTTTGTAAGCATTCCACAATGTCTTATGATAGAAATATTCCTTCTCTACATATTTAATACACCAAGGGTAGAGATGACACCAACACCTCAAATTTTTGAGGATAATTTTAAGATTATTCTCATAAATCATGTTATGATTGGGCCTTACCACTTTGCTAAGTACCTTGACCACCATAGTTAGTTTACCTGTGAGATTAGTATGACTCTCCTTAGGCCTTATTTAGATCCTACCCCTCCCTCAATGGAACTTACATTAAAACCCATTATTATTCCTACTATATTTTAGCCTATTCTTGCTTCCACTATTGGTAATTCTACCCCTACCTCTTATCCAATTGTTCCTTCCATTGAGCCTAGTTTCATTCCACCTTCATCACTACCTTCTCTTGGTGATGGTTTGCTTCTTTTGCCTAAAATTGATCCATTCCCAAAAAAATGGTCCAATGAATCTTATATGAATTATTCCACTCCTATTACACCTCCTTCTATGATTTATTTTCCTAAGACCACTCACAAGCGTATTTATTGCTTCCATGGGATAGAAGATCATTCTTCTACCCATTATCATAACCTATGATAATAAATTGATACTTTGAGTCCTTATTTTCCATCCTTAGATAAATCCATGCCTACCTCTAGGGTTATACCTAAATATATACCTAATTATGGTGAGGTATATTAAATATGGTACTAATATGACACTCATCACATAGACTATTACTGCATCCTCCAAAAATATCTCAAGGATCATCTTCTATCTATTCCCAAACCTTCTTTCACTCCTCCCATAGGTTATTACCATAAGAAGGCTCCTCTTTATTCTCCCATGGATCCACCTCCTATGGTTTCATTGTCTCATGTGGTCCCTTCATCACCTTTTGTACCTCCACCCATGATTCCTCCACATGTGGACCTTCCTTCACCTATGGATCCTTCTCTACCAGTGAGTCCCTCACTTATGGATCCTTCTCCATTAGTGATTCCTAAATCTCTAATAGAGCACAATTCCATGAATTATCCCAATCATCCCTTTACTAATTTCCATCCTCAACATGATACATTGAGAATTCCTACTTTTTTAGCTGAGGAGATTAGAAGATAAGTATTTTCCCAATTTTCATTGAAGATTGATGAGACATTAGTAATAGTTTGTATCTAGATCCATAGATATATATTCAATGTTTTGGATAATGTGTGTGGGAAAATTTATCAATATTTATGAGCATATGCATTGTTATTTTACATTTATATTTTGATTGGACATGTGCTCCAATCATATCTTTATCTATCTATTATATCATTTGACACTATGTCAAACTCTTATTTATCTTACATGGTGACTTTAATTCTTTTACTATATCTTGATCATATTTTAATTTATATTTGCATATTATTGTCTTTCTCTATCATTAATTTCTCCTTTATTTATTTATTTTTTCTAAAAAAACTCTTCCTATGTCTTCAAGATTTTTTTCTCTCTTATCTTTGTTTTTCAAAGATAATTTTCACTGTGACTTGGTTATACCAACCTTGTTCCATTTCATCATGTTTTCTATTACCATGGAATCAGTTATAAAATAATGTATCTCATTATACTTTTCTTATACCATTCCACTTTGGATTTCCTTATTTCCCTTTATCTCCTTTTTGCAAACTAAGCATATACATGTTTGAGACTTGAGATCACATATCGATTCATTGTTAAGCCTAAGTGTCCTAGTCCATATTTGTATTTGGTTACTTATCTTTAGTTAGCCTTAGTATAAATCTCATTTCATGTGTATCACTACATCTCTCATGATTGGTCATTCCAAATCTGTATAGAGGAGGAATCTTCAAAATCCATAAAAAGTTAAAATCCAAATCATTTTAAATAAAAGACAAAAATATTATTCAAATTCAAATCACACTAAAAAATGTGATTCAAAGCATGTATACTTATTATATTTGAAGCTCAAACTCCACATTTATCTTCATGATAGAGCAAAGATCCTTTGGGGTGTGGTAGGCTAGTAGATTAGATGAGGAGAATTAAAGAATCTTTTAGTGCTACCTACTTTCTCATGCAAGTACCCAATATTCATAGTATATTGATGACTTTGTAAGGGGTCTTGAAGAATATGAAATATGTCATGGGAAGGTAGGTCCATTTTAATTTTCCTTTTACCAATCTAACTTCATGAATTTATCTTAGTAGCATAGTTACTTGCCTATAAAGCTTTATGTCTATAATTAATAGGTTTATTTTGTACATTGATGGCCACTAGTCACTTAGTGTCTTATAATATCCTTAGTATGCCTCTTGACTCCTAAGATCTTATCATAATATGCCTATGTTTTTATTTTTACATTTTATTTTTCATTCTCTATATCCCTCATATTTCCTTTTGATAAATATTGATTGTCTATTTATCACTCCCCTTGGAATTTCATTTGTGATTTTCTCTGTAAGACCATGGATAGGACCTGACATTCCTCACAAATTACCATCATAAAAATATTATTCCCTTAACCATTGGTGTGTATAGGGATATGTGTGACCAACTTAGGGCTTACATACCTTTTTTATTTACTTATTACATTTCTCTATGTGCTTAGATAGGTCAGCTTATGGAATAACCTTAGCTAAGTAGACTATATATAAGAGGTAGTGGTTAGTATTTATTCATTATGTTAATTATTTTGATATTAGTGCATTGTTATGGAGGTTTCCCCCTTGAAGTGGCTTTACTATATTATCCAATATTTTGTTTTACTATCAATTATCGTTGTGTGATATCTCATATTTGCTTATTCTATGTGATATAATATAATTTTATGTGAACATCTAAGTAATTTCATTACAAGTGGTATCATAGCTTTGATTTTGGCAAGTTTCCTATGGAATTTTTTTTAGATCTAGTGAGGCATGGTTTCTGGGAGTGATGGGAGTAAAAAAAACATAACTTTCAATCTAGGAATAATTAATTATTTATTGTTATTATAATATTGATCGAAATGCTTTTTTGAAAAAAATATTTAAAAAAAAGTCTGGTAAAAAAAATTTCTTTGCACAATTATAGTCATTGGATTCATCTCAATGAGATGATCGCAATGGTATATTCTATCGATATAATTTTTGGTGAATTTTTTTTACCCTAGTGTGCAAAGGTAGTCATTGGATTTGTATTGACAAGGTGATCACAATGGTACCATTTCTTGGTACACTTTTTAGGGAAAAAACCCTCCTAGGGTTTGTATATGGTAGGTCTAGGTAATTAGGGGAGAAAATGGGGTTAATAAACTCCTAATACTCCTACTGATGACATGAAATATAGAACTTTAGATCTGGTGATTTCTCACCTTTAAGTAGACACAAAGAATTTGGTGAGGCATGATGACTTTGTTTCAGTCCAAACTAATGTTTGAAGGATGCATGGAGAGATTAATGGGGTTCATAATGAATTACAACATATCACTATGTAATTGGCTACCCTTACATCTTAGTTTCAACCCAACAACCCTCCACTTCATCATTTAAATGCTCCTATAATCAACTCCCATGCTAGTATGAAATTGATGTTATCAAAAGTGTACATGCATAAGTTTTATGGTAAATATCCTCTCACTTGGATTACCCAAATTGAGAATTTATTTGAGCTGCATCAAACCCCTAGTTCTAAAAAGGTGATAGTGGCATCCTTGTATCTGGAAATTGAGTAATTCATTTGGTATCATTAGTTTTGTGCTCAAAAGAAAAAAAATGGTGCTCTTGTTACATAGTCTATTTTCACTGTGGAGTTGTTGGATCATTATTAAAATAATGTTTCTAAGAAATCTTTTAGCCAATTAGCCAAGTTGTGGAAAATAAGAACTATAAAGGATTATATTCATCCATTTCATAATCTCTCTTTATGGGTGGAAGATATCACTAAGGAAAATTTGATTGATCTATTTTTGGGTGGCCTCAAAGATAGCATCCAATTCAAGGTTTGAATGTTTAACCCAACATTTGTACCATAATCTATCCTTAGGGAATGTATGATAGAAGAAAAAGAGATTGTTAAAAGGAAAACTTTCACTACTGGTTGTGATCGTAACTTTCTAGCACCATTATTTCCATAGCCCACTAGATTAACACAATGACAAATCCATACTTATTATGTGAGATATTATAGCAATATATGTGAACATCTAAGAAATTTCATTTCAAACACCTTCCTATTTACCACATCCTTTGTTACATTATTGTCTTAATTATTTCACTCCAGTGGTGTTCCCTTTGTGAAGTTGTAATGTAAGACCATGGATAGGACTTGGCCCTCTTGAAAAAGTATTCTAATAATACAAGTCACAAACAAAAATTACATGTGTCAAATATGAGATAAGATGTGATTGATTATGAAGTTACACATCATTGACATGCTTCCTAGCTTGATTTAGTATGTTTTATGCTTACTTCATTTTTATTTCACTTTTATCTTCTTATTTTCTGAGTGCATGTAAGAATCCAACCACTTCTTAAAATTTTCATACTTCCCAACTTGAATTAGTATGAAAACTTCTATACAGAACATTTTTACAATTTCATTTTTCTATTATACTTTGCAATGTGATATAGTATGATTGATTGACTTAATTGATTTGTTATTATACCATTTGTTCTCTTTTACATACCTTCCATTTTATTACATTATTTTCATATTTCCCAACATGATTTAGTATGATTTTACTTGTTTTAATTTGGTGTAATAATCTTTTGCTTGCTTTAAAAAAATAAATAAATTAACATTTTGTTTTACCATTATTTTGGTTCTTTATAATTAATCATTTCTTTTTCTTACACATTTCCCAACTTGAACTAGTGTGTAGTACATTTTTGATAGGTTATTATTGACCAAATTTGACTTTTACGTCAAATTGGGGTAACTCTAGGTAAAAAAATGATTTTTAGGTATTTTATGGGTCTAATATAGATGTAACAAGGTGTTTTATAGGTTAATTGATGTCATTTAATGTTATACTATCCTTGGTCCTTAGTCATTTTAGTCATTTTGGGTCATTTTGAGGTTAAAAAAGGGGAATTTGATGAGTTTTAAAGATTTATTGGTGAAGGTTCCAAAATATTATGTCACACCACATGTGTCTCAAGAGGTCTTAATCATCTGACATAACTAAAAATGGGTAGGTTCTTTAGTAGAAAGGGTAGCTTTCTTGAGAAAGGAGGAGAATTTGGCACTTGTACGACTCATTAGGAAGTTTGAAACATGGGAAAAGATCATAAAATTACTATTAAAATTAATTAATTTAATTTCCATATTTTAAGTGCCTTGGAAGTGTCATTTTTGGCCCAAAACTATTCTGCTCATTTTTCACCCTTGTTGGCAAGTAAAAATGGTCTTTATGTTTGTACTTGGTATGGCCAGCAAAGGAGGTTTCAAATATAAATCCTTGGGGAAATTAAATTAAACTTATATAACTTAATTTACATATAATTATTTTTAATAATGGTGTCTTTTTCTTCATGAACCATCCTCATGAAGTTGACTGTGTTTTTTTGCTTACAGATCTATATACCCTATAGGTTTTGCCTTGGTTTGAGAAATTATGTATGAACCAATTGTTGAATTTGATTCCATAGGTTTTTTGAATTAATTACAAAATTATATCAATAATTGGTTTCATGTTTCAAGGTGTTTTGATGGGAAAATCATCTCAAATTTTTAGACTGCTCTCATTTGGGATGGCAAGCCAATTTTCCACCATTTTTAGATTCTCATTATTTGTTAGTGGTTCTATGGGGTAGAAATAAGTCCATTACTATGTTTTAATTTTTTATTAATACCTAACCTTTTAGTCTCATTATCTTAAAAAATGTTTCAATATGATGCAGTTAATACTCTTTGCATATGTAGGTAGCCCTTTGAATATACAAGTTCTCAGAAGGATGCCATGATAAAAGGGGATCTCTAATAGGTGTTTTAGATGTTTTGGAGTGTAAATAGTGTTTTTTTAAATCTGGTGAAGTATAATTAATATTAAACATATATATCATATATATGACCTATGTCACCATCCACTGCCTATGCACACATTCTTCTACCATTAATGTGTATCTATAGGAGCCTCATGAGAAGAATTCATGGTGGAATGGAGTTTTGATGAGTGTTTCAGTCATTTTAGTGTTATAATAACACTTTATGACTTGGTGAAGATATAGAGTATTTCACAAACTCATAAACCTTGTTCATTACTTATTTTTCCACATGTATTGCCTACATAATGGTATGCATCTATAGGTGGTCCTAATAGGGGACAAGAAACTCTCAATCGAGGAATATGGAACATGAAAAAGACTTATTTGAAGTTATATTGTATATTTATATCATATAAAACCTAATTAAAGTGTTAAATGGACATATAATAGTGAAGGAGCCTTTCAAAAACCATGACTATAAATTTTAGGACATAATCCCTGAAAATGCAAAATAGTGGTTAGGGGGGCTATTGTGAATAACATATGCCATGGTTAAAATTATTTTAAGTCAAATAGAAAAGTGAATATTATAGATCTAACATAATATAATAACCTTTCCAAGTTTTAGGAGAGGATAACTAATGGAGGTTGGGTTTTAGATGGCTCAAACTTGTCAATTTATACACTCATTTCATGCAGTGCTATCTACTATTTTGGGTCAAGAAGAGACATTCGTCATCCACAAGGTAAAATTGACCTTGTAAAAATATTAGTAAGGTTTTAATTGGTTTAAATAACATATAGGATTCAAAACATCATCATAATGAAGATAACTCATTGTGTTGTGCTTCTTATAGCACCCATAGTCCATACACAGGTTTGAAAAGATGGACCTACAACCAACATGGATCTTAAATTTGAAAGAGTGTATTTTTCCTTAAAATACATGGGTGTTTGAATATGTTTAATGTTTTTAAATTATTTAAATATTTTTTATAGGTTTTTAAGGGACAAGTGATGATATTCAAATCTCATTTACACCTATAATGTGCTCCTATAACCAGCTGAAGGTGACTGAGATAGGCAACTAGGTGGGAAAGTAGTGTTTCAATAGGTATATAGCTCAAGGGATGAGAAAAATGAATTAATGAAAGTATAAAGTGAAAATAAATGGATAAATAAGGTTTTAATTATGTCTTAGACCTAAACTAAGAAATCTAAACCTATAGGATCTTTTTACCCATAAACTGATTGTGACTGTTCTTTAATAAATAAGCAGACAATGGCTTAGTGGAAAACTATCTAATTTTTGGAATGGAGTTACATGGAATGGGTGAATCAAGGAAATTTTATGTTATTAAGGCTTTCATAAGGACCTTATATAAATTCAAAGAACTCTAAAAGTGTAGCTTACACCTATAAGTAGGGGTACTATTAGGAAAGAAACACGATCAGGAAATGTGCTTAGTCTAAGCTAGGCAGGGGTATGAGGAGTTCATGAGAGGTTGGAGGGATAATTTGGGAATATAAAACATTATTAATTATAATAAAACCATAATAATTTTATAAAAAATAAAATGAAAGAGCCCTCAATCACACAAAACATAGTCTATTCCTTGGACACTACACAAAGTCCTTCCTCCAATAAGTATGCCTTGGAACTTGATGCCTTTGGGAGGTGAAATAACCTATTAAAGAGTTAATTTTTTGTATATATAAAATATAAAAAATATATATTCCCATAAATCATTCATTTGGTTTTTGAACATAGCGGAAGTACCTCATGTTTTGTCTCAGATAGGGGGTACTTCCCCTCATACAAAAACACTAGCAGGTTTAGGAAATAGGTGATAAGGTGAAGCCAAAGACATACAAAATTTTTAGGAAGGTTTGAAAATATTTATGAAACCTATATAAATATAAAAAACCAATCGAGGGTTGAATATTTTTAGGTTATCCCAAACTACATGGTTTACAAGCAAGCCTACTAGGCAGGTTTTGGCCTAGTGCCCAAATGAAGGGCCATTCACACTTCTAGCCCTAATTAAGATTTATAGCCTATTGAATCATGTTTTAAGGAATAAAATATATTTTAATAAATATTATTGAGTGTATGGGAAGCTTAAATAGATCATTTTTGGGATTTGAGGTATAGATAGGCTACAAGACCAACATTAGGCCTATGGCCAAATGGGGATCTTTCACACTTATAGCACGAGATGATTATTTTAACCTATTATAAAATGTTAATAAGGTCACTATATTTATGTTAAAACCTCAAATAGGTAAAGGAAACCCTAATAAATCCATTTTTAGCTCAAAACTAACTCACACCTATAGGAAAAGAGGAAAACAAGATCGATAGGAGAAGTTCAAGTGCTCATATATTTCATGAGGCACTAAATGGAGGATAGCGGAGTTTTTGAAAGTTATTAAGATTCCTCAAAACCACACTAGTGTAATGTTTTTACAACTCCAATCTTATAACTTCATGAACAAACCTTAAGAGGTCAAACATGTCTAAAACCCTTCAAAACCCCCGCAAGTGACCAGTTCATGAAAATGGAGATGGAAAGCTAATATGGTGGCATATTTTTCTCATGAAATTGATTTGAAATTTTTGAGGAATAACTTAGGCCACCTCCCATACTCTTGACCTATATGAACTTGTATAGATAGGGTACAAAACATGGTATATTTGACCATTTTATGTGTTTCATAGGTTCTAAGAGGATTCTAAAGATGGAAGAAAGTTTGGAGGGAATATTTAGAACTTTTATAAATCCACATGATCATTTCATGACCCATAAAAATATTAAGTGCCTCAACATAGCTCTCATCTCAGCCAGTCAAAACTGGCCTAGTGGACAAGCTAGTTAGAAGAGTAGAAAACTTCAAGTGGGGTGATTTTAAGGTGTGTCTAATTATTCCAAGGATATGGGGGGTATTTAAATTTTTCATCCACTCCATCACATGTATTTTAATGATAAATTTATTCCAATTTTGAGGAAAAGTGTGCAAGGTGCATGAAAGAGGAGTTTTTTGGATTACAGATGATGATAGATCCTTTTCGAAGTGATTTTAAATGACTAAGCCTACAACCAATGCATGGAAAGGAATATATGAAAACTTTACCATTAATTACAACCATCATACCTATCCTTAATTAGTTTTGGGATGTTCAAACAAGGCCAATTATGAAGGCAATTTTTCTAAGCCAGTTGAAGGAGTTTCATGCCACTTTATAAGAGTTTGATGACATGGATGGACACTTTGGATTCATAAATTTATAGGATTAATCTCATATCCCCTTCTCATACACAATTATCTAATTCTCTCATCTTGACAAGTGTCCTTGTGACCCTTG
This sequence comes from Torreya grandis, assembly GCA_037957365.1. Lineage (NCBI taxonomy): Eukaryota > Viridiplantae > Streptophyta > Pinopsida > Cupressales > Taxaceae > Torreya > Torreya grandis. The sequence goes on along the minus strand of JARHVA010001811.1, from coordinate 482,964 downwards.
GACTTCTCTCTTCTCCTTTCTCTCTCAAGTTCTATAAGAACTAACCATTTTGTCCATTATAACTTATGCTCCTCCTAAGTATGGTGAATACCTACTAATTTTTATACCATTTTATCAATAATATAATTATTTGTACCTCTTCATGATTATATTTTGTGTGTTTTACTTGAATGTTGAATCTTACTTAGTGAAGACTATGGATTCCTTAGCATGTTATCTCATTCTTGCATCCTATTTGTAGTTGGAAAGTATTTTCTTGTAGGGCATGTGAATTTTTATAAGAAATGTCAAGGATTTATTGAGTTATTATTTTCATTAGTACCATTAAAGGCCTATTATCTATTCCTCCTAGCTTTGCACATTCATCCATACCCTCATAATGTAACATTGATATGAGAAGATGCAAATTGGAGAAGTGTATGTTTAGTTTGTCCTTTGATTTCATGTATAACATGCTACTAGATGGAAGTCATAATATATTTTTGTGTATCACCTCCCTTAGGTTAGTTTTATTTTAATTATCTCTCTCCCTTTTCACCCCCCAAATTTAAGTGTAGTTGTGATCAAAAGTGGTACATCAAGGGAGCTAGATCTATCTAGAGATTCACCTCATCCTTAGCCTACCCATAAGTCTAGAGGTGTTTCCCTTATGCCACTTAGATGATGAGATATTTTACATATCCTAAAAGGGTGAAAATCCAAGTGATAATAGTTTTTGGCATGCTTGATGGGACTTTTGATCCAAAAAGTTGAGATATTTTAGGTGTTGTCTCTCAACAATCAGCTTTTGAAAGCATTTATCAAAGCATCATGTTAGGAACCCATGCCTTACCCTTCTCTTTGCAGTATTAGTGTAATAATTGCTATGGATGCATATGCTTTGTAAGTCATCTCTTAGAGAATATTTGAATTATCCCACATACAATGGAATTAGTAGTTGTTAGAATAGAGTTAGTATAAAAGTAAGTGTTGAGGCCCAATGAAGGCATCCACAAATTTATTGTATTGAGCTTGCCCCCTCGAAGTGGCCTGCGATCAATATAAGCTTTTTATATTTCTATTATTCATAAGAGTTATTATATTTTTGCATATTTTGATTAAATCTATTGTAGGAGGTTCTTCACATCTGGTATCTGAGTGCTTTCTTGGCTTTGTGGGTAGATTTGGAGCAAATTTTTTTTGAAGCAGGGCTTTCTCGGAGTTGCGCCAGTTTTGGTAAGATTTTTTTTTCATTACAGGTTTTGTCATTTTGGATTGGGTAAATACCCATCCACTTAACTATAGGAAGTGCTTGGAAATAATCCCTAAAACTCATTATGAGGAGTACCACATGAACCCTGAAGTAGCTAGCCCATTAAGAGGACCTGCCAATGAAAAGGGCAATGACCCCATCTAGATTGACTAGTTCCCACCCATGAGGTAAACCAAAAGTTGTCGTTAAGGGGTAAACTTGTAGCCAAAATTTTTTAGAGAGTGGTACTCAATCAGATAGCTTTGGTGGCCAGAGAGAATTTAAAAAAAAAAATCCTTTAGGTAGCCAAACAAACTTGGGGTCCATATCCAACTTATCAGGTTTAGAGAGCAAACAATAGTGTATCCATAATTGAGGATATTTCCAACCACACAATTGTAGACAATCTATTTCTAAAGTAGTAGTAAAAAAAATAGCAGCAAAAAATAAAAAATAAAATAAACAGAGCCTCCAAATTTTTTTTGGGGGCGTTGCCCTGAACCCTGCCCTGCATCATGACAGGGAATGTGAAGGATCCCTGGCTATTAACACCTGGTTATGGTCACCACTTGTGCAAGCACAAAAATCATGGAGGAAGAAATTACCACATTGAAATCTTAGGTTACAGAGTTAACCGATATGATGCATGGCTTAAATCAATAGAATATCATCTTGCTCAATAGAGTGCAGAAGGAGGAGTCTTCTTTAGAGCATCACTCCTTTGCTTCTAACTTCTCACATGGACCTAAGCTAAAATTTCCATAGTTCAATGGTATAGATCTTATGAGATGGATATATTGAGCTAAACAATTCTTCAACCTCCACAATACTTATTCTGCAAATAAAGTCCCAATTACTTCCTTTCATCTGGAATAAGAAGCACTTCAGTGGTACCATTGGTATCTCAAGACAAATGATGAACATGATTGGTCAAATTTTGCATCCTTAATTCTAGGTAGGTTTGGTCCCTCAGCATTAGAGGATTTCATAAGATCTCTCATCAAACTCTGTCAAATAGGTACTATTCATGAATATCAAATTGAATTTGAAAAACTTGCTAATCACACTGAAGGGTTGTCAGATGACTTTTTCAAAAGTTGCTTTGTTAGTGGCCTCAGAGAGTTGATCCACTTAGAGGTAAAAATGTTTCAACCTAAAAATATGATGGATGCTTTGGGTATGGCTAAGTTAGCAGAAGATAAACTCTCCACACAGTGTCGACCTCCCACCTTTTCACCAACAAAGAACACAGTGGATCAATAGACAACCATAACCACACCAATCAAGCACCTGACTAAGGCAGAGATGTGGGATCACAAAGAGAAAGGATTATGTTACAAATATGATGACAAATGGGTTAAGGGTCATAGGTGCATCCAAAAAAAATTTACTTGCTAGATGTGGAGTCACCACCAGAGTAGGACAACAAGCCTGATATTCTAGAATTTGAAGATGCTCAAGAAGAACCTGGCACTGAAGAGGACCCAGCGGTTCAAGAGACTCAACTTGAGATCTTAGTACATGCACTAGCAGGTGTCACCACTACCTAAACCATGAAGGTTAAAGGGTACTTCAAAAAAATCCCTCTCACAATCCTCATTGACTCGGGTAGTACTCACAATTTCATCGATCCTCACATTGCTAAGACAATAGACTACTTTATATACCCTTGTTCTAGCTTTAAAGTCATGATTGCTAATGGGGGCACATTTCCATGTAAAGGGAAGTGTTGAAATGTTTATATTACAATGGGTGATTATAATTTTTGCTCTGATATGTTTGCCCTACCTTTAGGAGGGTGTGATGTGGTTTTAGGGGCATAGTGGCTTCACACATTAGGACCTATTTTATGGGATTTCTCTAGGCTTTGGATGTAGTTCACACCTTAAAAGGGTTATTACTAGGATCTGCTAGCATCATTAGTTTTCATCACATGGATTTTTTTTGAAAAAAGGCTCACATGGGGTCATTGCACAACTGCATTCCATTCAACTTCAGCCCCCCACTACTACTAACCACCCTATAGATTTATAAGCCATACTCGACAAGCATGCAACCATTTTTTTTAAAACTAGTAGTTTTGCCCCCTTCACATCCTAAAGATATCTACATTCCTCTCCTTCTAGGAAGCATCCCACCCAACATTCGACCATACTATTACCCCCATCTGTAAAAGACTAAAATTGAGAACTTAGTCTAGGAACTCCTCAAGTCTAGAGTTATTCACCCCAACACTAGCCCATATTCCTCCCCAGTGCTTCTTGTCCACAAAAAAGATGGGTTATGGCACCTTTGCATTGAATTTTGAGCCCTTAACCACCTCACTATCAAGGATAAATTCCCAACTCCTATCATTGATGAGCTTCTTGATGAGATCCATGGGGCCAAATTCTTCTCCAAGTTAGATCTACGTTTTGGCTATCATCAAATCTGAGTACATCTTGATGACATTCCCAAGATAGCCTTCCATATGCATGAAGGTCATAATGAGTTCCTTGTCATGCCATTTGGCCTTATAAATGCCCTTTCCACTTTTTAAGCACTCATGAATAAAATCTTTCATCCTTTTCTCTATCAATTTATTTTAGTTTTCTTTGATGACATTTTGATCTACAGCCACACATGGGCTGAGCATCTACAACATATTGATAGGGCATTACAACTGTTACTAGACAATCAATTATGTGCCAATAAATCCAAGTGTTCATTCGGTCAAGAAGAAATTGACTATCTAGGGCACATTGTTTAAGCCAATGGGGTTCACGTGGACCCAAAAAAATTAGTGCTATGCAGAATTGGCCTCGACCAACCACCCTCAAGAGCCTTCATGGTTTCTTAGGCCTGATAGGATACTATCAAAGTTCATCAAATATTATGAAAAGATCATAGCTCTTTTGACTTCCTTATTAAAGAAGGATGCTTTCACCTAGGGTACAACAGTTGATCAGGCATTTATCAAACTCAAACAGGCTATGTGTAACACACTAGTTTTAGCACTGCCAGACTTCACCAAAACTTTCACCATCAAAAGTGATGCTAGTGCCATTAGATTAGGTGTTGTTCTTCTCTAAGAGGGCTGACCAATTTCCTTCACTAGCAAAGCCCTTTCTGGCCACAATTTAGCTTTGTCTACATATGAAAAGGAAATGATGGCAATTTTACATGCAGTACAAAAATGGAGACCCTACTTACTAGGAAATCATTTTTACATCAAAATTGATCATTAGAGTTTGAAATATTTCTTGGAAAAATGGGTCTCATCCCCAGCTCAGTAGAAGTGGGTCAGCAAACTCATGGGTTATGATTATGAGATCACCTATAAGAAGGGAAAAGATAATGTTGTGGCTGATGCTCTCTCAAGAACCTTCAAGGATTAGCCTTCCCTCTCTACCATCTCCATGACCATTCTAAAATGGTTGAAATCTATCCAATAAGGGTATGAAAATGATCCCTCCTTATGCCACCTCATTAATCAATTGGCCACTAACCCCTCTGTAGTATTGCATTATTCATGGGATGGTGCTTCTCTACAATACAAGGGTCGTCTGGTGCTTTCCCAAAGTCTAGACATGCATCAAGCTATCTTCTATGAAATCCATGCTTCCCCCTCAGTAGGGCACTCAAGATTTCTCAAAACCTATGAGTGGGCACGTTGACACTTATTTTAGAAAGGTATGAAATCTGAAATTAAATAGATGGTGGCCAAATGTGATACCTGCCAATGAAACAAAAGTGAAACCACATTGACTCTTGATTTGCTTGAGCCTTTACCCATTCCTACTAGGATCTAGATAGATATTTCCATGGATTTCATTGAGGGCCTTCCTAAATTTGGGGGAAAGATAATGATCTTAGTCGTAGTCGACTCCCTCTCTAAATACAATCATTTTTGTGCACTTAGCCACCCATACATAGCCTCCACAGTCACACAAGTTTTCTTGGATCAGATATTCTATCTTCATGGCATTCCTTCTTCAATTTTCTTAGATCGTGATGCCACTTTCACCATCCATTTTTGGATGAAACTATTTTGTCACATAGGCACACAATTGAAAATGAGCTTTGGGTACCACCCACAAACAGATGGCCAAACATAAATAGTTAACTAATACTTGGAGGCCTTCTTTCATTTCTTTGCTTTAGAACAACAACATCAATGGGCCAAGTGGCTTCCCTTAGCTGAATGGTGGTACAATACCTCATACCACACTTTCACCAAAATGACTCCCTATGAAATAGTTTATGGTCAAGCACCGCCACCACTTCCTCCATATAATCCTGATAGCTCACCAGTTTAGGTAGTTGACACTATCCAAAACTAGTATCAGATTATCCACACCTTGCAGGACAATCTCCACATGGTACAAAACCAAATGAAGTAGTAGGCTGATCAACACTACTCTAAGCATACCTTTTAACTTGGTGATATGGTCTTTCTTCATATGCAACCATACAAGCAATCATCACTAAAACTAAAAGGGTGCCAAAATATTGCTCCAAAGTTTTATGGGCCATATAAGATTCTCTAGAAGATTGGGTCAGTTGCTTACAAGTTAGAGCTTCCACCTTCCTCCCAAGTTCATCCCATCTTTCATGTCTCCTATTTGAAGCAAGTTCTTGGATCCAACATTTGAGTGTAGATAGTTTTACCAGCCTTGATAATGAAGGCTCCATCCTTCTCAAGCCAAAAGAAATCTTGGACAAGTACATCCACCAACTTTGATCCCACTCCATCATAGAGATCTTAATCCAATGGCATGGCATGCAATCAGAAGATGCAACATGGGAACCACTCTTCTAGTTTCAACAATAATTCCCACATCTGAAGCTTTAAGGGAAAAGCTTTTTCTAAGGGGGAGGGGATGTTAGGAACCCATGCCTTACCCTTCTCTTTTTAGTATTAGTGTAATAATTGCTATGGATGCATATGCTTTGTAAGTCATCCCTTAGAGCATATTTTAATTATCCCACATACAAGGGAAGTAGTAGTTGTTAGAATAGAGTTAGTATATAAGTAAGTGTTGAGGCCCAATGAAGGCATCCACAAATTTATTGTATTGAGCTTGCTCAAAGGAGGTTGCCCCCTCAAAGTGGCCTGCAATCAATATAAGCTTTTTGTGTTTTTGTTAGTTGTAAGAGTTATTTTATTTTTGCATATTTTGATTAAATCTATTGTAGGAGGTAATCTGTTATAGGAGGTTCTTCACACATCAATGGCAATTCCAAAGATACATCAGTTGGTCAAGTGGCCCAAGTTATCCTTTAAAGATTGTTGGTAACATATTTATTTTTTTTCTTGCTTTCAATGAGGTTTCATAGATAATTTTGGTGTTGAGTTCCTTTTTACACAAGTTGGTGAGAAATTTCAACCTTGTGCCTTTCCCTATCAACAAGAAAAAGTTATTAATAAGCCTTGGTGTGATCCTTAATAGTCTTGTTATGATCCATATAAAATCCAATATAGCCATTATAAGCCTTCTCATGGTTCTTACCAGTCCTATAGTTAGCCTCCTTAATGTCTTTCTCCCCGTAGTCAACATAAACACTTCTCAACTCAATCCATTTCCACCTTCAAGAAGACACTCTTGGGATATGAAAAGTACATGTTGGAGATTGGTAATCTAAGTGGATGTGGTATAAAATTTCCTAGTAATATTATTCATAATGGGAGATATGCATTAGAGTTGGTCAAAAGAGAGTGGGTATCTATTGAGAGATCCAATTGGCAAAGGCTCACAAGTGAGATGCTTAATGTGAGTGGCCTAGTTTCTTCCTTGGAGGATAGACTAGGAGTTCATGAAAGGGAACCTCACCAAACCTATCAACATTCGTATACACTTCCCGAAGTTTTTTATTATCCATATTTGATCCCTAATCATGAGCCCAATCAAGGATATCAAAGTCATCATTTTCCCAATCAGTTGGAAGAGAGAGTTGAAGGGAGAAACCTTATTTTTGAATCTAATCTTGATAGGCAAATTGAATTGGATAATATGCATATGCAACAGTCCATGTTAGCAACAAAGGAAGTATAATTAAAGCCCTCATTTCCCTCTCACATTTCACCCCCACCACCTCAAGAAAATACTTCTAATCCTAACATCCTAAGCTAGAGTAAGATAGTGGAGTCATAGGGAAAGAAATAAGATAGAAGCATTGTTAAGGAGTGTAAAGTTGAAAATTAAGTTGATCCTTTGCAAGTATCTCCCACCCTTCCTCAAAAATATTATTGTGTTCTATGTAAAACCTATTTTAATAATTTTCATCATGATGATTCCTATGAAATTCAAGAGATACTTTTCCAAGAGAACCTAGTTAAGCAAATTAAAGATTTAGTGTCAAAGATGAGATTGTTGAGTTAAGGTGTGATAGAAGGTTTCAACCCAAAAGAAGATCATATGACTAAACATACCCTATCTAACCTCCATAAAGATAATGAGTAAGATAAATAATATGTGAATGAAATTATTTTGAAGTGGAAGGAATATAATGAAGTTGTTTTATCCCAAGGTCTACCTCCCCTTCCCCAAGAGCTTCCAAAAGAATCCCTTCCACTTCACTCTCAATCTGATTTTGAGTTCTATGTGCTACCTCCACCAACTATTTCATCTTTTCCTCAACCCATAACCCTTTGAATTAATGTAAATATGGTATGGGAACCTAAAGAGGATCATCCATTTGAAAATAAATTATAACTCTTGCTTGAAGAAATCCTAGTTCCTTGGTAGACTCATTGGACTAAGTCACATGACTTCAAAATGCCTAGTCTTGGAATCATAAAGAAGGACAAATAAATGGAGGATATTTCATCCCTTGAGAACCAAAGTCCTATTATGGAATTTGAGATGAAAATTTAGATTCTTCAAGAGGTCCTAAATGATGAAGAAGAGGTGGTATCTTGTGTTGAAATTTTTGATTGGGTTGATGAGGAAGAATGTTTTCCTTTTGCCAAAAAAGAAGAAATAATCACTAACTCTTCCATCACTTTGAAAAATAACATAGATGAGAAATAATTTAATAATAAGCCTTTAAATTACTTGTTTTAAATATTTGGAAATGATACATTCATCTTCATGGAGGCTTAGATCTAATCACAAATGGATAAGGTAGCCTTGGTTCTCGAGTAAGTATGCAAAGGAAAATCAACCTTTCAAATTTGCCCTTCCAAGAAGCATTTACATTTCATGATGATATGTTTGAAATAATCAATATGGTATATCATACTCTAAATAATTTATGAGAAACACATCAGCTCTTTAAGGATGGAATAAACTCCTATTGGCCTTAATCTTCTAAAGAACAAGAAACGAATCCTCATAAAGTCATGCCTACTAAGGAGATACAAATTGACCATGAAATGAAGAGTGGGAAGTATTATGAAGTATGTGAACAAGTTAAAGTGTAATATATATAAATTTTAGACATATTTTAAGATGATATACTTGAGGGTAGATCAAGTGAAGTGCCAAGGAATAGGTCTAATTGACAAATCACCCAATCCAAGGAGAAGCATGGTTGACACTATGTTTCATCTCACCATGAAGATGATTCAAGAAGTTTTCATTTTTATCATTGGAAGGAGGTATGCTTATTTTTTATTTTTGAATAATAGGTTGTTTTTAGGTTCCCCTAAGTTCCTTGAGCACATGTGTGCATGTGTCTTATTTTTTTTGTTTCCTTATTTTGTGTGTGACCTTGCTTTGTATCATTGAGGTAATTAGTAGTTTTGTCTTGATCAAAGCCTATGGTCAAAGTATTTTTTTGTCTCATACTTCATATGACTCCCCAAGCCTAATGTATTGATAAGGCTATTGGTCTAGTTAGTATATTAGGCATAATACCCCTATGAATCACTAATTTGTTGACCAAATTTGACTTTTACATCAAATTGGGGCACCCATAGGTAAAAAATTTACTCTTAGGTGTTTTAAGGGTCTAATATAGATGTAAAAAAGTGTTTTATAGGTTAATTCCATTTAATGTTATATTATTCTTGGTCCTTAGTCATTTTAGTCCTTTTAGTCATTTTGGGTCATTTTGAGGTCCAAAAAGGGGAATTTAATGAGTTGTACAAATTTATTGGGAAGTGTGAAGGTTTATAAAGATTATTTCATGACCCATGTGTCCCAATATATCTTAATTAGTTTACATAACTAAAAAGTGGTAGGTTCTTAAGTAGAAAGGGCTGGTTTCTTAAGAAAGGAGAGTTTGACACTTGTATGATTCATTGGGAAGTGTGCCATGTGGAAAAATATCATAAAATTCATATTTGGATTATTCAAGATTAGTTACATGTTTTAAGTTGTTTTTAAGTTCTAATTTTTTCCCAAAATTGTTTTGTTCCTTTTTCACCCTTCTTGGCAAACAAAAGCAATCTTTAGGGTTATACTTGGTACGGCCAACAGAGGAGGTTTCAGATCAAACACCTTGGGGAGATTAAATTAAACTCATATAACTTAATTTAAATATAATTATTTTTAATAATTGTGGCTTGTGCTTCATAAACCATCCTCATGAATTTGACTATGTTTTTCTTCTTATAAATCTATGTACCCTATAGGTTGTGCCTTGGTTTGAGAAATTTTGTATAAACCAATTTCTGATTTTGATTCAATAGGATTTTTAATTAATTATCAAATTTTTCCCATACTTTTTTTAAATTTTTCAATGTGTTTTGATATGCAAATAATCTCAAATTTATAGATTGTTCTCATTTGGGATGATAGGTCAGTTTTCCACCATTTTCAAATCCTCATGTTTTGTTAGTGATTCTATGGGGTATAAACAAGTCCATTACCATTTTTTAATGTTTTATGAACCCTAAAATTTTATTATCATTCTCTTATCAAATGTTTCAAGAGGATGTAGTCAATACTCTATGCATATGCATGTAGCCCTTTGAATATACAAGTTCTCATAAGGATGCCACGGTAAAAGAAGAGCTTTGATAGATGTTTAAAATTTTTTAGAGTGGAAAGAGTGTTTTTTTACATTTTTTGAATATTTATAAGTAATATTAAGTATATATATCTTATATACTACCTACGTCACCATCCATTGCCTATGCACACAGTCTTTTACCATTAATGTGCACCTACAGGAGCTTATGAGAAAAATTCATAGTGGAATGGAGTTTTGATGAGTTTTTTAGTAATTTTAGTGTTATATAAACATTTTAATCCTTTTTTAATTCCTATAGTAGTTCAAAAAACCATAAACCTTGTTCATTACTTTTTTTCCACATGTACTGCCTACACAGTGGTGTGCATCTATAGGTGGTCCTAATAAGGGACAAGAAACTCTCAATGGAGGAATATGGAACATGAAAAAGACTTATTTGAGGTTATATTTTATATTTATATAATAATATACCTCCTTAAAGTTTTAAATGTACAAATAATAATGAAAGAGACTTTCAAAAACCATGACTGTAAATTCTGGGACATAATCCCTAAAAATGCAAAATAGTGATAAAGAGGGCTTTTGTGAATAACATATGACATGGTTAAAATTATTTTAAAGGAATGTAGACAAGTTAATATTATATATTTAACATAAAAAAATAAAATTACTAATTTTTAAGAGAGGATAATTAATGGAGGTTGATTTTTAGATGGCTCAAACTTGTCAATTTATAAATTGATTTTAGGCAGTGTTTTCTACTATTTTGGGTCAAGAAGAGACGTTTGTCATCCAAATGAAAAAATTGACCTTGTAAACATATAAGTAAGGTTTAAATTGATTCAAGGAACATACATGACCTAAAATATCATAAAAAATAAGATAACTCATTTTTTTGTGATTCTTATAGCACCAATAGCCCGTACACAGGCCTAAAAAGATGCACCTACAACCAACATGGATCTCAAATTTGAAAGAGTGTCTTTTTAATTGAAATACATGGGTGTTCAAATATTTTTGATTTTTTTAAATTATTTAAATATTCCTCAGAGGTTTCAAGTGACAAGTGATGATACTCAAATCTCATTTACACCTACAATGTGCACCTACAACTAGTTGAAGGTGACTGAGACATGTAACTAGGTGTGAAAGCAGTGTTTCAATAGGTATATATCTCAAGGGATGATAAAAATTAATTAATAAAAGTATAAAGTGACAATAAATGGATATAAAAGGTTTTAATGTTATCTCATACCTAAACTAAGCAACCTACACCTACAAGATATTTTGACCCATAAACTAACTATGATAGTTCTTTGACAAACAAGTAAGCAAATAGTGGTTAATTAATCTATGTTTTGGAATGGAGTTACATGTAATGGGTGAATAAATTAAAATTTATGTCATTAATTATTTTATAATTACCATATATAGATTTAAATAACTCCAAATGTGTAGCTACACCTATAGGCAGGGATATTGTTAAGAAGGAAACATAGTCAAGAAATATGCTTAGTCTAAGCTAGGTAGGGGTATGAGGAGTTAATGAGAGGTTGAATAGATAATTGGTTAATATAAAAAATTATTATTGATAATAAAAACCTAATATTTTTATAAAAATTAAAGTAATTATCCCTCAATCACACAAAATATAGTGCATTCTTTGGACACTGCACATAGTCCTTCCTCCAATAAGACTGCCTTAGAACTTGAAGCCTTTGGGAGGTCAAATGACCTATTCAAGAGTTAATGTTTTGTAAAGATAACATATTAAACCTATATATTCCCTTAAATCATTCGTTTTTTCTAATAACATAGGATAATTACCTCATTTATTGTCTCAAATAGGGGGTGCTTCCCCTCATACACAAACACTAAAAGGTTTAGGAAATAAGTGATAAGGTGAAGCCAAAATCCATAGAATTTTTTTTACAAAGGTTTAAAAATATTTATGACACATATATAAATATAAAAAACAAGAATTGAGGGGTGAATATTAATATTTTATCACAAAACATAAGTTTTGCAAGCATGCCTACTAGGTAGGTTTTGGCCTAGTGGCCAAATGAAAGGTCACTCACACTTATAGTCATAATTAAGATTTATATATTATTGAATCATGTTTGAGGGAACAAAATAAAGGTTTATATATATTATTAAATGTATGGGAATCTTAAATAATTCATATTTGGGTTTTGAGGTACATACAAGCTATAAGACCAACATTAGGCCTATGTCCAAACAAGGGTCTTTCACACTTATAGCATGATATGATATTTTAAACATATTGTAACATATTAATAAGGTCACTAAAGGTATTTTAAAACATAAAATATTAAAATAAAACCCTAATAAAGCCCTTTTTGACTCAAAACTAACTTAGACCTATAGGAAAAGAGGAAAACAAGCTCAATAGGAGAAGTTCAAGTTCTCATATCTTTCACGAGGAATTTCATGGAAGATAGATGAGTTTTGGAAAGTTATTATGGGTCCTCAAAACCACATTAGTGGAAGTTTTCTATAAATCCAACGTAAAAACTTTATGAACAAACCTTAAGAGGTCAAATAGGTCTAAAACCCTTTAAAACCCTTTCAAGTGACCAATTTGTGAAAATGGAGTTAGAAATATAATTTTGTGGAAAATTTTTCTCATGAGATTGATTTAAAATTCTATATGAATCACTGAGGCTCCCTTATATAATCTTGATTTATACAAACTTGTATGGATAGGGTGTAACACAAGGTATTTTTGACCATTTTGTGTGTTTTTTAGGTTTTAGGAGGAGTATGAAGATTAAAAAAAATTTGGAGGGAATATTTAGACTTTTTATA